>CM076575.1:1337556474-1338145322 GCA_034641835.2 Pinus albicaulis
TTGTTGCACACACCAAGTGACTATATTGACAACTTATGAAATCAGGTTCATAATCTTCAAAGTAAAAAAAATCCCCACTTTGATTAGCTTGTCTGAAAAAATAACCTTTTAGTATAATAGATCCTCTTTCATATTGAAATCCGTGATCATTATAGTTTTCTAATAATTTCATTTTTCGTTCAGTGCAACGTGTTGTCGACAGATATTGTCGCTCCTAGAGACAGCCTAGAGTTTCCATAGACCAGTGCCTAGGACATCTTATCATAGCAAGGAGTGTATCATATAACTTGGGTGTCAATCCAAAACTCTCCTGCTATCTCTTGTAAAACAAGGAAATTGATTTAAATGGAACCAGAAATCATAGAAACTGTCACAGGGAAAGCAATGTTGCAGAGGCACAATGTAAAGCTCCAATATAAAAGCATCAGACAGTTAAGAGACAATTTACTGCAAAGAGGGACGATTCAAGTAATATGCCACAGAAATCAAATATCAGAAAGTGAATGCGGTGAAAGAAACGTTAAGAAGATACTAGTCAACATTGGGCTGATACCCAGATACACAACAAAACCATATATGGGCTTATCAATCTAAGAATCCATACATGACAATGGCGTTTTAAAAGCACCCTCCCAAAGCAACTAATATAGTAGAAAGATGGTTGAGATGAATATGGAACAGTATATCATGCATGAGCCATATTTAAAGTGCTTGACTGATTTAAGTATGGGCATCAACTAGGATGAATCCTTACCAAACCAGTGAGCCACTCGCATTCCAAAACATGATACAAGAAAGTGGATGAAATGAAATGTTATATTAAACACATAAGAGAAAGTTACATATTGTGAAATACCAAAGACCAGAATCCCCTAAAACAGATAGAAATCCTCCTCACTGAGACCCTATGGGCTTTGAGCCTTCATACAAAAGCAATTACAGAATGTATACCACAAGCCTTTCACTACACAATTTTCTGATAAAAGTCTGGAACCCTTACAATGTCTTTCTTCCTGGTTTTTATAGAAGAAGAAGAAGAGAGACTAATAAAAGAAGTAGGTGAAAACAATTAATTGTTTCATTAAAACAAAATGGCGGAAAGCTTCGCGCCCAAACTACTGAATGACTAAGTAATATTATCTGTACTTGATATCCTTCTTGCAGAAATAAATGCACTGGGAAGTAAATCTCTTCAGGAACCCAGTTATAGAGATACATCCACCTGAACATTCTGTCCTTCCCTAAAGAAAGTTTGGCTGAAATAAAATCTTGAAAGCATTGCTTTTTGTGCTTTGTACTCTCTGTCTTCCGACTTTGAATTGGAATTTAAATTCTTTAATTCCGGACACTGCATTCCTTGATTTTTCATTGCTATTTCTTCGTTGTACCATTAATTTCTTCATCTTCTCGATCTGTGTTTTGAATTACCCTGGAGGGTTTGATAGCTTTCAACCTCTGCTCCTTAAATGACGATCATATCTCGGCAACTGCCCCGGATCTTTCTTCATGAATATGGTACTTGAAAACCCAGCTTTGTAACACGTCCTCGGCTTCAGCAATGGATGCCGTAAATTATGATATTTTCCCCTCGCCATAAACCTGCAAGACCCACAAATATATTAAAGAAAACCGGACACAAGGATGATGAACGTGGCGGGGTTGAATGGAGATAGTTGTGCAGACTGATGGAATGATGGAAAGACACAGGGTGGCTGTGGAAAACACAGCGCGACAATGGTGGGTTGACTGGTGGGAGTTTTTTAAATCGTGAACATTATAATCTGACTCAAAAGCAAACATATAAAGAACTGGGAAGAATACGACGAACACGTAGATTATTGGCGGGTGCACGTACGACAGATTGTATGAAAAGGATGATGTGGAGGCAGACTTGGTCAACAGCCAGTCATACAGATGATCTGGGCCATACGATCACAGGACGAGATGAATAGTCCAAAATGCTTTGGAGAGCAATGGAGTTGCAGGCCCGGGACATTGTATGCCTAGATTAATATCCGTGCAACTTTGAAGAGCGACCACCGTTGGATGAAGGCTTATAGATCTGTAAGTTAACATAAATTTCGCTGTGTGTTCTAGATCGAGCGTTAACGCGCGGGAGAGGGCGGTATTGAGGCCGTACTCGAGGATGCGTGGCGCATAATGTGTGGAATTGCTACTTTTTGAGAAATACCGCCTGCCCAGCAAAGGTGGTGCGGAAAAATCAGGCCGGTTTTAGAGCAGTGATCGCGGGGCGGGGGTCCACAAAGGTGATGAGCTGTGGTGCGTTGATTTGCGATTGATCAGACGCCTTAAAGTGCACCCGATGGCCACGGATGGTAAGCACTTTTTGACCTAGCACATGTTCTAGCGCCTGGGTTACATGAGCAATCAGCTAAAGGGGCTAGGATCGAAAGGGCTGGGCCTTTAATATTTTCATTTTTTGGCCTTTTTACAATGAAATTTGACTTTGAAGGTGGGGAACGGTATATGAGAAGGGTTTTCTTAAACCATGAGAGGGGATTTAACATGTTAAAATGGGATTTATCGGCCAAGAATCACCGTGGGGGCTGAAATGATCAACACAACGCATCAAATAATACTTCACATTTTCATCGTTGTCAATAGGTGCAATTACAGCAAAAACATCTCCTGCACAATAAAACAAACTTAACAAAATTATACATATTTAAATTTATTTCTAGATCTTTAAATCATTAGAAAGCAATTCAAATGTTACCTTCTCTAACAAGATCAAAAACTCGATCACCATCAGATGATATTGTATTTTCTTCTGATTGCATTTCTTCAAACATTGCAACAGACATTTTGCCCTTTGTATTTAGCTCTGTATGTTTCCAATCGTTTAAATACCTTTTTTTTTCACAGACATCATTGGATTTTGTGTTGTCTATGCAAACATGAAAAAAACAAGAATATTTACTTTTATCCAATGCAAACACATTTATGGATGACTTTGTTTTAATTGAATTCAATTTTCGAGTCCCTTTTATTGTTTCAACGTCATTTTTAATTGATCTATCTACGTCTTCGATCCCAATATGCCAGAAAAACCTTTATATGGAAATTTCAAATAAGAATGTAAATATGATATCAAAATACAATCAAAGATAATCATTGCATGATAAAATTAGATTTCTAATAAAAATTAAATTGAATGTACCTTCGCACTTCCCTTGATGGGTTAGTCTCATGGCTTAGAGCAGCGATGCGCCATTGAACAACTTATTTCGCTTCCACAAGTCAGCTTGCAGAGGGGTTCATTTGAAATCTTCTAAGTGCTCGTTTTATGCATGCCCCTACACCGTCATGTTCTCCTTTTCCATGGCCAGTCTCAAACAAATTCCAACAATGTTTAATGCAGGTTTTCTTATGAAGATAACACAACCAAAAGAATGATCGTTCAGATTTGAATTGACCTGTGCATCCATCTGACCATATCCAATGTTCATTGAATGTTATTCCACGATTTTTCAAGGAATCATAAATTTTTCCAAAACAATGTTTTACAAAATATGTATCATGTGTACGATTGTCACTGATATAAAAGTGATATTCTTTAATGATATGTCGATTTTCACTTGTGCTTTCTATATGATTGACGTTTTGTTCAGCACGTCTATATAGAATATGGACGAGCATGGAGACTTGGTCAGAATGATAGTATTCACTCTGAATTTCTTTTTGCAGAACAAATGTGTAGTTTTCTGCAAAATCAATCACTGAAAAAATTGTCCCTGGTGGAAAAAATTCACGAGATTTTTTGAATTGCAAGTCTTGCCATCGAGCTCTATGGTAATACTTGGTGTATTTGTAAATTTCTGCCTCAAACTTTCTCAAAAAGTCTATCACAAAAATTTCGTCTTCTTGTAATTCAATTCTTTTAACACTATTTGCACCTTGAATCAATGTATGGATATATTCATATCTCTTCCATTTCACTTTGATGTTGGACAATGATTGATCATTTATATCAATACGATATTTTTTTTGAAATTTAGTCAAATTTTGACAATCATCGCATTTTTTACCACCAACACATTTATTTTTGTAAAATAGTTCATCACTTTCTCTTTCACATAGAATTTGAGATATGAAATCACGGATAGTGGAAGGATGAGGTGAATCCTTCCATTGTTCTACCAAAATCAAGGAATGTGTCATAATATAACTCAAATTCCACATGATAATGGCAACAACAAGTGTCGCGTAGGGTGATAGGTTTTACATACCATGGTTTTTTTTGAACAAAAGCACTGATTGAAACATGAATTTCACGATTCTCTTCTTTGAACTTGTTGAATAAATCTATCTGAGTGGTTTCCAAGAAATATTTTTCATGTTCTTCGTACTAATTTCATGCTATTCTTCTTCACATCACATGCTTTGCAGTTGGCGAAACACGCGAATTGTTCTTCCAATATTCATATATTATTTTTTTAACATTTTCTCCAAGTCTATCTTTGTATGTTTGCCTACAAATAGCTCTCCAACAAGTGAGTTCATCATTTACATCTATTTGCAGCCGAAATTTCCGATGTTTGTGCAAAGTTTTTCACGAGGTTCCTAATGCTCGTGCCATAGATGTTACCAAACGATTCTCTTTAGTACTTGATGAAACCATTGCCATATGTATTCCTCTACGTACAATTGAAACATTTTTATCTCTAGATCTCTTAATTGAATTTATAGTACTACTTATATTTTGTATCACATTTTCCTTCATTTTTTAATCTTTGGTTGATTTTCGAATGCCCAGTAGTGTCGTAGCTTCTTTTATTTTCCTTAACGATAGGAGACCTTTCAACATGTGAGCTTGAACTGTCACCCGCTCATTTAAGAAATACTTTTCAAAAATGCAGTTAACACGATATCGTATAACATGGTCAAGTTTTTTATCTCCATATGTGTGAGTGTCAACATTTTCTAACATCTCATCATCGACACTGATTTCATCTGTACATATTCGAAAAAATAGTACATAATAAGTTTACATATGAACAATAAATAACTAAATTAATAAATATATGTATAATTTCAATAATACGTGCATGTGTTCAATATATATATATATATATATATATATATATATACCTTGTGATTCAATTTCTTCACTTGAATTTCTTTCAATATTTTCACCATCTTCAATCATTGGTTCAATATCTCTTTCACTTTCTCTTTCAAAATTTTGTATCTCATCATCAATGTTTTGAGGAATATCTCTCTTTGTTTACATTGCAAAATATTTTTCAAATTACTTCATCAAATAAAAATTAAGCTTCACATTTTACACTAGAAAATTTTAAATATATCAATAGATCATAATATTTACATTTACATACCTACTTCAATTTCTAGTTGAGGTTTATTTTCCCCTTCAATATTTGAGAGTGCTTCTATCTTTCTTTTGTGAGATTGTCTCGTCTCTTCTCTACGTTCCTCAGGGTCTCTTTTTCGATCATATTTTCTGGCACAATTCCTTCGATTTCCCATGATAATAGAGTATGAAGTTCAAAAAAATTCCTTCAAAAATTTAGACAATAACTCAATTAGAAAAAGCATAACCAAAGATTTAATTATAAAAAAACTCATTTTAAAAATTTTGCAAAAAATACATACTCCAATCCAAAACACTTACTTTAAAAAATCCGAGAAAAAAATGTCTTATAAAAATGCAACGAAGCTCAAAAGATTTACTTCAAATCAAAATACATACTCTAAAATAATTTCACTTCAAAAAATGCCTCCAACTTAAAAAAAAAAAAACATCACTTTAAAAAATACTTCAAAAAATACTTCCTGAAAATGTCTTTTCGAAATTAAGCCCAAATCCATACTTTCAAAAAAAATGAAGCACAAAAAATATCCAAAAAAATGCATTACATACCTCCAAGAAATGTCCTTTGAATGTACGTCCAAGAAAATTCCTTAAACCCAAAACAATTCTTTGCAAAATCAGACCGCCTCCAAGAAATGTCCTCCAAGAAAAGTCTTTAAACCCAAAACAATTCTTTGCAAAATCAGACCGCCTCCAAGAATTCGAAATTAAGCCCAAATCTATACTTTCAAAAAAAAATGAAGAACAAAAAACATCCAAAAAGATGTATCACATACCTCCAAGAAATGTCCTTTGAATGTATGTCCAAGAAAATTCCTTAAACCCAAAACAATTCTTTGCAAAATCAGACCGCCTCCAAGAAATGTCTTCCAAGAAAAGTCCTTAAACCCAAAACAATTCTTTGCAAAATCAGACCGCCTCCAAGAAATGTCCTTAAACCCAAATCTCCAAGAAAAGTCTTTAAACCCAAAACAATATTTTTGTAAAATCAAACCAAATGTGTGAAATGTGCGAAAATTATGAATGATTCACAGCAATTTATATTGCCGCGAAATGTTTTTTTGGAGGGGCTCCACGAAATTTTTCGACCGATAGAAAAGTAGGCAGAATTTTGGCCGAACTTTGAAAAACAGTTCGGCCAAACTATTAAGGCGTGAGACTTAACTGTTCGTTTGCGTAAAAAATAGTTCAACCAAACTTTTTATAAAAGTTTGGCCGAACTAACGCGTCACCAGTTACGCAGATCCAAGATCTGAATACGTTTCTGCAACTTTGGACTGATTAAACTCCATGAAACATTCTGAATTAATTGTCGGAACAAAGACAAGGATTTTCATAATTGAATCTACTTTCAGAAAATATAACTTTTATGGAATTTCATAAATATTTACTAATTTTAATTAATTTTGCAATAAAACGGGTGCAAACAATTTTTGAGGGTCATTTTGATTCAGTGAAATCAAAATTCTGTATCTCCCAAAATACATTGTAAAAAAAATTGAAAAAATTATGGGGCATTACATTGGTTTGTCGTCTCTAATGGGTAGCTTTTAGATTTTTAGTTTATAACTTATATGTTAAGAAGTTTCTTGCGTCACAAAACATACTCAAAATATGCATTTTTTTCATATTGGACCAGTTCAAAAAAATTTAGTAATTATTGTATGCATCCATTGGCTTTGTAAATATGACAAAACCAAAGTAGACTCTGTCTAGATTGTTGTAACACATTTTGTTTTCTCAAAAACACAAATTTTCAAAAAATACAACATTGTGTATTAACATGACTTCTTATGAATCCTTTGATTGTTAAAAAACACACACTCAAAGAAACGCTAAGTTGACATTTCGAATGTGCATAAAAAAATTCCAAAAAATAAGTAATAGAAAGCTAACAAAATTTCTGACAACTTTTATTTTTATCGCAAAATGAAATTCTAAACAGAAAAATTGTTATAGTTTGCAAAATGTTGAAGAACCAAAAAAAATGAAAGTTTTTTCTCAAAAAAAGGCAAAAAGTGTAACCCAACTTCACATTTTCACCAATATAATATTGGCTCTTAAATAACTAACATACCCTTGAAGAGGGTGAAATGGAATACCAAAAAAACTAATTATTGTATGCTTCTCTAATCATCATATTTAGCGAGAGAATAAACGATGAAACAAAAATAAGTTGGAGAAGTCAATGTAATAATAATTTTTTCTTTGTACATATCGTAAAGACAAAATATGTTACATGCTTGTACTTTTTAATCCTAGATATCACCTAAATATAGTTTTTACCCACATATAAAATAATAATTTGTTATTAAAATGAAATAAAGTAGAATGAAACTTCTATTATTATCACTAATTAATAGTAAATATAAAACCATGCCATTGATGTCACTTCGAATTAAATTCAAATTGATTATTCGCAAGATAAACTAATAATTGTTAGACCTCCTTAGTAAAGAAGAATCAACCACAAGGCTACTCAAACTAATGGACATATTAAGAATATGTAAGGTTGAAAGTAATGTTGTCCAAAATCTATGCCAATCAAACTAAGAAGACACACCACCTAAAAATTATTATCCTCAATTCTATTTGGAGATTCATGGTTCACTTAGCTTGGTCAAGAAACTTCTTAACGCTGGTAGAACAAATATATGTAGAGCTCAATGGGTTTCTTAGAGGAATAGAAACAAACATAATAATAATTTCCGAGAATAACACATTGTTTGACTTTGAATTCATCAACCTTGTTAAAGGAACTACAACATAGTTGGTGTTAGTTGGAAGGACATCAAGAAGGAAAATGAACACAAAAATATCCTTAGAGAAATATAGAATAAAAATAAAGAGAAATGTTAAAATAATAATGATACCTATGTACCCCAAGGAATAAAATCCTTGATTAAAAACTTGAATTGAAGAATTTGACATTAGCAAGCCATATCAAGTAATGCAAGGAAAAGAGGAATATATCAAACCAAACACCAAAAGACAATTTCACCTAGAAACATATCTTTTCGTGGGGAAAACTTAAGGTATTGAATTATATGTTTGCAAATGGAATACAATGATTCACTCGGTAAGGTGTTGTTGGACTTTTGAAACCATACAAATAGATAACCTCATTGCTTGCTTCTCAGCGAGAATGAAACCAATTGTCTATGAAATGCTTCTCAAATTTAGAGTATTTAGGTGTTATTTAATAAACTTAGTCTCATATTTAATATCGCTTACTAGCCCCTTCTCTAAAATGCTCAAATTTACTCACATAAATTTGCATCTATGCATATCTTTCTTATTATTAGACTAATTCCTTCTTTTTGTTTGGAATTTTTCCAATGTGTTAAGGCGATGACCTTGGGTAATTTTTTTAACGTGTTGAGGTTACTATCTTTGATTGTTTCCTTGTTTTTAGCACTTACGCGAATATTTCAAGGTTATGATTGTTTTCTAATGGAAAAATATGACTATGTATTTTTTTCCTTTCTAGGAACGAACTTGAAGTTATTGTTGTGGAAAGGATTTTATGTTTACGTTTTCTCATCAGAGATGAAACATCAACATGAAGCTTACCACATGTCTCTTGCATTTTGGTTTAGCTGTCTATTTGTAGAGGTTACTACCTAGCCTCATTTCCTTTCTCAATAAAAAAAAATCCCACACCAAGAATCATAAACAAATATGAATAATATGCAATCAAATAGCTAAAAAATAAATAATACAAAATAAAATCAATTTTAGGTACCCTAATAATACAACACTATTATTTTTCTTGTATATTATATCTATTTTTAAGAATTATGTCCTCGTGAAAATTGGTTTATAGAATCTATTCACCTACACAACTCCTTTAAATAAAATGGGTTCCAATGAACAATATTGTATCCATCATCCATAAGTGCAATTAGCATCGAATTTAATTCCATATGTGAAATACATCATCTTAGAGATGAATGTCTCAATCAAGATTGGTAATGAGTCCAAATAGAATAATAGTACCTATAATTGAATTTCATGGTGAATTTAGGAAGGAAAATTGGTTTTTTATGAAGAGAATTGTTTATAATATGTGTGGCACCACTCATTATGCATATTTATATCATAGTGATCAACCATTGTAGTGAAAAAAGGTAAATCAACTAATTGATGTCCATATATTAAGACCATTGGTGATGGAATTGTTGGGTTTTGAAGTTAAGTAGATGGAATAGAGACCAATGACAAGTGGGAAAGTGAAAGTGCAATGGCATTAGAAGAATACCTCACTTTACTTACAAAATCACACCATGGATGGTGAATCTGGAAAAGTGTTCTTGACCTAGTGGAAAATTCCATCTAGCAGGTTGTGAACCCAAACAAATTTGAGTAATGTCGCCATTCATTTGGAATAGAAATATCAATAAGTTGGAACCATCAATATAGTGAATAAATGCATAAACCCAGAAATAAAGATTATTAAGTGGATTTATACTCAAAATCATCTTCAATGTCATCATTATATTAGAACAAAAAAAAACCAACTAATTAAGGAGATCATTATAATACAAATACATATTCCCAAAAATAAAAATGGTTAAATAAATATATACATAACTACATCGATAATTAAATGCATGCATAAAATAATGAGCTATATACATACATATTATTATCCAATTATATAAATACAAATTTTATCAAATCATAAATTCTAGCTTTGACTAGTATTAGAAATTAAAATTAATAATATCACTTATTATTCTTATTTTTTATTATATTTTTCTTTTAAGTCATAATTTAATATGGTTACAATTTTTCTCACAAAATAATGAAAATTTGGACAGAAGTTTGAGAAAATATGAGAGAAGTTTTGGGAAATCTAAATTATAGTTGTCAAAATTAAAAATTTTGGTGCCTTAGGAGTTATTGATGATGTTGAATCCATTTCCATTATAAAAAAAAATTATTCAAATGCTCATATTTCTTTTAAAAAAATCATAAGATTGAGACAAGAATTTTGTCATCTAAACAAAATCTTAATCTCCATAAACAATGTCAAAAATAATGCAGTTAGAATTCTTCATATATTTTATCTTTGTCATATTTACAACATATTAACTCCAATATCTTATTAATAATTCTCATGAATATCTTTTTAAATATGCATTAATTATATGTGTGTGTGTGTGTGTGTTTTATATATATAAATATGTATTAAATTATGTTGATAGGTGTTTTTGTTTTTAAATTTAAATTTAATTATCAATAAGTATCATGAGATGTTAGGGATTATATTTTAATATAAAATATTTTTACTCTGATAGAGGCATCTATATAGCAATAGAACTTTGAGAATAATTTTTGCTTAATTATCAATCATTATTATATAAATGGTAAGAATTTAACCTCCAGCTTTTGATATATTCTAAATTGAAATCTATCAATATTTATTAATCATTTAATTTATATAACTATACTAGTTTATATTATGTTTAAATCATATAATACACCAATTTTTATACTTACATTTATATAATAAACTAAAAAATAAAAATACTTAATTATTAATATATCAGTGTCAGTTATATCTATATTTAGTAAAATCATATAACATGCCAAATTTATATATGCATTCATATGATAAGCCAATCTTGTGAAAAAACTCCAATAAAAAGTAAATTTTTTTTTTTAATTTAATTTTCATTCAAAGGTAATGTAATTAAATTAGGATAGATGATGAAATGTTAAATTTCATGGAAATAAGAGTTCAAATTTAAATTTGTCATTGTCCTTCACGAGTTTTCTAGCTTTTCATAGAAGAGTATAAAATTATTTCCTTGCAAATTAAAAATAAAATAAAAAGTTGTTCGTGAGATGAAAACTACTTTTGAATTTTTCAAATTAAAAAAGAATTTTTTTCATAATATGTTTTATGTTTTACTTGTTATTATTTTTATAGTTTATTTATTTATTAATCATCTTTTACATGTATCACATCACCTCTAAAAATGGAAACATTTTAAAAAAAATTAATATAATTTTTATACAATAAAATATTATTATTATGGAGTTGATAGATCCATGTATCACCAAATCACATATTAGTAGTGGATATGGAAGATCAAATGTTTTAGTTGTGCTGAATCTTTTTTGTTGTGCGAGAAGGAGAAACAATTACAAATATTACCTACCAATTATATATGGCTCTACTTCTTTTCACTTCCTACTCTACTTTTCCTTATCTCACTTGTTTGCATTTACTACTTGTTTTACTTTCTTGCATTTATGAATATCGCCTACATGTGTTCTTTATGCCTACTTATTATGAAGACATGACAATAGGTGTTAGGGATCAATTCATTCAATGCTTATCATAAATTCAATGCTAAATAAGTAGTATTCATTCATTTTTATTGAGAAAAAAATGTTATTTCTATTTCTTTTGTAGATGGTGTCCTATGTCATAGTGCACATGTGCACTAATTATTAGGCCACATATGTACTTCTCATTAGGACTATAATTTTATGGAAAACTATTATTGTAAGTTATATTTATTTTATGAAATATTGTTGTTGGATTTTTACATAGTTTTTATTATTATTATTGGAGATTACAATGATATGTATAAAATAATAACATATTTTGATTGCTCTTGGAAAACTCATTTTAATTGTTTGAATAATGGATCCAATTACATGTAAGAAAGGAAAATAGTGTCATTGTACAATAATGGCATCCATGAGATAAAAGAGTAAATGGTCCTATTGAATTTCCCCCATATAGTTCTTATATAGATTATAAGTAAATGGTCCAATTAAAATCCTTCGAGATCATTTATATATTGATCGTGAGTAAATAGTCACATTAGATTCCCTCCATATTATTCTTATATATTTGGAAGCCTCGCTTGTAAATAAAATTCTTCATTTAAAATATACAGAACTTGACATACTAAAATTATAATAATAATAATAATAATAATAATATTTTAAGGTCACAGCCAAGCCAGACGCCAAATTGGTGTATGAGACACCCTTGTTTGTGGGACAACAGACCCACCTCCCCACAGTGATTTGACTGCTAAGTCTACTGCTAAGTCTACGAAGGCATACATACTCTACTCCCCTCTGGTTTTGAACCTGTGACCTCTTAGGAGGAAACACATGCTCTTAACCATTAAGCCCACTCAATTTGCATCCTTTGTAAAATATGCATGAAATTAAAATAAATAAATAAATAAATAAATAAAAATCTTTAATCTAAAAAAAATAACTCTTCAAAATGAAATATAACCATTTCTTTCAAATTTAATCTGAGAACAAAAAAACAAAAACTTTTTTATTAAAATTTCCCAACCTTTTTGCGCTACATCTTACTTCAACCACAGATTCCAAACCTCTAAAACAACATGGCTACATAATATGAATACACATATCTTCCTCACCAGAAATTTCACCTGTGCTCGGTAGCCCGTTCACATGGAATCATTTGATTCCATCTAATTTTGTTTATGCAGGAATTATGTAATTTCTGTTAAAATAGTTATGTGTGTATGTCAAGTTATATTAGGGGAGTTATTAGTTGAAAAGGTCAATACTTTTCACAGGATCCATTATATTTATATTGGATTGACGATTGAAATTTGTGTGATCAATAGAAGAGCGGTAGTTGGTGCTAGCTAGTGTGCTATTATATGTGAATTATTTGTACATTTACTCTTTTACCTTTTCAACAATTTTTTCCTATATTTCGCCACCTTATGCACTCCAAATTATTTTGACCACGATCGAGGCCTCCAAACCAACATGGTCACATAATATGATTACGCAAATCTTCCTAACCAAAAATTTAACCAGAAATTTAACAGGTGCTCGGCAGCCCGTTCACATGGAATCATCATCTGATTCCATCTAATCTTGTTTTGCATGAATCGTGTAATTTCCAATTTCTCATTAGTGAATGATTTTCTAGTTAAATACAATTAAAATATTTACTATATTCATACTTTTAATATGTTTTTTTAAATGGAAAAAACGAATCCATAGATGTGAAAATTTCCAAATTTAACTATGTTGAAAATTCTGGTATGCTCCAATGACATGTTGGAACACACACGAAACATAGAAGCTCAAAAGAAAACATGGAATTTTATTCCCATAATAACCAGTTTACACAGAGATGCATAAATTAACTTAAAATCAATGATAGCATAGTTTTTGCCACAAAAATTACAGAGCCATGCACATAGAGACAAAACTAGAGAGAAGTTTTATATTTCTTTCATCTACTTCAGTAGGCTTCAACTCTGTTAGATAACATATGAAGAGAAGTCTGGTTAATACAAAAACGGCGGAGCTGACAATTTAATGCTAATTGATGCTAGATCGAACAGGTAACAACAAAACTCTCCTTGTGCTCTGTTCTACAGTTTCTTCACGAAACAACGTAAAAAACACATAATTCCAAACTCGAATTCTATGGGTTTCGACTATGAAACCACATCTCGTTCGCACCCTCATCGCATTTCGCATGGCGCAAAACTTAACTTGTCGCAATAACGGAAAACTTAAATTCTTATTATTGCGATTTGCGATGGCACTATTGCATCGCTACTTAAAACGGATATCTTGCGGGCGCTATCCACTTGAGATTTGCGATGTGTGGTATGCGATCGCATCGCATCGCAACTTAAAACTTTAAATTTGTGGGTGTTTTCCTCCTGATATTTGCGACATTCGATATGTGATCACATCGCAACTTAAAACAAATAACTTGCGGGTGCTTAAAAGGTAAATTTTAAATTGTACGAAATGTGAAATGCGACGAACAAAATGCTAGGAAGTGCGAAAAAAAGAAAGTTAAGGAAAAACATAAATACAAAGGTTGGCATGTGGATTTGGTAATTTATTCAAGTAGGATGGGTCCCACAAAATTGCATCGGCGGAGTTTTATGTTTCGGAGAAGTCTTAAGAAGAAAAGGTAAAAACATGCGGGGTGCGATGTGCGGGAAAAAGGTAGGTGAATATGGCGGAAGGATAAATGCAAATTAAATGGCTTGGGTACTATGTTTTCTGATATTTCATGGAAATTGCATGAAGTAGAATAAACGCCTGCGGATTTGAATCATGTGCGTTGTCCTTCCCTGGAACACACATTCAATTTAAGTGTGGGTTGCTGCCAGCTTATTCATGACAGTGGCTGGGAGTATTTCCAACACTCCCCCTTAATCACAACTGCTGCCATTAACCATTCCCAAACATTTTTTGAGATAAAAAAAACTTTTCTGTCCCGATGGCTTTGTGAGGATATCTACAAATTGTTTCTCTGACCTGCAATGCTACAAAACAATTTCACCATTGTTAACTAGTTCCCTTATGAAATGGTATTTGGCATCAATATGCCTTGTTCTCTTGATGAAAATAGAATTCTTTGACAATGAAATTGTTGAATTGCTATCATAGAAAATTGTGGTTCATTTTTCTTCTTCATGACAAAAATCCCCCATCATCCTTCTCATCCAAACTGCTTGACATGTTTCAGTTGTTGCTGCTACATATTCAGTTTCTGTTTTTGATAATGAAACTATTAGTTGCTTCTTGAAAGCCCATGAAATGGCTCCCGATCCCAAATGAAAAACAGACCCTCAAGTGCTCTTTCTGTCATCAACACTTCCAGCCCAATCACTGTTAGTGTAACCAATCAGCTTAAAATTATCAGTTGCAAAGTATATAACACCACACTCCTTCGTCCCATTGACATACTTTAAAATTGTTTTGGCTACTTGCCAATGTGCCTCCTTGGGTGTCTCCATGAATCTGGATATCAAACTTACTACATACATTATATCATGCCTAGTTGTAGTAAAATACATTAGACTGCCAACCATACTTTTGTACAATGTTGGATTGACATTCTTGCTGCAATCTTCCTTGCTCGACTTCAACTCCATGATAGTTGGAGTTGGTGATGGCTTGTTGTTTTTCATATTGAACCTTTTTAAAATCTCTGCAACATACTTTAATTGGGAGATAAAAAATCCCTTTTCTGTTTGCTTCACTTCTATGCCCAAAAAATATCTTAACAATCCCAAGTCAGTCATTTCAAACTCACTTTTCATGACTGTTTTGAAATCAGCAATGACAGAAACATCATTGTCTGTAAAAATCAAATCATGTACATACAAAACAAAAATAATAATTTTACCGTCATTTTCTTTGATGTAGAGTGTGGGTTTACCATCACACTTGTCGAACCCATTTTCCATCAGGTAAGCATCAATATTGTTGTACCATGCACATGGTGCTTGCTTCAACCCATAAAAGAGCTTTCCGCAACTTACACACCTTGTGTTCTAGGCCTTCTATTTCATAGCCAGGAGGTTGTTCAACATAAACTTCCTCTTTCAGCACTCCATTCAAAAATGCTAACTTCACATCCATTTGATACAATTTCCATTTTTGTTGTGCTAATATAGATAACACTGTCCACATTTTCTCCATCCTTACAACTGGTGCAAAGGTTTCCTCATAGTCTCTTCCTTGTTGTTTCTTGTAGCCTTTGACAACTAGCCTTGCTTTGTGCCTTTCTATCTTTCCTTCAATGTTTCTCTTGGTCTTATAGACCCATTTCACTCCAATAACTTCTTTTCCTTATGGGAGGTCCAGTAACTCCCATGTGTCATTTCTTTCTATTACTACTATCTCTTCATTCATTACCTCAATCCACTTCTCTTCTTTGACTGCATCTTCAAAGTGGATTTGGTCATCTACATGGCAATATAATGCAAATAAAGAATTTAGACCAGCACTACTCTCAACTTCTTGTTCATAAATTTCACTGAAATTTATGAATTTTGGTCTTCTTATGTTTGTTGAAGATGTGCTTGGAGTTGCAGTTGAACTCGAGGGATTTGTTGATCCCTGTGGTGTGCTTGGAGAAGCACTTCCATATTTATGCAGTGTTGTACTATTTATTGCTTGCAATGTGCTATGTTGAGCTTGTGTAGGTGGAGGAGGAGCCACCGTTGAGGAGTTACTTGCTGCAGTGCATTCCTCTTTCTCTTCATGATACATACATGTCTTCACATTTACTGTCTTCTCTAAACTTCCATCCCATGCTTCTTATTCTATGAATTGAACATCCCTGTTGATTATTACTTTCTTGGTTGATGGATTATAGAGCTTGTAAGCCTTGGATTGATCATTGTACCCAAGAAATATACATTTCTCCCCCTTGTTGTTCAACTTTTTCCTTAACTAATCTGGGACATCTGCATATGCCACACATCCAAACACTCTCATGTGAGTGACAAATTTCTTTGTTCCACTCCATGCTTCTTTTGGAACTCTATTCATAACACTTTTGGTTGGACATCTATTTATGATATATGTTGCACAAGAGGCAGCTTCTGCCCAATAATCATTTGGCAAATGCTTTGTCTTCAACATGATCCGTGTCATTTCCATGATGGTCCTATTCTTTCTTTCTGCAACACTGTTTCGCTGAGGTGTATACCTTGTAGTAAACTGCTTGTGAATTCCATGCTCCTTGCAAAAATGTAGGAAATCTTTGGAAATATATTCTCCACCTCTATCAATTCTCAACATTTTTATGTGGTGTCCACTTTGCTTCTCAACAAGAGCTTTATAGTGGCGGAAGCGGTCATAAACTTCACTTTTTTGTTTTAGAAAATAGACCCATGTCTTTCTTGTGTAATCATCTATGAATGTCAAAATATAGAGGCTGCCACCAAATGATGGTGTTTGCATTGGTCCACATAAATTAGAGTGGACAATCTCGAAAGGTGCCTTTTCTCTTATTGAATTTCCTGTTGGAAATGATTCTTTGTGTTGTTTGCACAAGATGCAACCTTCACATAGGCTATTTTGTTTCTCTATGAGTGGCAATCCCTTTACCATGCCTTTTCTATGCAACAAATTCAAACCTCTGAAATTGAGATGACCAAATCTCAAATGCCATAACCAGTTCTCGTATTTCACTTCTTCTTGAAATATTTCTTGTGAGATAGCTGCTACAACACCTCCTTCCTTCAAGTCTAATCTCATTTTGATAGGAAATATTCTATTTCTTGTCATATGCACTTTTGTAATGAGATGTCTACTTGGAGGTTTATCCATGATTGTACAAACATCATCTTTAAAAAACACATTTTAGCCCTTTTTCATGAGTTGTCCAATGCTTAGAAGGTTACATTTCAAACCAGGGACGTAATAGACAAATGGCATGAACTTCTTCTCTCCCTTATTTGTCAGAACATCTACTCTCCCTTTTCCCATGACAGAGACTTTTCTCTCAGTCCCCAATGTCACTTCAGATTTTACAATTTCACCTATATTGGAAAACATTGCTATGTTTCCAGTCATATGGTTACTACACCTTGAATCTAAGAACCATATATCTTCTTGTTTTTCTTGTGATACATTAGAAGCTAAAAACAAACTTTCATGGTTCTGATTTTCTTTTGTAAAATTTACTCTTGGTTTACTACCCATGTCAGTTTTCTTCTTTCTACATTCATTTGCATAATGACCATAATTTTTGCAATAATGACATTGGACTTGAGATTTATCATACCTCTATCCTTGTGCTTGATTCTGGCTTGATCCTTGGCTTTGATTCTAATTGTTTCCCCTTACACTTTTGTTGGCAGGGATACTTCTTCTACCTCTGTGTGGGCTTCTTCCTCTTCCTCGGTAGTTTGATCTTCCTCGACCTCTACCTTGACCAAAATACATTTCTGTCTTAAATGAATGCTTCAATGAGGAGTTTATTTCTTTGTTCAATCTATGCTCGTGAGACATCAATGATGCATGAAGCTAATCCACTAAAAACTGTGAGAGATCCTTTGTCTCTTCAATGGCCACAACTATGGCATCAAACCTTGATGGTAGACTTCTTAAGACTTTCTCAACTACTCTCATTCCTTCAAGTGTCTCACCATGAGACCTGATTTGGGTAACCAACCCAATCACATGTGTAAAGAATGAGTCTACATTATCATACTCTTTCATCCAAAGAGTTTAGAAATCTCTTCTCAACATTTTAAGTTTTGTTGTCTTCAACTTTGCCATGCCTTGGTAGGCTGTCTGGAGGGTATCCCATGCTTTCTTGGACTTCATTGTTGTTGCAACCCTTGGGAAAATACTTTCATGCACTGCCTGGAAAATATAGAAGAGGGATTTGGAGTCCTTATTCTTATTGTTTCTCAAAAAATCTCTTTCTGCTTGTGTCAAAGCATTATATGTTGCCGCATCTGTTGGTTCTTGGAAACCATTTTCCACCAGCTCCCAAATCTCTTGTGAGGAGAACAGGGTCTTCATTGTAATATCCCAATAATCATAATTCTTCCCATTGAACTGTGGTACTTGTGGATTATTCAAGCTTGTGTTTGTTGTTGCCACTTTCATTGTGTAAACAAAAACCTTCTCACTGTTGGAGAACCCGCTTCTCAAAACAACCTTTCATATCTTCAATAAAGAACACTTTCTTTTACTGAGAGATTAAACCCGCTCTGATACCATGTTGAAAATTCTGGTATGCTCTGATGACATATTATAACATACACGAAACAGAGAAGCTCAAAAGAAAACAGGGAAATGTTATTCCCACAATAACCGGTTTACACAAAGATGCGGAAATTAAATTAAAATCAATGACAACATAGTTTTTGCCACAAAATTTACATAGCCACACACAAAGAGACAAAACCAGAGAGAAGTTTTCTATTTCTTTCGTCTGCTTTAACAGGCTTCAACTCTATTACATAATATATGAAGAACAGTCTGCTTAATACAAAAAAGGTAGAGCTGACAATTTAATGCTAATTGTTGCTGGATCAGACAGGTAACAACAAACCGTCCTTCTGCTCTATTCTACTGTTTCTTCACGAAAAAACATACAAAACACATAATTCCGGACTTGAAATTCTATGGGTCTCAGCTACAAAACCACATCACATCGCCACCCTCATCGCATTTCGCATGGCGCAAAACTTAACTTGTCGCAATAATGGAAAACTTAAATTCTTGCGATTGCGATGTGCGATGGCACTATCATATTGCAACTTAAAACAAACATCTTACGGGTGCTATCCACTTGAGCACCTTTGAGATGTGCGGTATGCGATCGCATCGCATCACAAATTAAAACTTTAAAGTTTCAGGCGCTATCCTCCTAAGCTTTGCCATGTGTGATATGCAATCACATCGCAACTTAAAACAAATAACTTGTAGGCGCTTAAAAGGTAAATCTTAAATTGTGCGAAGTGCGAAATGTGACGCACAAAACGCTCGGAAGTGCAAAAAAGCAAAAGTTAAGGAAAAAGTGAAATACAAAGGTTTGCATACAGATTTGGTAATGTATTAAGGTTGAATGGGTCCCACTAAATTGCATCGACAGAGTTTTATGTTTCGGCAAAGTCTTAAGAAGAAAAGGTAAAAACTTGCAGGGTGCGAAGTGCGGGCAAAAGGTAGGTGAATAGGGCAGGAGGAAATAATGCAGAGTAAATGGCTTGGGTACTATGTTTTATGATATTTTATGGAAATTGCGTGAAGTAGAATAAACGCCTGCAGATTTGAATCTTGTGCTTTGTCCTTCCCTAGAACAAACATTCAATTTAAATGTGGGTTGCTGCCAACTTATTCATGGCAGTGGTTGGGAGTATTTCCAACAAACTAATGATTTTGTTTTTTTTCGTCTTTTTCTTTGCTTACCTGTTTTTTACCATGTTTTTAGTGAAAGCCGTGAGATCAAACACATCATAGATTTTCCAAAAAAACTATTATACAAACTTACCTTAAATATGAACTATCAAATTCCCCCAATAATACTTCACAGTTCCACAAGCGTTGCATCAAAATTTCGCCAACATGAATACTACTCACAAAAACTTGATGAACAGTATATGACAACCAGTATGGTAAAGAGAAACAGTATAATGGATAATCTCTTTCTTTGCTCCAACAACCTGTTGTGTCATGTGCCTCTTTCAGTGTCCCACGTGTGCACCACTTCATCAACGGAAATAAATTCCTGTCACCCCCTCAAAGTACCCATATTTTTTAGGATGGTTTTTGGGTTTATCTAGTCTTCAAGTTTGTCTCGACTGCCAAAAATGGCTATCCAAAAAACAAAAAATAAAAAATTTAGTAGCAAGAATGTTTGAATGGAGTTTTTTTATGGTGGAAATGGATTCAACTCATTAAAAAAAAAATGGGACATCTATTTTCTTGAAGTTTGATCGCTATAACCTGGATTTACAAAAATTCTTGCTTGATTTTCTCAAAATTTTGCGGAAATTTCAATAATTTTCTTGGAAAATTTGAAGGCTAAGTAAATTGAGGCTTAGTATTATCCTAAATCGTCAAAGGAAAAGGTGCACACATTTTAAAGCCTTAGTCTACCTCGCTTTCTTATTTTCTGAGAAAATTCCTACAGGAATTCGATAAAATCAACTAGCAATTTTTGTAAAACAAGATTACATCTATCAAACTTCAAGATTTAAGGTGCCCAATTTTTTTTTTTGATAATGCTGAATTCATTTCCACCTTGAAAATTTGGATTTAGACACTTTTATTGTTATTACAAATTATTTTCAAAGTTTTTTTGCAAAGGTGTTTTTGAAAATTTTTTGGCCTGCCATTTTTAGCTGTCCACTCAATTTTGCGGAGAGGTAGAGGACACCATTCTAAATCGTTGTCCCGCTGTGACAAACTCTGTACGTACTCCCTGGTCACTATTTCCACGTCAAATGCTACCCACTTTAAACGGGCGTGCTTAAAGCCTCAAATTATCATGATGCCAAATATATTGGCGCAGCGACTTTTCAATATTGAATATTATTTATTTTTATTTAAACATGAAAAAAAATTAAGTGAGTCATTAAAAACAAAAATAAAATAAAAAAACTAAACCAATTATTAATTTATTTTTATTTTTTTAATTGTGGTACTTACATATTATTTGTTTAATTCTTAAGCCACCAATGCATTTTTCCTCTTTTCTGAATAATGTAACCAATATAATAATGTAATCAATATATTTGGGTTATTAACATAGCGGTACTATATTTCATTTTATTTATTATTTTATTTTTTAAAAACTAAACAAATTATTATTTAAATATAATTTTTTGAGATTTAATTGCATTAAATTAATCATTCAACTATAATCATTTTCATAAAAAATAATCATAAATTTCTATTTTTTAAAAACTAAACAAATCATTAATTCAAATTATTAGGTAATACTTAATTCTTATCACTAATACATTTTCCCTATACATGTTTACTTAATTTTTAATGAATCAATACACTTTCCTCTCATGTGTATAAAGTAACCAATATATTTTGGATCAAATTATATAATTATTATTTTATTTTTTAAAAACTAAACAAATTATTATTTTTAAAATACTAAGCAAATCATTAACTCATTGACTTATTGTGTGGTGCTTAATAATGATGCCACAAATACACTTTTCCTATACATATTGCTTAATTTTTAAGCGATCAATGCACTTTTCCGTAATCTGAATAATGTAATCAAAATATCCACAGCCATTGGCTCATTAATACAAAGCCCTAATACATGCCTAACAGTTAGATTGTGTACTTACCATAATCCTCACTTTTACTACTGAAGTTTGGTCTTATTGTGGAAAGAACGAATATAGAAACGGTATCTTCTTCCAGCAAAGTTTGAACAAAGTTTTAGAATCATTGGCGGAGAACGCTAATCCCACAGAATTCAATACTTGCTGAGGGGGCAAACAGCAATAGTATGGTTTATGGGATAGTCCAGTGCAGGGGAGATTTAGGTTCCTCCGCTTGCAAACAGTGCGCATCGACAGCCAAAGAAAATATTGTTGACCAATGCTACAATACTTCTGGGGTCATTCATCTAGACGGCTGCTTCTTACGCTACGGCAATAATGATATTTACAACTATCTGGAGAATATGCAGATTACCCCATCAGAGGTTCTTTGCAACAGTGGGAAGAGCAGTCATCCACAAGAGTTCAAAAAAACTGCGAAGGTCCTGCTGTCCAATATTATCACTGAAGCTCTGCGGACTCCCAAATTTTTTGCTTCAAATTTAGTGGGCGTGCCTTCGAATCTAACAGGGCATATCTACGCCTTAGCCCAGTGTTGGGGACATCTGTCCCAAACAAACTGCAGATCATGCCTTACATCTGCCTTGGAATATATATTCTTGTGCCAAAGTGGAGCTCTTGGTGCACAAATCGCACGTGACGGATGTCATTTGCGTTCCGAGGTTTTTGAATTTTTCAACACTTCGGTTCTCTCCTCCACACCCCAAAGCGAAAGTCCAAAGCGAAAGTCCTCCATTCCCAGGTTATCTTTTTCACATAGTTGTGTAGCAATTTTAACTTCGTAAACTAAAACATAGCCAATTTACTGATATTTCTTTGGCAATTTCGCAGAAAGCAAAAATGGGAGCAATCCCAAGGGCCTTCTAGCATCCAGTATTTTCTTTCAAGTGATTAGGAATATATTATTTTATAAAGATATCATTTTGGTGAATTAAAACACTATATACTGACATGTCATGATAACGTTTGCAGAAGGCAAGATTCTTGGTATAACACTGGGCGTAATAGTTGCTATGATTGGATTAACTGCAACCATAATCCTTTGGAGGTGGTATTTCTCCGCTCGCCTGAAAAGTCCTGACCAGATTTCTGAAACCATAGGTCCTGAAATTGTTATTAAATATTTCAGTGTTAAGGATCTAAAATGCATCTGAATTGTGTGTGTTGTGAATTCTTTACGCATGAATAAATAGATACCCTCAAGTTATTATTTTTCCACAGAAGTTATCTTATCTCGAACTATAATCAATCCGGAGCTCATTTTCGAGTACGATATTTTGACAGAAGCTACCTCCAACTTTAAAATGGAGAACAAACTTGGCGAAGGAGGTTTTGGATGTGTTTTTAAAGTAAGCATTTAGCATTAATTTAACAATTATTTCCATTATGTATTCAATGAAAAATCATACATAAGAAGATTAGTTTGACTAACGATCAAGTACATTAATTAACAGGGGGTTCCACCTGACGGCGGAGAGGTTGCAGTTAAACGACCGAATGACCGAATCTAGGTTCAAAGTAAGGGGAAACTGAGTTTATGAATGAAATAAATCTCATCAGTTGTGTTCAGCACAGGAATCTAGTGAAATTGCTTGGTTGCTCTGTTGAAAACTCAGAAAAACTACTTGTTTAAGAATACCTATCAATCGGGAGTCTTGACAAACACTTATTTGGTCTCTTCTTGTCCTTGAACGACTTAACTCTGCTAATGTTGGATTTATTTGAGTAGCTTGTTAATGTTTTTACTGTAACTGAAGCATTGGTTGCAGATACAAGAAAAGGACATTTACTTGACTGGAAAGAGGTATAAAATCGTTGTTGGAACTGCACGTGGGTTGGCATATCTTCACGAAGAATCTGAGATTCGGATCATTCACAGAGATATTAAAGAGATATTAAAGCGAGCAATATTTCACTGGATCATAAACACAGGCCCAAAATAGCAGATTTTGGCTTAGCCAGATTCTTTGCAGAGGATCAGACTTATGTTAGCACTAGAGTTGCAGGGACTATGTAAGAATTATCTCTACAGTTTTGTCTCCCAATGTCCCTAACATCATTTAATAAATTACAGTATAACATGAACCAAGTGCAATTCATATCATTTTTTAGACAATTAAAATTATATGGAGATTTGCTTACATATGTTATTGTACAGAGGTTACATGGCCCCGAAGTAGGCTTTACGTGGACAACTGATAGAGAAAGCAGATGTGTTCAATTTTGGAGTGCTTCTACTTGAGATTATCAGCAGAAGAAAGAATCAGAATTCGGGTGTTCACGAATTTCTCATCTGGGTCATGTCGATCTCATCTTTGGAGTGAGAATTTTCTAGAATCTTCGTATTATTATTTTTTCTTTGTGACTAGAATTTTATGGTTGGTTGTGAAAAGAATTGAGAAACTGAAAAGTAAAATAGAACAGAGAATTGTTCATCTCAATATTACGAAATAGTTAAATAGGATTACATTGGAAACATCAGCAATAAATGACTGGAGTAAAAATGAAGTAAAACTAAACTACCTATGACACCTAGCAGACAATAAATTAAATGTAATGAATCCTAACTGAACCTAACGGACAGTGAGATTAATATCTCAACATCCCCTCCTAATCTCAACTGTTACAAGTGGAGGCACTAACAATGCCTAATTTCTCTCTTTGAAATTCAAATACATTCTTTCCCAATGGCTTGGTGAAAATATCTGCAAGCTGATCTTTGGAACCACAAAAAGAAAGTGTGATGTCCCCATCATTGACAAGTTCACGAATGAAATGAAAACGTGTGTCAATGTGCTTGCTCTTTTTGTGAAAAATATGATTTTTTGATAAAGAAATTGTTGAATTGTTATCACAGTAAATTGGAGTTGGCTCCTTCTGAATATCTGAAATGTCTTTCAATAATCTTCTCAACCACACTTCTTGACAAGCTGCTGAATTTGCTGCTACATATTCTGCCTCTACAGAAGATATTGAAATGATTGACTGTTTCTTGGATGGCCATGAAATCAGATTTGTTCCAAGATGAAACATACCCTGAGGTACTTTTGTGATCATCTAAACTCCCTCCATAATCACTGTATGTATAACCTGAAAGTGAACAATTTTCAGAATGTGTATAAAACAAACCATAGTCTATGGTCCCTGCAATATACCTTAAGATCCTTTTTGCAACCTGCCAATGAGTATTCTTTGGTGACTGCATAAACCTGGAGACAAAACTTGCTGCAAACATAATATCTGGTCTAGTTGCAGTTAGATACAACAAACTACCAACTAGGCTTTTATACAATGTGGGATCAACAAATGGTGCTACATCTTCTTTGCTGAGTTTGGTACCTTGAGCAATTGGTGTATCAGCTGATTTGCAATTGGTCATTCTGAAATTTTGAATGATATCAGTGGGCATATTTTTGTTGACCCACAAAAAAGCCATTATCAGATTGGTGAATTTCAATTCCTAGGAAATATTTCATGACTCCTAGATCTGTCATATCAAACTCTGCTTGCATTTCTACTTTGAAATATTCTAACATAAAGGCATACAATAAGAATTTTACCTTCATGAGATTTGGTATACAAAGTGGGTTCATGGCTGCTTCTGGAAAAACCACTTTTGATGAGATAGGTGTCAATGCGACTGTACCAAGCTCTTGGAGATTGTTTCAAACCATATAAAGCTTTCTTCAATCTATATACTTTATGCTCTTGTCCTTTTACTTCAAAACCTGGAGGCTTCTCTACATAAACTTCTTCCTATAATATACCATTTATGAAGGCAGATTTTACATCAAGCTGATAGACTTTCCATTTGTGTTGAGCTGCTGTGGAAAAAATGGTTCTGACAGTGTCTAACTTTGCTATTGGAGCAAATGTTTCACCATAGTCGACACCAAACTGTTGTGAGAATCCTTTGGCAACCAACCTTGCCTTATGTTTCTCAACTTTTCCTTTTTCATTTAGCTTGGTCTTATATACCCATTTTACACCAATTTTTGTTTTGTCTCTTGGGAGATCAGCTAATTCCCAAGTCTAATTTTTCTCTATGGCAACAATTTCTTAGTTCATTGCTTCGACCCAATGATTTTCTTTAACTGCTTCTTCAAAATGAGTCGGTTGAGTTGAAATGGATGCAAACATATTTTGTTGTTCAGATTCATGCTACTGTTCATATATCTCTCTGATACTTCTTGTTTTCTATCCCTCTTCTGAAGATGTTTGAACACTGGCTGAATCAGTGCTTGATGATGTTCCATTTTCAGAATGTTCTGGCTGTTCTTGAACCTGCAATCTTGGAGACTGTGGTGGATAAAAAAGTTGATTTGAAGTTTCATCTACATGGTCAAACCAAGATTTATTTTCGAAAAATTTCACATCTCTGCTTATAATGAATTTTTTGGTAATGGGGTTATAAATTCTATAGGCTTTCGACTGCTCACTGTAACCTATAAATATGCATTTCTCACTTCTATCATCAAGCTTTTTTCTTAGTTTTTCAGGAACATGAGAAAAAGCTACTAATCCAAAGATTCTAAAGTGTGACACATTTACCTTGTTTCCATCCCATGCTTCTTGAGGTATTTTATCTTGTAGACTGGATGTTGGAGATCTATTAAGAACATACACTGCTGTCGACACTGCTTCAGCCCAATAGTTTTTTGTCAACTTCTTCTCTCGTAGTATGCATCTCGCCATGTTCATGATCGACTGATTCTTTCTTTCTACTACTCCATTTTGCTATGGAGTGTATCTGGTTGTGTACTGCATTATGATACCTTGTTGTCAACAAAATGTTTTGAATTCATTTGAGTTGTATTCTCCTCCTCTGTCTGATCTGAGTACTTTCAAGAGTTTTCCACTCTGTTTTTTTGCTTCTGCCTTGAACTCCAGAAATCTATAGAAGGTATCTAATTTGTTTTTTAAAAAATACACACATATCTTCCTACTAAAGTCATCAATAAATGTCAGAAAGTAGAAACTACCACCAATGGACAATGTCTGCATTGGACCACATATGTCGGTATGGACAAGTGCCAAAGGCTCTTTCGCCCTTGAGGTTGATGAGGGAAAATTATCTCTTTTATGCTTGGACAAGACACAAACTTCACAATTACAGACTTTTTCACTGATAGTAGGTAGACCAATGACTGTAGATTTCTTTTGAAGTAGACTCAAACTCTTGACTAGAATGTGGCCATACCTAGAATTCCATGGATGAGTTTCATGTATTCTTGATATATTGTGGACTAAATATTGGTTGGTATTTTGGCTTCTAAGGATCAATGGAAACATCCTATTCTTGGTCTTTTCAACTTTTACTATGAATCTTTTATGAGGATCTTTGTCATATATATATAGTGGGTGTTCTTTTGAAACAATACATCATAGCCATGTTCCATTAATTGTCCTACACTAATGAGATTATGTTTGAGCTAAGGAACATAATAAACATCAGGGATGTATTTGTTTTGATTCTGCTTAGTGAGAATAGGAACAGTACCTTTTCCTTCAGCTTTAATACTTGTACGATCTCCAAGCGTTATCTCTTATGTTATGAAAGCATCTAGAGAAGAAAGAAGATTCTTGTTGCCTGTCATGTGATTTCTGCATCCACTGTCAAGCAACCAAAGATCTTCACTCTGTTTGTCTTCTGAGAGATGGCATGAAAGAAACATGGTCTCTAAGGATTCTCCTTCACTTCTGGAGAGATTGATATAGCCTCTGTGCTGATCTGATTGTTTCTTTCTACAGTCGTGTTCGTAGTGGCCAAACTTCTTACAGTAGTAACATTGAACACTCGATCTGTTCCATGACCTTCCTCTCTGATTTCGGTTTTGTGGAGGTCTCCACTGCTCTGTTGCATGATGATGATCAGATCTACCATTGCTTCGGCCTCTGCCTTGCTTGTCACCGCCTCTATATCCTCTACCTTTGCCTCTGTCAAATGAGAGGTGTGCTTTGAAGGGTTTTTCGTGGAATCTTCTGTCTGATTGAGTCTTGTTTCGTGTGCCAAAAATGATCCAGTCAACTGTTCTATTGAGAAAGTTTTAAAATCTTTGGATTCCAAAATGGCTGTCACAATCATGTCATTTCTTTGGTAGACTTCAAAGAACTTTTTCAACAATTTTCTGATCTGTAATGGTTTCGCCAGTGAGTTTGATCTGATTGACTATCCCCATGACTCTAGTCATGAACTGATCCACATTCTCGATGTTAGCCATCTTTAGAGTTTCAAACCGAGCTCTCAATGTTTGCAGTTTAACCGTCTTCACTTTATCATTTCCTTGATACGCAGCTTGCAAAATATCCCAACATTCTTTTGCTGTTGTCGCACCAGTTCTTTTGTCAAAAATAGAATCATCGACTGAATTTTGTATCCAACATTTGGCTCTATGCTCCTTCTTACTGAGTTCAATAGCTGCATTTCTCTGATTATTGGTCATGGCCACCCATGCTTCTTGGGTTGGCTCTACATAAGCAATTAGAAACGTGTCCCAACAATCTTGTGCTTGTAAAAAAAATTTCATTCTCAAATTCTAGAATTCATAATTTTTGCCAATCAGAGTCTCTGGCAAAGAACTAGAAGAAGCCATTTGAAAAAAAATTGTTGAAACCCCTTTTTTTTTAAAACAAATTGCAGATCTTGTAAAAAAATCTTCAAAAAGAATTCCTATCTCCTTTCACATGTCATAAAGAAATCATTTCTTTTAAAAAAAAAAAATTTCTTGAAAAAATCCTTCACTTTTTACAAGCCCTTTTTATATTTTAAGTTTTCTTTTATTCAAAAAAAAAAAAAACCTTAAAAAAAAACTTTCCATTAAAATGTGAAACCCTCGTATAAATCCTTCACATGCATTATCTTTTCTTTTTATTAAAACTCGAATACGTTGATCTTCAAGAATACCTTAACATATTCGCTCCAGGCGAGTTTTGAAACCTACATGTATCAACTGGATACGTAGTTGCTCCACTGCTTCACTCATATAATTTTTTTAAAATTCTTTGAGTGCGTTGACCTTAAAAAAATTCAACACGGATGTTCTTCTTTTTTTTTTTTGCAGACTGGCGTGGTCTCGATACTAAATAGTCGCGACTAAATAAAAATAATGCGAGTTAAAAAATTGGTGCGGATATCGCTTGCGTTCTCGCGCCAATCCCTTGTTTCATCGTGTTGGCGCGAGTATTAGCCTAACAGTCGCGCCAACCAAAAAAAATTTCTTCGGCTTTCTTCGAATAGCCTTTCTGCTATTCGTAGGAGGCTTTTTCTTCAAAAAAATTTCTGCTCTTCAATGAGTCTTATGCAAGCTCGCTTCTCCTCTCTATTGCTCTTTCTTGGCTCTATTGTTGCTCTCCAGGGAGGCTTATGCAAACTATCTCTAATACCATGAAAATAATTGAGAAACTGAAAAGCAAAATAGAGTAGAGAATTGCTCATCTCAATATTACGAAATAGTTAAATAGGATTACTTTGGAAACATCAGCAATAAATGACTAGAGTAAAACTGAAGTAAAACTAAACTACCTATGACACCTAGCAGACAATAAATTAAATGTAATGAATCCTAACTGAACCTAACAGAGAGTGAGATTAATATCTCAACAGGTTGAATTTGGCTAATCAACAGGCATGCAGATTGTATAAAGAAAGGTAGTTATTCGTGGAAGGAGGGGATTCAAGTGGTGAAAATTGGTCTTTTGTGTACACAAGGAGCTGCAGCGTTGCGACCTTCGATGTCCGACGTGTTGTGGATGTTGACAAGTGAAGGGGAACATCTTCTCTCTCCCACAAAGCCTGCTTTCATAGATGTGGGGAGTGTGGGCGCACCTGAGCTGACACGTCACGATGTCCATTCTGAAGGTGTTGCTTCTTCATCTAGCAGTGTGGAAGCCAGGTAAATATGAGCCAATGCTTCTGAGCTTTGTATCTCCAGTGTATTATTGGCTGGCAATATAGTCTCTGTCTATTACACGTAACCCTCTGGAACAACAGTGTTGAGTGAGGCAACTCGAGATTATGGATTTCAAAATTGAAATTTTATCAACTTCACTACCCCCAATTTCAATGGGACTGAAAACAACAGATTATCAATCAAATCAGTGCAGAGCCAAGTAACTAAGCATGTAAATGATATCGTCGGATATGAGGCACCCACAGTCATATTTAAAAACAATTTTGGGGACAAATTTTATTGGTATTGAATTAGTCATGTTATTTTTGTAAAGCTAGCCAGATCATTCATTTGGAAAAAAGATGTGAGTACCCACATAGGTGTTTCATACTTTCATACTTGTAACCTATAACGTGGAGATTTAAATCTGTAATATCCAATCCGTCAATTTGAATTTTGAAACATTTTATTAAAGTTTCCTACAACTAATATTCTAAAAAATAATAGGAATTGTTTTTAGCGTGATTTTTTGAAGTTTTCGATGATAAAATCTGGTGAAAAAAATTGAGGTAAAATTTTGATTTCTGTTATTTAAGTTGGTTTTTTTTATTGTATATATGGATTTAACACCCTAAAAAACCTGTAAGACACTTCTATTGCACAATATTACTCATCAAAATTCTATTTTCAAGAAATTCCTGCTATATTTTAGAAAAAATAAAACCTTAAAAAAAACACTAAAGACTATTCCAAAAAAATATCTCTTATTATGAAAATAAAATATCTATTATTATTAAACAACAGTTATATATGTTAACATAATTTTTAAATATACGAATGGGATTGTAGTAGTAATCAAAGGGAAGTGTACACGTGTTAAGTTAAAAAACCTAAATTTATATATAGTTTTATACTGTTTTTGTAAAAGTATAATCAAATAAATTTAAGTTATCTTCGAATCTCAATTCAATTAACCTTTTATGATTAAATTATTATATTATTATATAATTAATTATATACATGTAAGTTATATACATGCAATACTAAAGAAGGTTAAAATCTATATACATGTATGATTAAAGAAGGGTTCCAATTATTGAGATGATTTATAAAATATGAAATGTTCATAAAAATAGGTTTTTATTAAAAAAATCATTTAAATTTATGAATTAAGGTTTTTGGGGAGAGTTATTTAAAGATTTTTCTTTCTTAATTTTTTTCTCATGATGATGAGCCACATTAAAGAGATAGATGAATTTACACAGTATGTGCATGTCAAGTTATATTAGGCGAGTTGGCAGTCGAAAAGGTTTAAATACCTTTTACCGGATTCTTTGTGATGCAACCTCAATCAATTTTGTGTGATCAATACAAGAGTCGCAGCTCCTATGGTTTGTGTGTGTTAAATTGTGTTTCTCCTCTCTGCCTTTCCAACCGATTGAGGCTATCATTCATACGCTTAGTTAGCTATGCACTGATTTGAGTGATAATCTCTTGTTTTCAATCAAATTGAAACAGGGGAAAATGAGGTTGCTAAAATTTCAATCATTCACATCCATAATTCCCGGTTGCCTTAGTTAAGAGTGTTCCATAGTGTTTGGTGTAATAGATGGAGAGGATATTGCCTGCCAATAATTAGAAAATAACATTTTTATTATTTAAAATCATAAATACGTATATAAAAAAAATAGGATACCATTACCATTGTAAGTAGAAAACAAATTTAAAACTTAAATCATAATTATTTTTGGTGGTTTCGAAGTGTTTTTTAAGTTGTTTTTGTTTTTGTTTTTTAAGTTGTTGTTTGTGGTTTTCTAGATTGTTTTTTTTTGGTTTCAACGTTGTTACGAAAAGTTTTTATTATGGCTTTTTAGGTTGGTTTTATGTTGTTCTTTGATTGGAAGGTTTTATTTGATGGTTTTTTGCGGTTTCATGGTTTTTGTATGTTAATTTTTATTTTTATTTCCAAATTAATTTATTTAATTTTGCAAAAAAAAAAAAAAAGACAAAAATGATAGAATACCTACCTTCGTTTGAGCCTCTGGGACGTTGGTGTGGTTGTGGGCAAGGTTGATTGGATCACACCATGTTCCAATTTCACCGAGTTCAATACTCTCGCTGTTGCTAAAAATGCCTAATCATTATTACTTGTCCCATGGTTTGTGCAAAATGGTGCATTCAGACCACGAGTGGCCATTTTAATTGAAAAAAAGGCTTGATCACCCTAGAGCTCGATCGAGGGTTTGGATTTAACCCTCGATCGAGCTATTTTTTAGTGCTTCACTCAAGCACTTAATTATGGCGGGATCGAGTGCTTAAATTGCTCGATCTAGTCCTCTTCTTTTCCATCTAAACACACCCTCTCTTGCCAAAAAGTGTAACCCAGCTCCATGTTATCACTCTGAGGCTATACTAACAATAAAAATAAGGGGATACACTAGTATTATAGGGACCTAAAATATTATTTTATTATTTAAACTATTATTTTATAATATTCCTTAGGAGCCCCACTTTAGACCTCATAAGTTCTCTAATGGAATTGTAGGAGATAAAGACAGTTTCCTTTGGAAAAGATTACTAGTGGGAGAGAAATATTGGTTGAAGCCACAAGAATTAGCAGGATGTTGCTAAGGGTTCAAGAGGTGAACCTTAACAAAGACTTATATTTAATTTTCATGATAGCTAGGAGTGGAGCTCGGGGGGGGGGATTTTCCAAAGAGTCAGTTCAAGGTTGGGAGGAATATAAAAGCCTTCAAGCTATTTATGAAGGGAACTAGATAAGTGTGTATTTGATTACTTGGTGAATGGTAGAATTTAGAGAGTGAAAATTGTATCAGTAAGTTCTATGGATTGACAGGCTATAAAGTCCTAAAATTTTAATGGTGGATGTATTGTTCTTGATTATAATTATTAATATTAAAAAAAAAAAGTTATGGTTGGGCTAACTTCGTGGTTGTAGGTACAATGACATCTACAGGTGTTAAAACTATGGTATTCACCCTGTTAATAAACAGAGGGGAAATAGAGAATCTTGTTAGGATCTTCTTGAGTGATATGTGGAAAATAAAATAACTAAGTATGTTAGCTACTAGTCAAATATTTTTTAGATAAATATTGAGCCATGGGTAGAATCAAACATGTATATCCAAACCTATACCGACTATGGAAACCTTTAAATATTAATAATTGTGTATCATAAACCTAATTAATGGGTTAGGGTTTGGGCTTGTGTACAGTTTAGAGGTATAAGCCTGTAGAAAACAATTATTTTTTTCTCTATCTCATACCGCCAGTCCTGGACACAAGTGGGATAGAGCTTAGAAGATCGATGCGTAGTCCCCAAAACAAGGGTCCATTGGGCCTCTCATGTGTGTGTATATAAAGAAATGTCATAACTCTAAAAAACATAAATATAATGTGTGTTGAACCAGCAAATTATAAATTTGTTCCTGATTTCCAAATGTGACAAAGCATTTCTAACCATTAAAACAGAGGAAAATAATATAGATTTGAATTGTAGAATTTTTTTTTTTGAAAGGAGAAGTATCATTGCTGCTATATCCAACAATCATGGTGGTATCTACTATGTTGGTTTGGGTGAGGTTCCCTAACCTCCCCCTTCCTTTTTAGCATCAGAAATTCTTGAAGGATATCGGAAACAATTTGCAAAAATTCAAAAAATGGATTTAGAGAGAACAAAAAATTGTCTCTTTACATTTGGAAGAATGTTTGCGGATATTGGTCTCTGTAAAGGGCCCCCAAATCATATAATATTGAAACAAAATAAATTTCACTGGTCTCAAGTTTAAGATAACACTGCATTTTTATTTCATGTATGCTTCCAAACAAGACACTTACAAAGTACATGTCCATTGGAAAAGCAGAATCCTAAGAATAAGAAAGGGAAATATAAGAGGTTGTAACACCCTCCCCCCATATTCACACAAGCTAACGAGTCCACCGGGGTAAACATGTGATGAATATTTACTATGATATGATTCAACTCCCCATGTATAGTTAAGGAAGTGGAACCGATATGAATAGACCAAGCTGACCTTCCTCAGAACCTACCGAACCTTTAGGATCCAACCAACCCCTTCAGGTGTCCAACCCCCGAGATAACTTAATTTTTCACTGCCCTGGACCCACAGTCACTCCCATTAAAAGGCACGCATGCGATTTGGACTCTCCAATGGCTCCCACAATAATGCATCCCCGTGACTATGGCATTTTTCAGAAAATTTTGTTCCAGCAACCCCGCATTTTGAGCCACATTTTCAGGGCTATGACTCAGTCCATTACCCAAAACTTCATGAAACTTCCTGAAATGATAAATAACATTGAAACAAGGTTACTATTGTAAACAATTGAACAAGGACTTGATCTGACCCCTACTAGTCATGACAGGAATTTTGTCAAACATATCATAAACACATAATCTACAGGTCATAACAACATATCTAAGAATAGGGATCTCATACTTATCTGAGACTCATCAAGGAGGACTGATGTCTCCTCACAATAACTTCATTTTTATCTAGATTGTCATTAATTCACTATTGTTTCATATACTAATCAAAACATGATGAGAGCCATACATCATAGTTTTCATAAGACGTGCTTATAAGAAACAAATAACCATAGACATATCAATGATGAAACCACCATTAAATCCAAATAAAAACAAGCATATTTACTCATGAAATACCAAAGGATAAAGAGCTCTTATTAACATATGTGAATCCAACCAAGTGAGGGACTTCCACGTACCACCCAACCATAGATTGGGTTGAACCAAATATTTTTTTCATCCAATCATCCCTTCACCATATTCCAAGCATGAATGTGAGATCTCATGAAACAAATTAAAAAAAAAAACGAGGGCTTCCACAAGCCAAACCACCTCAACCCTCAACCAGTGATACCACCTCATGGTCAGACATCACTAACCATCATGAGATAGATCTCTACCAAAGTTTTCCAGGGCTCAAGAGTGGTTGTTCCAACCAAGGATTCCAGGACTAGTAACTAAACCCACAATTTTCGTTGGGCTCCAAAGTGTTTTTCCAACCAGGGATTTTGGGAAAAGTAACTCAACCCACCAAGGGCTCCAAAGTGTTTTTTGAACCAAGGCTTAAAAAACTAGTAACTCAACCCACTCTATTATAGCGATTCTATAGATTTTTTCCAACCAAGCCTCCAAGAACTAGCACTCAACCCACAACCATAAGGAAAATGAGAAGCAACCAAAACAAAAGGAAAGAAACCCACAACACCATGACTATCCAGGAAATGGAAAGGCTAGGAAAAGCCATTGTCAATCCAGGCAATCCTCCATGTCAATGATAGATAATAACCAAGAAACCACATGCATGTGTCATGCATGCTAAAGCTAGCAGGGAAATCATACATGCTGGTGAGCCCTGGTATTGCACCAAGAGTGTTGCAACTACCAGGGGCTGCCCTGCTTTACTTTATCAACCCGGGTTTCCTACAAACTTGGAGGTGACAGTGCTATATACACAACAGATGAATTCTACTCATGTCATCCTCTTCCGCTCTACGAAAGGGTGCTACTTCTAGGGGTTATCAGTGAAGTCTGTCACACTTCAGTGAAACTAAAATAAATTGCAAAAAGGAAAGAACAGAAATGAAACTAAACTAAATTTCTAACAAGAAATGACAAGAAAGAAACTAATTTAAATTGTAGAAAGGAAATGACGGAAAGGAAACTAAACTAAATTGTTGAAAAGAAATGACAAGAAAGAAACTAATTTAAATTGCAGAAAGGAAATGGAAAAAAAAACTAATTTAAATTGCATAAAGGAAACTAATTTAATCCACACTTAACTTGGCCAATCGGCAAAACACCCTACTTATCTTATGCTCTATCTATGCAGCTATTCATGACCTAGTTCTAATTTGAAGAGGTTTTTCTTGTAGTTTTGGGAAAAGAGGGCTAAATATGCTAATGGAGGGCTTGAACACATGGGACAAGGCTTATATAAGTGAAAAGAGGCATTTAAACCTTATTAAAACTTTATAGCGCAAAAATCCTTTGGAGCGGGAGGCTTTTAGAAGTGTGATGGCGAAACTGCGATGGAGGGATGAAAGTGCGATATGCGATATGCGATATCACAATCGCAATATCACAAAGTTGGAGGAGTAGCGGAAGTGATGTTCGGCAACGGGAGTGAAATGTGAAATTCGATGGGGTAAAAACTGTGAAATGAAAAATGGGATGGGTGACATGGTGGTGGGACCGGTGGCAAAGTACGACAGCGATATCGCAATTGGCATTGGGAGCGGTAGGTGTTAATGGGAACCAAATAAAAAGTGTGATTTGCGATGAGTCGAATGACGTGACAGTCGGACCAGTGGCGGAATGCGATGCCAATATCGCAATTGGCGTTGGGAGAGTTAAGTATTAACAAGGAGAGGATAAGGATTTTGAAATGCGATTTGCATGGGAGAAACATTGCGAAATGCGATTTGCGATTTGCGGTGTGGCAAAGTATGGAGTGATATCGCAATTGGCGTTGGGAGTGGTAAGTCTTTAAAGGAAAAAGGAAAAAGATGCGAAATTCGATTGCGATGTACAGTAGAGGGAAGTTCGAGGAGCAAAGGTGGAGGTCCACTTTGATGGTTTTTCAAGCATTTTGTGATTGAAAAGGCGCAGAATGCAAATAAGAAATGAGGGAAATGGAGGCGTAAAAGCGAGGTTCAGAAGTGTAACACATAGGTGGATAGGGACTGGAAAATGAATCGAAGCAACTTAATAATGTCTCTGGGTCTTTTGATGCTTATTCCTGCAAACAACCCTACGGATTCATGCACAAAAGAAACAGAAAAAATGCATGATAGAAATAATAGTGAACAGAAAGAATTTTTTGGCCTGTGGGAAGGTCAACCCTGCTCGAACTCTATTGACATAGATGAGAGGGGAAGGCTTGATGTAATATTCCCAAATTTTCACATCATATTTGGAATATTAGAGTCCTTGATTTTCTTAATAAATTAAGTAAATAAAAGGGTGGAGGGACCCACAAACCTCAAAGATGAATAAAATCCACTTTTAATGTGTGTATGTGGATATTTTAGATCTAGATCTAGAATCATGGAGTAGTGGAGCAGCTGCATTAATGGAGATCATGTCTCATTCATGAGATAGATTATGGAGGATGAAACGGTCAAATAATATCATGGATCTTAAATATAAAATCATCAGGATCTTTGATAAGGTCAACTGAGATCATAGTGCATTCAAGAAGATCATGAAGCACTTATGATAATATAGTGGAGAAAGTGATGCATTTAATGTGAACATGATGGAGGACATGGATCAACAATGCAGTCAACATAGGAGACTTTTGTCCACATGTACAACGTAGTATTGGAGTGGGCCTAGGCTATGGAAAACTCATGCATATAATTAAGGTGAAGGCACAATGGAAAGGATGATTTGGATTATTCATTTCTTGATCTATTTAGATCTAGATTTGTCTTAAGAAATTTCTATGTAGACTTGGGTTGTTTAGCAGAGTTTGCAGTGTTGTTTATCACAGGGTGTTCCCAAGCAGGAATCCCACCTCTTTCTTTGAGTAGCTCTGTAAAGAGGATTTCTCTTCATTCCTTATCAGACATTGGAGCCATCTTCAGGAGGTTGTTCTAGCACTCAACTAGGAAACCAATGGAGGATTCATTCTACCACTTTGTTCTATAGATCCAGCCTTTCAGGAGTAGCAGATCTACATCTGAAATTCAGGCCATTGGGTTTTACCTCCATGCAGTAGTAGTCCATTCCAGGATTTCACAATTCAGTCCTGTAGATATATTGGAGGAAGGAATTTTCTAGTATTTCAGCTGGAAATCATGTGAGGGATAACCTCCTCACATTGGATCTATTATTTCCTTCACTCAAGAGTTGATTTGACATATCTAGCAGTAGGCTAATGAGCCTCCCTCTTTGACAACGCAATTTTCTGAAGTTGCTGTTCATCTAGTAGCTATTTTTAGTGGAGGAGATTGGAGGAGTTAGATCTTGAGCTTTTAGCCCAAGGATCTAGTGAAGGGATCAACCCTTCTTGCATAGATATGATTTTACATCATTGCAGCAATCATATCATCAGATCTAGCTTCAGATCTGCATTCCCAACAGCATATATGTGAAACCCTAAGAGGGTGGTTTTCTTAAACTTACATATCTGAGAAAATCTTTCTGGGTTATCTTGGGAATTCATCATTGAGCCTAGATCTACAATTTTAGCATCATCAGAGCTCCCATTCTGCCTAGATCTGACTTTCTATCTTTCAGGCAGTTGTAGTCCCAACAATTATAGCAGGGATAACATAGTTTACCTTCCAAAAGTTCAGCAGTTACGTAGTCCCTCTTGGGAAATCATTGCAGGGTCATTCTAGGCCACCCTTGTGGCTTGAGTGTCTCATATTTTGAGCACTGTTGTACTTGATTTCTCACCTCCAATATAATAAAATGGCTCAGCTATTTCTATGCATTCTGATGTGTATATAGATTTATTTTTTAATTTATTGCAGTTCTTGTATTTTGTTTCAGTATTACTGCATTCTCGCTTTTGGGATATTATAGTGGTATCAGTGCATGATCTTTGGCTTCGCTTTTGGACATTTCATCTTTTACATCAAAAGAAGAAGTAGATAGATGAGATCTATCATGGAGGATGATAATTCTGCCACTCCTTTCTTTAGATCCATGGATGATCTCTCCAAGGAGGTCAATCCAATGAAGAAGGAAGGACAGAAAGAAGATCCAAGAAGAATATGTGATGAGGAAGGTTCAGCCACTTCCTATCAGCAAAGAAGAAAACCTGAGAATCTTAGATGTCCTCATAGATCCACTATGACCACTTTCTTTGGAGAAGGTGGAAGGTGTAGAAATGAAGAAAGGAATGAACCTTAGACTCATGAGACTCTCAGTCTATATATTGAAGAGTACAAAGCATAGTCTAAAGCATTCAAGGAGAAGCTAACTCTCCAACAATTCTTCAAAATCAAAGAAGAAAGAGGATCCTATAGCAGCGATAGAAGAAAAAGGCATAATAGATTATATTTGCCTACATTTGATGGATCTTCCTCAAGTATTGTTAAGGCTTGGAGGAAAGAGTTAGATGCATTTTTCAGGCTACATCCTATAGCTAAAGGAGCGGTTGTTCAAATTGCAGCACACCATATTTTGGGTGAAGCCAATGATTGGTGGTTTGGTCACATGGAACATGCAAAGGTGACTAAATATTTATATTTATTTCACAATTTGAGGAAGGAATTTGATGTGAGAAAACCAGATATGTGTCACAAAGTGACATTCCCTAAGGAAACAAAGGAGGATGTCAATATTTTCACTCTAGACAAGAAGTCACTACATTCACTACCATCTACATAAGTGCTTGCATCCAGAGAAGAGACACTTGCATTTTTGCAAGATAGTCTTGAGTTCTTGACACATAGAGTCCCATGCATGGTTCAGGAGATGCATGAGAAAGAGGAGGAAGATTCTAGCACTGGTACACTTGGGGAAGAGAAGCCATCACTCTTACTAGTAGTTGGAGACACTATTGTCCTAGTTTGAGGAACTCTTGTGTTCTGGCAAGAGGTTTCCACACATCAGTTGATCCAAGGTATGCATGAAAATTCATCACATATTGTTTCAGTAGATCTTATTGAAACTTATGAGGACATGCCATCAGGGCCATTGCATAACCGAGGGTTAGAAAAAAATGCTAATTTGAGGCAACAACATATCACAACGTAGAGGACCCTTGATGTAATCAAGGAGGATATTAAGAACTATCCCAGTTCATCATTGTTGAGCTACATTCAACCCCTTGAGTTGAAGTGTAGAGTTTCAAAAAATGGGATGGAAATGATCCTATGTACAATAACTGGTTGTAAGATCAGTATTGTACCTTGTTTTGAGATAGCACATGTATTACCATGCAGATCTACAGCGCTGTCACTTAGTAGCTGTGAAAATGAAGAGGCCCCATCATTCTTGGAGCATTATGAAGGTAGCTTCACTCATGAAGCAATGGAGGTAAATATGACAAATGGTAGACATCTTGAGATGAGGAATCTTTTCTCCTTTCTAGATGACCCTTTCTCAATGGGCATCTCACAGCTCAAAGAGAAACTTATATCTGCAACAGATCCGAAACTTCATTGGTTTTGGAGGGCCTTTGGTGAAAAGAGAATCTCATTGAGAGATCTCAATGGATGTGCACTTCAACATTTCACGAAGTGAAAATTTATTCAGTAGTTTGGGAGGATGGTATTCTACAAAGGGAGGATACCATGATTATGCAGCACATCATTCATCATCCACATTGGGATGAGTGGGTGAGGATGATAAGCAAGGGGTTGCATGACCACTTGCAGATTTATGACATGGGCTAGCAAACTTGGTTACGTTGGTTTCCCTTGGGATATTTTTGTCACTGCCTAAAGGCTCCTATTTCTTTGATCCATGCCTTGAAAAAAACTTATGAAATGAAGAAGGAAGCATGGCTGCGTTGGCTGCTCTTGGGAGATTATGGTTACCACCCAATAGCTCATATTTTTCTGATTCATGCCTTGTGTATCAATGATAAAATGTAGCAAAATAAGGCATGTTCATTTTGGTTTTCCTTGAGAGAGTTTGGCTACCACATGACATCTCCTATGTCTATGTGTTTTGTATTGGGTAAATCTTGGCATGATGCTCTCATGATATGCATTAATGGTTTTTATTTTTATTGGGCTGATGTGACATTCCAAATGTCAATTAGTATGTTTTTTCTCCATGATGCACATAAGGAGGAGAGAAAGCAGCAAGATCTCTTGTTGATTTTAGGGGAGTTTGGCTTGTCCATCTTACATGGAGGAGACGGAGGATGGTAGCAAAGGGCCCCACTCTGGTGGTTACTATTAGGATAATATGGTTTGACATCTTTGTCTACCCATATAACTCCTTTCCTTCTTCTTTTGCATAACGTTAGAATGATGCTTGGATCCAATAAGGCCAATAGGGCTAAGGATGAGAGCATATCAATGCTCAATCAAATTCATAAATCATGGGATGAAGAGACGTATTGTGAGATGGAGCTTTTCCTTTGTTGGAAGAGCCATTTTATTTTATGTATCTCATGTATTAATGATGATGTTGGAAATCATATGGTTGGCACTTGGTACTTCATGGTGGAAGGAGGACATCTAACCATGCAGTTGGAAGTCATTGTATATATTTTTGAAAGACAAATTTGGAACCAAACATGCATAACACATTGCAGCAAATGGAGGAATCCTTCCTTATGTGGATGCCATTTGGAGGGGAATAGATGGCTTTGCATCTACTTTTGGAGTTGCTTTAGGACAAGCAACATTTTTCCGGGGGGACTGTAATATTCCCAAATTTTCACATCATATTTGGAATATTAGTCCTTGATTTTCTTAATAAATTAAGTAAATAAACGGGTGGAGGGACCCACAAACCTCAAAGATGAATAAAATCCACTTTTAATGTGTGTATGTGGATATTTTAGATCTAGATCTATAACCATGGAGGACTGGAGCAACTTCATTAATGGAGATAATGTCTCATTTATGAGATAGATTATGGAGGATGAAACAATCAAATAAGATCATGGATCTTAAATATAAAATCATGAGGATCTTTGATAAGGTCAATTGAGATCATAGTGCAGTCAAGAATATCATGAAGCACTTATGATAAGATAGTGGAGAAAGTGATGCATTTAATGTGAACATGGTGGAGGACATGGATCAACAGCACAGTAAACAGTGGAGACTTTTGTCTACAAGTACAACGCAGTATTGGAGTTGGCCTATGCTATGGAAGGCTCATGCATATAATGAAGGTGAAGGCACAATGGAAGGGATGATTTGGATTATTCATTTCTTGATCTGTTTAGATCTAGATTTTCCTTAGGACATTTCTATGCAGACTTGGGCCATTTAGTAGATTTTGCAGTGCTGTATAGCATAGGGTGTTCCTGAGCGAGAATCCCACCTCTTTCTTTGAGTAGCTCTGGAAAGAGGATTGTTCTTCATTCCTTATCAGGCATTGGTGCCATCTTCAGGAGGTTGTTTCTAGCACTCAGTTAGGAAACCAGTGGACGATTCATCCTACCACTTTGTTCTATAGATCTAGCCTTTCAAGAGTAGCATATCTACATCTAGCATTCAGGCCATTGGGTTTTACCTCCATGCAGCAGCAGTGCGTTCCAGGATTGTGTAGTTCAGTCCTGTAGATTTGTTGGAGGAAGGAAGTTTCCAGTATTTTAGCTGGAAATCCTATGAGGGATAACCTCCTCACATTGGATCTATTGTTTCCATCACTCAGGAGCTGATTTGACATATCTAGCAGTAGGCTAATGAGCCTCCCTCTCTGACAGCTCATTTTTCTGAAGTTTTTGTTCATCCAGCAGCTATTTTCAGTGGAGGAGATTAGAGGAGCTAGATCTTGAGCTTTTAGCCCAAGGATCTAGTGAATGGATTAGGCATTCTTGCATAGATATGATTGTACATCATTGAAACCATCATATCATCAAATCTAGCTTCAGATCTGCATTCCCAGCAGCATATATGTGAAACCCTAAGAGGGTGGTTTTCTTAGACTTACAGATCTGAGAAACCCTTTCTGGGTTATCTTGGGAATCCATCATTGAGCCCAGATCTACAATTTCAGCATCATCAAAGCTCCCATTCTACCTATATCTGACTTTCTATATTTTAGGCAGTTGCAGTCCCAACAATTACAGCAGGGACAACGCAGTTTACCTTCCAACAGTTCAGCAGCTACGTAATCCCTCTTGGGAAATCATTACAAGGTCATTCTAGGCCACCCTTGTTGCTTGAGTGTCTCATATTTTGAGCATTGTTGTACTTGCTTTTTCACCTCCAATATAATAAAATGGCTCAAATATTTCTGTGCATTCTGATGCGTATATAGATTTATTTTTTACTTTGCTATAGTTATTATATTGTGTTTCAGTATTACTGCATTCTCCCTTTTGGGATATTACACTTGACCACAAATTTTGGTTTTTTCCTCTACTCTATTACTCTCGTAAGAAAATGAATAACTACAACAGCAAAGTGAAAGAAAAAACTAAACATCAATGAAACTATCACAAGCAGAAATAATTAAATGATAGAAACAAAAATAGCTAAATGATAGAAAGGAAAGAATGAAAACAACAGAGAAGGTGAGGCACATGGGTTGGGGCCTAACCCACGAGGCCAGCTCTTTGGAACTAAATCAATAAAAATTCATCTGAATACTCATTGCATTAAAAATACAATCTTATTACATCCCGAAGGTCTTAAACAAAAAAATCCTAATAGAATGGAAAATGAATGGCATGGGATGGAAAGGAATGGATTGCATCGAATGGACCAGAATCCACCGGAATTGACCCTAATTAGCTCTTTATAAATTTTATTTATCCTCAAGGGCAGCTACCAATAGTGCCTAAAAAATAGGTATTGAGTCCACTTGACTCCAAGTGAAGTACGGATTGATTGCACTTGGTCTTGAGTTGCTTGGCTACCTCTGGAATTCGAATTGCTGGAGGGGATCTCATGAGGATCCTTTGGCTACCTTTGAGAGTTAAGAAGGGTGGACAATTCCCTTGAATCACTCCAATATTTCTCCCTATTTTCCTAATATTGTGCTCATTTATTCTTCACTCTTGATCTTCCAGTGGCAGGGAGCAAGTCTCTAAATTACCTCCTTCTCCAATTCTGCATAATATGCCCAATATTCTCACAATATTCTACAAAAATAACCAATATTAGGCACAAATATGGAATTATATTTGAACCTTCCTAAGAAAATATTAAAGCATAAGAAAACATTATTAAGTGCAGAAGGAGAGATTTAATATATCTTTTCATTCGCATAAGAAATGTAGATGGGCCTAAGAAAGGTTATATGGGCCTTAATTTATGTCTAATTTAGAGGCCCATCGTCACCCCCCTACTGAAACTATTGCTCATCCTCTTAGCAACCTATTCATCCTCCCTGCCTTATGGTTCTTCCTGCATGTTGGCTTATTTCATTTTTTGTTTATTGGCCCATGTGCTGCTCCTCCTACTAATGTTCTTGTTATTCTTCTTGTATTTCTTCTCGTATGTGCTTCGTGGAGGTCCTCAAATGCTTTAAGAAAACCTTCTTCGCATGCCAAGAGGTGGTTGATCCACCTTTTATTTTGTTTTATTTTTTCTTTTCTTTCTTTCTTTCTCTTTTTATTTTTATTTTTTTTAATCACATGCAGAATAAACTCACAATTATTTTTTTTGTGAACTGAGTTCACCCTTGGTTACCCCTTTGACACTCCTTGTCTTCCATTATATGAGCTGCTTACTACCCACTTTCTCAAGCCCTTTTTACTTTTGTCTTGCTCCTCTTCTTGGTGGAAAATGTGAGGTTAGTTTCTAGATAAGGCTGAGGTTGCTCTGCTACTTATTTTGGCTATATAAAAAAATTTCCTTCTCACACTTTTTAATTTTTTATTAAGCTAAAACAGATTTGAAGAAAGGGTTAGATTATTGCATACCTTAGCCTTACCATTGATTTGTTTTTGTAGGTGATATTGAAGTTGTTGATATGGATTTTAAAGTTCTCTTCGATGGTTCTGAAGCTGCTCTAAAGTTGCATGTGATAATCTGTTTGAGGTCCTTTTGGAGCTTCTGAGCAAAGGAGGAGGAAGTCCAAGTTTGACTACCTTTAACCAGGGTGTTGACCGAATTTTATTTTTGTGCCAACTTGCTGTTTTTCTGCTTGCAAAAGTTGGAGAGCAATTTTTTTTTTTTTAAAGGCCTACTAGGTGCCTCAATGAGGTTTTCCACTAGTAGGCCTGCCTTGGCGCCTCAAAGGAGGTTTTCACCTAGGATTTTCTTTTTCTTTTTTCAACCCAATGACCACCTCATGGAGGTTTTCAATCAGTTGGCCAATCTCAGACGCCTCAAAAGAGGTTTTAACTTGAGATTTTTTTTCTTCCCTTTTTTTTTCTTTTTCACTTTCCTACTCTATTTGAAAAAACAAAACCTTTTTCATGTATAGGAATACTTCCAATGGAGCCATGTATACATCAAGATGATAGATAAAATCAGGTGCACACTTGGAATACATGCTTTGACATGCACCTGAATATATGAGATGAATTGCTTTGATCAGGATTGTATCAAGTACCGTTGGAGAAGAGTGTGTTGCTGCAACTTAATGACTGTTTGGAACCATATGTAAATATAGTTGTGATGTCCCCGGTCCACTTGATGAGTTGGATCACCTTGGAGGTCCTCTTCTATTATGGCATTCAAATCTTCCTCTTTTTTATGATTTTTCTCTTGAACACATGGAGGAAATGATGGTAAACATGAAGAAACTTTCTCAACATTTGATTCTGATGCCGACTCTTCATCAAGTGCAGCCCTTGATATTTTGATCTCCTCATTTGGATCTTCTTCTTCTTCTTGACGTTTTCCTTCAATGAAATTAAGAAAATCTCTTTGTTGCAATACATTTCTTGAACTAATATGAATACCATCTAGATCAAGAGGATATGTTTGGAAGTGTTGTACCTTAGCATTGTAAGTGAGCTAAGATACTTCATTGTATGGGTTTGGAAATGGTGGTACAAGTAATTGAGTGGGGGTGGATATATGAGATGGATATGGTTCAGGTTGTGGTTGTGGTGGAGTTGTATGGTAGGGATAGAATGGAATTGGGTATGGAGGATATTGAGGGAAATATTGAGGATATTTTGGATTTTCCCAATAAGGTCCTTGCCAACCATGTTGCCATGATTGGTTTTGGGGTTGAGATGGTTGAGGTTTCCAAGGAGGGAGTGTGTCCCAATCAGTTTGAGATGGATGTGAATAAGCTTGAAATTGTGAAGTGGGGCCTTGCATCATATCAAGTTAGCTAGGCTGCGAGGGTATCATTGGAGCTACATAACATAGCTTCTTTGGTGATTGCATTGCTCCATTTTCTTCCTGGTAAACTTGTTTAAACTTGGGGAATGATGGAAAACATTTAGTAGCGTATGATTTTGCATGGATAACAAAAATAGTAGCATCTTCTTTTTTCTAATTTTGCATTCTTTACATTTCTACTTGTTCACTTAGATTGCTAAGAATTTATGTTTTAAAGCTATCAAGAAAATTTCCAAGTTCATCTTGCCTTACCAATGTTGAGGAATATTTACTTACTCTTCCGCTTCCTCTTCATATGCGCTTGCATGTTTCACAAATTTCTTCAAATGAAAATTGGGATACGTCTCCTCTACTCATGATATTAAGGAGATCAATCCACTGATCCCTAATTGTTATAAGTTAGAGGGTTTTTAGTGTATCAAATCCTAGATGATGCAATTTTGATCTCTTAACATTATACATGAACCTATCTATTAGATCCTTAAGGCTCTCATCTTCTTCTTGGTTCATTCTAAAAATTTTCTCTCAAAGATCACGATCTTTATATATTTCTAGAAATGTATTTTGCATATCATTCCATGATCTTATTGAATTAGTACCTAGAATCATGAACCATTTAAGAGATTTATCCTTCAATGTTGCAGGAAATAATCTCAATTTTTGAGTGTGTGATAAGTAGCCATAATATCTACAAAGTATCTCAAATTCAAAGATAAATATTTTCGGATCCTCTGTCCTCATACCATGGAAGTTGGGAAGGAAAGATGGAGGGATGTTCTTCATATGTACAGTAATTTCCATATCTTGAATGAGAAACCCAATTAGATCTTCTTCATTGTCACCATATCCATCCATCTCTTCTACCTTAAAAAGTGTATGGTGATGTGGTTCTTACTACACCACATGGTCAAGTGGGGGTGGTGGGGGGTTGGTATTGGAGAAGTATTTTTAAAATATTTTTGAGTATCCTTACTCCTATGAGGCATGAAAATCAGATTTTTTTTGTATTTTCCAATATTTCGGAAACAACATGAAAAAGGAAAGCAGAAAAGAATGCTAAAACAGAATCAAAGCATCTACTAGACACCTCCCTGACAACGGCGCCAAAAAGTGGTGAGCCCTAGTATTGCACCAAGAGTGTTGCAACTTCTTGGGGCTACCCTACTTTACTTTATCAAACCGGGGTTCGTAGAAATTTTGAGGTGACAGTGCTATATACACAGCATATGCATTCTACTCATGTCATCCTCTTCTGCTCTACGAAAGGGTGCTACTTCTAGGGGTTCTCAGTGAAGTCTGTCACACTTCAATGAAACTAAAATAACATGCAAAAAGGAAATGACAGAAAGGAAGGTAAACTAAATTGCTGAAAGGAAATGACAAGAAATAAACTAATTTAAATTTCAGAAAGGAAATGATGGAAAGGAAACTAAACTAAATTGCTCAAAAGAAATAACAGGAAAGAAACTAATTTAAATTGCAGAAAGGAAATGGCAGAAAAAAACTAATTTAAATTGCAGAAAGGAAACTAATTCAATCCACACTTAACTTGGCCAATCGGCCAAACACCCTACTTATCTTATGCTCTATCTATGCAGCTATTCATGACCTAGTTCTAATTTGAAGAGGTTTTTCTTGAAGTTTTTGGAAAAAAGGGCTAAATATGCTAATGGAGGGCTAGAACACATGGGACAAGGCTTAGAGAAGTGAAAATAGGGGTTTAAACCTTATTAAAACTTGATAGCGCAAAAATCCTTTGGATCAGGAGGCTTTTAGAAGTGCGATCGTGGGACTGCGATGGAGGGATGGAAGTGCGATATAAGATATGAGATATCACAATCGCAATATCACAAAGTTGGAGGAGTAGCGGAAGTGATGTTCGGGAGTGAGAGAAAAATGTGAAATGTGATGGGGTAAAAAATGTGAAATACGAAATGTGATGGCTGACGTGGTGGTGGGAATGATGGCAGAGTACGATAGTGATATCAAATTCGGCGTTGGGAGCAGTAGTTGTGAGCAGGAACCAAATAAAAACTGCAATTTGTGATTTGTGATGAGTCGGATGACGTGGCGGTGGGACCGGTCGCGGAGTGCGATGAAAATATCGCAATCGGCGTCGGGAGCAATAATTATTAACAAGGAGTGAATAAAGATTGTGAAATGTGATTTGCGATTTGCACTGTGGCGGAGTACGGAGAGATATCACAATCGATGTTGGGAGCGGTAAGTCCTTAAAGGAAAAAGGAAAAAGATGCGAAATGTGATTGCGATGAACGGTAGCGGGAAGTTTGAGGAGAAAAGGTGGAGGTCCACTTTGATGGTTTTTCAAGCGTTTGTAAATGAAAAGGTGCGAAATGTAAATAAGAGGAAAAGGAGGGAAATGGAGGCATACAAGCGAGGTTCGGAAGTGTAACACAAAGGTGGATAGGGACTGGAAAATGAAGTAGAACAACTTAATAATGTCTCTAGGGCTTTTGATGCTTATTCCTGCAAACATCCCTATGGATTCATGCATGAAATAAACAAACAAAATGCGTGATGAAAAAAACAGCGAACAAAAAGCATTTTTTGGCCTGTGGGAAGGTTAACCCTGCTCGAACTCTATTGACAAAGATGAGAGGGGAAGGCTTGACCATAGATTTTTAGTTTTTCCTCTACTCTATTATTCTCATAAGAAAATGAAAAACTACAACAGCTAAGTGAAAGAAAAAACTAAATAACAATGAAACTATTTGAAGAAAAACTAACTAAATGACAGAAAAAAAAAAAACTAGCTAAATGACATACAGGAAAAAATGAAAACAACATAGAACCTGAAGCACATGGGTTGGGCCCTAACCCATGAGCCCAGCTCTTTGGAACTAGATCAATAAAAATTCATCTGAATACTCATTTCATTAAAAATACAATATTATTACATCTCAAAGGTCTTAAACAACAAAAGCCTAATAAAATGGAAAATGAATGGCATGTGATGGAATGGAATGGAATGCATTGAATGGACAAGAATCCAAAAAAATTGACCCTAATTAGCTCTTGATTGGCTTTATTTATCATCAAGGGAAGCTACCAACAACTCCTAAAATATAGGTAATGAGTCCACTTGACTCCAAGTGATGTATGGCTTGAGTGCACTTGGTCTTGAGTTTATTGGTTGCCTCTGGAATTCGAATTACTGGAGGGGTTCTCATGGTGATCCTTTGGTTTCCTTTTAGAGTTAAGGAGGGTGGAAAACCCCCTTGAATCTCTCCAAGGTTTCTCCCTAATTTCCTGATATTTTGCTCATTTATTCTTCACTCTTTATCTTCCAGTGGCAGGGAGCAAGTCCCTAAATTATCTCCTTCTCCAAATCTGCATAATCTACCCAATATTCTCACAATATTCTACAAAAATAACCAATATTAGGCACAAATATGCAATTACCTTTAAACCTTCCTAAGAAAATATTAAAGCATAAGAAAACATTATTAAGTGAAGAAGGAGAGATTTAATATATCTTTTCATGCGCATAAGAAAGGTAGATGGGCCTAAGAAAGGTTAGATGGGTCTTACTATATGTCTAATTTAGATGCCCATCACAAGCAACTTGGTACTTGCAAGTAACACCCATTGTAAATGTTGAACCTAGTGTCCTCTTTCACTTTATTACTCGTCCTTTTCCTTATTACTCAAAATACGAAGTATGTCCCACTCCTCCAAGAGCGCTCCAAGAAAACTCTAAGTGTCCAATAGTATGAGAGAGAGAGAATAGAAGAGAGAGCTCCAAGCTAAAACTGACAAAATGTTGTGAATTGATCCTTATAATCCTTTTTATCAACGTGACTTATATTTTCCTGATTTTCCAATATTTTCCTTCATTTTACTCCTCACATGTAGCCTGTGACCTTTCATCTTCCATTTCTCCTAATTTTCACAATTTTCATAAATAAAATATAAGTAAATGCCTCATGCCTTTCCAAAGTCCTTTGCCAATTTCCATAACCATTGATTAATCACAAGTGATCCCCATCACTTTATTTTTTCCCAACATTCAATTTGGAATATGTGTCCCATGACCTTGGTTATTATTTTTCCTTTATTAACATTATTACATGGGTTTTTTAACCAAGGTTGTTACAGAACCCTCCCACTTGGGGGAACACCATCCTCGGTGTTCAATGACACATACAACCAAAAATAATGTTGAAAATAAAAACATACGTCCCATAAAAATTTATAACTTAGCTCGTTGCAATATTTACAATTATCATCCTGGTGAGAAGCAAACCAACATGAGAACATAACAACATGACAACCATAATGTCATGACACCCATACAAGTTATTGGAGCTTAATTACATATCTCATGGTGGTATTTACATCCATATACATATATACACATATACCAAGACATCACATCAAAACATATGCCAAAAAAATTCACTCAACCAACGAATAGAGGAGGATACATAGCTCGCATATGATCATCCATCTCCCATGTAGCTTCATCAGGCCCAAAGTGCTTCTATTGCATTTTAACCTTCTCAATTGCTTGGTTCCAAAGAATGAGCATCATTCTCTGAAAAATACACTAAGGTTCTGGATGTAGTTCTCCTTTTAGCTCTACCTGCAATATAGACCAATAAATCACATGATCGACATATTTAACATACTTATTAAGAAATGACACATGGAAAACATCATGGAATTTAATTTTTGTAGGAAGTGCAAGTCAATAGGCTACTATTCCAATCCTCTCAATAATATTGAAAGGTACACAATATCGAGGTGCCATCTTGGAACATGGTCCAATCCTCAAGGATCTCTTATTAGGATTGATATGCAAGTACAACTCCTTCGCAACCTGAAACTCCTTAAACATCTTGTTCTGATCTTCATAAATTTTCTATTTGTCTTGTGTTTCCTTTATATTATTCTTAATTACCTACATTTCATGTTCCATCTCTGCTAACATGCCTAGTCATATCAATGCTCTGTTAACTAGATCACTCGAACTGATGCGAGTAATACAAGTCTGCCTATGCAGTGCCTCAAATGGACTCATCCTGAGTGAATCATGATACCCATTGTTGTAAGAAAACTCAACCAGTGGAAGATAATCTTCCCACTTCCATTGCTGATGCATCACATACATCCTCATGGTGTCCTTCAATATCCTGTTGAGTCTCTTTACCTGTCCATTTTTCTGTGGATAATAAGTTGCACTGAAGGCCAGCTTTGTATCCAAACCTACAAACAACTCTTTCCAAAATATAGAATTTAACTTAGCATCCATGTCTGACACAATTTTTCCCAGAACACCATGTAGCCTCACTACATCTTAGATCAAGACCTGTGCTACATCATTAGTTGAATATGTAGACTTCACTGGAATGAAGTGTGCTATCTTTTTCAACATATCAACCACAACCACGATGGAATCATGTTTTTTGTTTATGCTCGATGGACCTGTAATGAAATCCATGTAAATGACTTCCCATTTCCACTCTAGAATCGATATCGATTTTAGTAAACCACTTAGATGCTTACATTCTTCTTTTACCTCTTGAAAACTCAAGCATATAACCACAAACTCTACAACTTCCTTCTTCATATTCGGCCAATAATAAAAATTCTTCATCATTGTGAATGTTTTATGGTATCTGGGTGTCCTGAATATGTATTAGCATGAAATTCACTCAAGATAAGCTTCATGAGCTCACTGTCATTTGGCACATATATCCTGTCCCTAAAATTTACCAAGCCATCTACTATTAGATAATAGTCCACATCCTCCTCACTTGTACTCTGTTGTAACCTATGCATAATCTCCCTATACCTGTCATCCTGCTGTAACTTCGTCACATAGGAGCTCATAGTTGTTATATGATTCACATTTATCCTCCTGCTAAGAGCATATGCAACATATTCTCTTTATCGTTAATGTACCTGATCTTGAATTTGAACTCACTAATCATGTCCAACCATCTAGCTTGTCTAGCATTCAGATTCGGTTGGTGAAATAGATACCTCAATCCACTGTGATCAGTCATTAGTACAAACCTTTTTCCAAAAATATAGTGTATCCTCATCTTCAATGCATGGATGATCGTTACGAACTCAAGATCATGTGTCAAATAATTATACTTATGATCCATCAGTTTCCTTGATTCATATCATACGACCTTTCCTTCCTGCATAAGGACTCCTCTAATTCTCTCCTCTAATATCTACATACAAAAAAATCTTTGTTCGGATATACAATCTTTAGAACTAGAATATTCGTCAACAACTTCTTCAACTTCTCAAAACTAGCTGCACATTCCTATACCATACCACGTGCATTCACATTGGGGGATTTATATTGAGGAAACAATGACATAATATATTGAGCATATAATAGGGGGTAAAGAGTTTTTATATTGACAGGTATAAAAAATGGAGCTCAAAGTTATTTAAAAATATAAATGGGTATAAAAAATGTTAATGAAAAAATGGACACCAACAATATATATTGATAGTAGGGGTTTTTCAAATTGGGAAGGTGTATCGGTTTCTTATTGGTAGGGGGTTATATAATGTGATTTTTAGAGGTATTTTCCAATATGTATTCAAATTAACGGTATTTTTAGTATGCCATGAATTCATGTGATATGTCAAAGTTTCATTTAGTGAAGCCCCTGTGTTCCTTCCTTGGAAATCACATGTCCCAAGCAATGTAATTTTGTCTGAAAGAAACTACACTTACTGAGCTTAGCATACAACTGATGCTTTCTTAGCAATCTCAATAGTGTTGCTAAGTGTTCAACATGTTCTTCCTCATTCTTAGAATATACCAATATATCATCAAGGAATATAATAAAAAATTGTCTAGATAAGGATGCAACACACTATTCCTCAAGAACATAAAATTTGATGGGGCATTATTCAAACCAAAAGGAACTACAAAAAACTCATAATTCCCATACCTGGTCCTTAAATAAATCTTGTAGATGTCCTCTTCCTTAATGCATACCTTATGGTATATTGATCTCAAGTCAATCTTTGAGAACACTATTTCTCCCTTTAATTGCTTGAAAAAGCCATCAATCCTCACCAACATATTCTTGTTCTTGATGGTTACCTTGTTCAAATTCATGTAATCAATGAAAAAACTGAGAGTAGAATCCTTCTTCTTCATTAAAAACACTGGTGCACCCCAAGGAAATACACTTAGCCTAATTTATCCCTTGTCAAGCATTTCATTTAACTGTAGAATCAATTCCACTAACTCTGGTGTGCTCATCCTGTATGATTATTTTGATGTTGGTGCTACCACTGGTACCAACTCAATAGAAAATTCCACTTCCCTATGAGGCGAAAACTATGCAATCTCTACATGAAACAAAACCTAAAACTATAGTAAACTGGTTACCTTCTCAAGACATCCACATCTTCAACTTCCTTACATTTATCACTGGAAATATGTACTGAAAATAAAACACACCCTTTTCTATGATTACAATTGGCCTGAGTAGTTTTCACCATTATAACTGATGTTGCCTTCTTCTTACCCTGCAAGATTATCGGTTCTCCATTGCCATCCAAGCACTCAAAATATTTTTCATAACAATCTACCTTGGTCCTGTGAATATACAACCAACCCAAACCCAAAATCATACTATATGATCCCAACGACGGTACATTGAAATGTGTTTGTGTAGGCATACCATTCAACTCAAATTCACAAACTCTTACACAATGAGGAACTCTCTTCTTTGTACCTATATCCAACTGCATGAACTAAGACTTTGCATGCACTTATTTATTCAAGCCACACTTCTCCACCATGTCAAGGATTAACATAACTATAATTAGATCCAGGGTAAATCCAAATAGAAAGAACTTGATCACAAATTTTACCGTCCATCTAGATGATAAATTCCTAGTGATTTTCCTGCATGTTATCCAACGTTGCAAAAATTCGAGGAATGATTTTTCGAACATACCCCACTGTTTGTGCCTCCTAAGCACTGTAGATCTACGAAATACCACCCTGATACTGTGGACAATATCTCTTGTGATGCTGTCCTCCACAAGTCCAACACTGCAAGGAATTTGTACCTTCAACCTTGTTCTTCTCCTTAGATTGAAGTCCTCGTCCCCTATTTCATGCATTGTACTTCCTAGGTAGTGTTGCACTCTCTTTATTACATGTGTCCTGATTCGCTTCTTTTCCCATTTTCCTTTATTCTTCTCATTACACTTCCAATCATACTTAGTCTCAGATATGTGCTTTGATTGCTCGTAACAATGCTTTAGCTTCCTGATGGATTCCTCCAATGATATAGCCTCAGCAAACTCAATCTTTTCCTTGAATGCTACCATCAACCTACTCATGAATCTATGAATATTGGCCTTCTCCTTCTTTAGGTAAGGCATTTATCTCAATAACTCCCAAAATCTTCCAGTGTCCTCCTTATTGGTCATAGATCCCATCTTCAGCTCATAGAATTCTTTTCCTTGTCATCATAGCATCTATCTGGTATATACTTATTCCTAAATAATCACTTGAATTCACTCCAGGTCAAATCCTCTTTGTGAATATGTATGACATTATTTACATCTTCCCACCAAATGTCTATTTTACCTTTAAGACTCAACGTAGCTATTATGGCCTTCATGTTCATTGAGTAATCATGCAACCTAAAGAACTTATTCTTCCCAAACAATCATGCGTTTTGCATCTTGTGACTTCTTCATATCCCCATCAAATGTAGGTGGCTTTTCTTTCTTGAACTCATCCGAAAAATATCTCCTATCAATCCTCATGTAAGGATGATGGCGATGATGACCATGATACCTATCTGAATGAGAATTAGAGTAAATCCCATATCCATTGCCTCGTCTATCAGATTTATCCAATAAATTGTCATCTCTAACCATGTTGTCTCTATCCAACTTGTGCCCACCATGTAAGCTACTACCATATGCTCCATTTTTCCTATCCTCTTGTCCATGAATGATTCTAAGTGGTCCTTGTCTATGCAAATCTGACAAACACTCAAGGATAACTGCATTGACTTTTTCTTATTTCTCCTATGCCCTAACAAGTCTCTCTTGTGATTGAATAACTCGGTCATTATCTTCTTTGCAACTTCTTATTTATGCCTTCAAAATTCTCAGAGCATCTATTATGTGAGGGAAGTACTCATCACCATGCTACTCATCTTATCTATAGGGAGAATATTGTGAACTGTAGTCTACCATATTTCTAGTGATCTTTGATCCTCTCTTCCTAAAAGGAATATCATGTCAGTTAAACCAAATCATAAACAAACCAACAAACCTCAGTTTAGTTCGAGGATGATATATCGTCTACAAGATCAACCAGATTAGCATCATATATGTATAATCATAATCATCGCAGTATATATACATCATCTCATTCATTTTCCTAGTTACGATGCATGATGCCATAATTAAAACACCAACTAGACAAAATGCATGCATAACAACATAGGTACGACACACATGCACACAGAATACATAAAAACCCTGACATGCATTCATGATGAACACATTTCGAAAACAACACCATCAACTTCTACATGACATCATAATGGAAACCATGGCCACCATTATGAATACACAATAAGCACATAGACCACAAGCATAATGACACATATGCAACCAAAATGTACATATTAAAACTTATTCATCCAAGGATAACATAAAACAAACATCACCCAAGGAGAACAGAACCATGCTCTGATACCACTCTGTAACATCCTATTCCCATATTTACGCAAACTATCTTTTCCACCGATGTAAACATGTGAAGAAGAGTTACTATGATATGATTCAACTCCCCATGTACAGTTAAGGAAGTGGAATCGACATGACAAGACCAATCTTACCTTCCTCAAAATCTAAATAACCTTCAGGAGCCAACCAACTTGGTCAAGTGTCCAACACCTGAGATAACTTGATTTTTCACTACCCTGGAGCCTCAATCGCTCCCATTACAAGGCATGCATGTGACTAGGACCCTCTAGTCGCTCCCAAAATGAGGAATCATTGTGATTGTGGCCTTTTTCAGGCAGTTATCCGAGGCATTTTTTCAGGGTTAGGACTCAGGCCACTCCCCAAAACTCCATGAAACTTCTAGAAATGATAAATAACATTGAAAAAATGTTATTAATGAAAACACTTTAAAATGGACTTGATCTGACCCCTATTATCCATGACATTCATTTCGTCAAACATATCATAAACAATGATAATCTACAGGTCATAACAATGATCTAAGCGTAGGGATCTCATACTTATCTAAAAATCGTCAAGGAGGATTGGTGTCTCCTCGCAATAGATACATTTTTATCTATTAGGTCATTCATTCATTATTGTTTCATACACTATTCAAAACATGATGGGAGACATATATCATAATTGTCATAAAACATTCTTATAACCAGCAAATAGCCAAAGATATTTCAATGATTGAACCACCATTAAAGGCACATAACAACAAGCATATTTACTCGAAATAACAATGGAGAAAGAGATCATATTAGCATATGAAAATCCAACTAATTCAGGGACTTTCACGTACCGTCCGAACATAGATTGGGCTGAACCAAATCTCTCTTTCATCTAACCACCCATGCGCCATATTCCAAGCATGAATGTGGGATCTCATGAAACAAATCAAACAAAACCAAACTAGGGCTTCTAGAGGAAAAACCACCTCAAATCTCAACCAATGATTCCACCTCATGGTTAGGCATCACTAAAAATCACCATATCAGTATCTACCCAAGTTGTCTAGTGCTCTAGAGCATTTGTTCTAAGCAAGGCTTCCAAGAATAGTAACTCAAGCCACAGTTTTTGTCGGGCTCTAAATCGTTTGTCCAACTATGGATTCCATGACTAGTAACTCAACCTACCAAGGGCTAAAAATCGTTTTTCCAACCAAGGCTTCCAAGACTAGTAACTCTACCCAAGTTGTTACAGTGCTTCCAGAACATTTGTCTAACTAAGGCTTGAGGAACTATTAACTCAATCCACAACCATAAGGAATATGAGAACCAACCAAAAAACAAAAGGAAAGAAACCCAAAACACCATGGTTGTCCAGGAAATGGAAAGGCTAGGAAAAACCACTATCAATCCAAGAAATCCTCCATGCCAATGACAGATCATAACCAATAAATGACATGTATGTGTCATGCATTCTAAAACTAGCAAGGAAATCATAATTGTAACTCAGTACACGCAAGCAACACTCGTTGTACGTGTTGATCCCAATGTCATCTTGCACTTTCCTGCTCTTCCTTTGCCTTCTTTCTCCAAATCCCAAGTATGCCACAATATTCTAAGAGTGCGAGTATGTGAGAGAGAGAATAGTAGAGAGAGCTCTAAGTTAAAACTGGAAAAAGTTTGTGAATTGATTCTCAGAAGCCATTTTATCAATGAGGCCTCTATTTTCTTCATTTTCATTATTTTCCTTCATTTTCCTCCTCACATGCAACATGTGACCTTTCACCTTCCTTTTCTCCTAATTTCCATCATTTTCATAAATAAATTGCCAATAAATGTCTCGTGTCTTTCCAAATCCTTTTCCATTGCCTTTTCCAATTTCCACAACCATTGATTAATCACAAGTGAACCACATCACTATGTTTTTGTCAAAAATTCATCTTGTAATACGTGTCCCATGATCTTGGTTATTATTTTACCTTTATTAACTTTATTACATGGATTTTTTGACCAGGGCTGTTATAGAGGCGAAAAGTATGGCAGTTCCCAAAGCATCCTCCTTTAAAGGATAAAGTGGAAGAAACCAAGGAAAGTCAAGTTGACAAAGAAGAAGAGGAAATATCTACTCAACAAGGATATCTAGAAGATGGATATGTTATGGCTCAATCGAACACCCCAACATTGATCGGACTAGTTATTTAGATTCAAGAGGGTCCTCCCATTCTAGGCATGTAGTTTTTGTATGGGCTCGAGGACTCCAAAATATCCCATGTTTCAGAAAGTTTTGACTCTAATAAAGAAGGCCCCCAGGTGGGAACAGATGGATCATTGGCACTGGTTCCTATTGAACCAACTACTGATGGTTGGCACAAGGTGTAAAAAAATAATGGTAAAATGTTTGGTTAATATAGAATATGTCATGAGATTGAGAATTCAGAATATCCATAGTCTTTATTTTTTTGTCTATGTTTCAAGTCTAGCACATGACTCATCTTTAGGAAAAAACCTACAAAGAATAGAAGAAACCAAAGGTTATAAATAAGGGAATGGAGGGATGAGAGGAAAAGAGGAGCCAACCAACACAATTTTAATTATTAGAAATGAACTAATATAAAGATAATTTAATTTTAGCTTTTAAATTTTATTTGTATTTTATTTTATAATTTATTAATAATGATTTTTATAAAATATTTGTTTGAGTATTAATAATAAGAAATTTTATTGGATTTATTAATGTAATATTGTTAATTTTGATTAAATAATAATATAAAAGATGAAGCTATTAAATAATATATTCTTTTGATATTAAATGTAATTTTGATATGTTAGCGAAAGGTTAATTATGATTTATGTTCTTTAAAAACCATATTATGAATGCTGATTAAAAGGTAAAATTAGAGGTAGCGGAGGAAGAGAAGGATTGATGTGAAAGGGAGAGAGATATGAAATATTAAAATAATTATTATTATAATTTAGCAAGGGTTTAAGATAAATGTTAAGAGGGAATGAAATAAAATGGAGGAATTTAAGGAATGAAATTAGGGGATGAGGCATAAATTTTAAGGGAAAATGAATGCGAAAAATGAATGATATGAAGGAGGGGTGGGGGGAGGATAGATTTTTAAAGTATATATTAATGTTAGATATAGATATAATTACTATTATTATTATTAATAGGGTTAGTACAAGATAAATTTAAGTTTTAGGCTTAAAGGGGGGGATGAAAAGATAAGCATATGGGGAAATGAAATGAGTAAGGAGCCATGAAATTATAGGAGAATGAATGCGAGGGGTTGCTAGTGGAGGGTGATATTGGAGATAGGAAGAGGGGATAAATGAGCGAAGGGATGATAGTTTATTACTTTATAGTGCGAGGGACTAAGGGGATCCAATTTATGCTAAATTCCATACCTCCATCCCTATTGAGTTTTTGAGGGTGTTTGATGATTTGAAGGGCCTCACGAATTTTATGCTTGAAATGATGTTTTCCACCAATTAGTATCTTCCAGGAAGATATGGTGACAAGTATTATATGCATGCTTTTCTGGTGCTGAGGATCGAGTTCTTCGAATTATGATGTTAGTGCCATGTTCTTTAAGCCTAATGTTGAAATATCCTCATGTTTCTCTAATATAGAAATCTCCGCATGAACAATTGATTTTATAAACACCCTTTTGTTGGAGGTGATCACGGTTGTATTTGACAGAGTTAATCCTTTGTCTAATGGTCGTCAGGGGATTGAAAGAGGTTCCAATATATGTTTTATTGAGAACCTTGGTGAGTGTGTTTGTGACTCCTTGTATATATGGTAGATATGCTTTAGTAGCTTGGGGATCTTCAGAGTCACGGATGTTTCTCGATATGGATTTTTGCACGGCCTTGATGATGTATTTATTATTATAGCCTAAGCTTGTAAACACCTTTCTTAAATATTCAATTTCTACTTTAGCATGATTTTCATCTTATATTATAAAACATCTTTCGAAAAGAGTCTTTTGTGTAGGGTGGTGGTTTGAATTTGCGTGCAAGTAATTATCAATGTGTTGTCTTTTTTAACACCCTATTCCCAAGAGATCCATCTTTATTTCTTATGAAGAGAATATCTAGGAATGGGATGCTGCTATTTTATTCAACCTCCATTGTAAACTTGATATCTTTGGATATGTTATGAAGGTGGTCTAGGAAGTTACTTAACTCTGTGTCCCTATTAGGTCAATTGAAACTGGTGTCATCACGAACCTCATTTAAAATGTTGGTTTCAATGGGTAAGTGTCACGAGATTTCTTTTCAAATTTCTCCATGAAGAGGTTAGCCACTATGGGGGATAGCAGAGATCCCATAGCTACTCCAGATGTTTCCTCAAATATTTGTACTTGGAAGGTAAATAAAGTTGAATGAAGACATATTTCAGCCAGCTTTGTAGTTTGGGGGTTTGTGACTTCTTTTACCACTTGGACAACTTCATCTAGAGGGATATTAGTGAAGAGCTCGACAACATCAAAACTTACAATTCTATCACCCGAATCTAGTTTTTTTCTTAATGAATTCAACACAATGGTAGGAGTCTTTGATGAATTAACTCGTTTTTCCAACTAGAGGGGCCAAGGTGTTAGCAACATATTTTTCTAATTCATATGTGGGCACTACGATAGTATTAAAAACAGGCCTAAGGGGGGCACCAAGTTTATGAATTTTAGGGGCATCGTAAATTCAAGGGGTGATTTCACTATCAGGAGATAGGCACTTTTTTAATTTTTCATGTAAATTAAACTCCTTAATGGATTTTTTGACACTTTTGTGATTTCAGAAATAAGGTTTTCTTTGATTTCCTTGTAACTGCGAATGTTATAAAGGTGGTCTTTAATTTTTCTTATATATTCTTCTCTATCCATCACCATGATAGCCACCCCTTTTTCAGCTTTCAAGATAACAATGTTGTTTTTATTCGTTAGGTTTTTTATGGCTCTTGATTAATCATGGATTAAATTTCTTTCATAAGGTATTGCTTTTTTTAGGATGAGTGCACATTATTTCCTCACAAAGTCCTTATCCTCCTCACTAAGATCTTTGATTTCCTCCTCAAGGCTGCAAATGATTTCTTCATTTGGAATATGACGGGGGGCAAAGGAAAAATTGAACCCTATGTTTAGGACTTCAGCTTCTTCTTTATTTAATTCATATGAGGATATATTTACGACTTTTTTATTATTAACCAGGTTATAATTTAGATTAATATTATTATTTATATTATTAATCTTATTACCACAATTATTATTTATCTTGTTAGAGAATCTAAATTCCAACCACCTACTAGGTGTCAAAATTGTCCACCCAAGTTTCCTAGTTCAGTTTTAGTGAAGTCATTTATTGTCAATGTTTCCAATGTAATCTTATTTAACTCATTCGTAATATTGAGAAGAGCAATCCTCTTCTCTACTTCTTTTTACTTTTCAGTTCTTTTCATGGTATTAGAGCTAGTTTGCATAAGACTCCTGGAGAGAGCAGCAGAGAGAAGAGGTAACTCTACACAAGACTCTTTTAAAGAGCAACATAAGTTTTAGTAAGTTTGAATATGCCTCCTACCTAAACGCAACAGATCTTAGCTTATGTAAGACTTTTTGAGAGCATCAGAGATGGAAGATCAAAGCTACATTGTGTAAGACTTGAGAGAAACATCGTGAGCGAGAGTGAGCATGAGGTGAGTGTGAGATCTAAAGGAATACTGTTGAGGTGCAGAGATCCAAAAGAAAAACAAGAACAAAGAACAAGCAGAAGAAGAAGCCCCTCATATTTGAGTGATTTTTTTTTAATTTAAGCTTTTTTTATCAGCGCTGGCTTGAGGCTAATACTAGGGCCAATCAACGCACTTTTGAGCCATATACCCGCGTCGATCTGGTAAAGAATTAAGGAGCCGTGTTGGTGTAAGATCTTTGCAGAAGAGAAAAGCCAAGGTATTAAGGTAAAAGGATTTAAAAAAAGGGGGGCTCATACAATTTGTTTTAAAAGAGAGGGGCGTGAAAGTGTTGCTTTAGTACATAACTTTTGAAATTTTTTGGAAGCAAGGTATTTGTTGAGCATTTGTAGACTCGTGTTGTAGTTAGTTGTGATGTATACAATTTGTGTTACTTGTTAATGCATACTGAGCCAACACTCAACAAATGGAAAAATCCAAGAGGCTAAAGCGACAACATCAAATGTTTGAGATCTTTTTAGATCTAGAAGTGAAGAGGAAAAATGACACCTCTGCATTAAAATGCGTAAAATAATATGTGGACGATATCATTCTCCCTCTAATTTCAGATTCCAAGGAGGAATGGGATACCCTTGAGAGGTGTTTTGGTGCAATTGGGAGCATTGATGTTGAAGATGAAGGTTGATCTAAAGCAACAGATCTAAAACAAGATGAAAATTTTATTGAATCCCACTGTGCTCAGCCAAAAGTGGATGATGTTTGTGAAGGAATTGTAGAAGGATTAGAGAAGGAGCATGAAGATGCTTGTGAACCCCATTGTACACAGCTACAAGTGGAAAAAAATTTGATGAATCCAACAACAGAGTTTTCTGACGAAAATTTGATGAATCCAACAACAGAACTAGATGATGACGACTCGGTGATACCAACAATAGAGCTTGCTGACAATGATTTGATGAATCTAGCAACAGAACTTGTCGATGAATATTTAGTGACTCCAGCAACGTAGCTTGCTGATGAGAGTGAAATTCCTATTGAAGCAGTCAATGCTATGGTAAATCCAACGATTAATATTGTTGATGCAAAATTTGATCAAGATTTTTTAGCTAATGATGGCTAGTTGCAGATGATGCAAAAAAACAATGACATCGACATGATGCTATTTGGTGAGATAATCCCACTTGAGTCAGTGGAAGACAACTTGATTGCAGCAACACAAGTTAGTTAAGAAGAGACAAATACAAAGACAGAGATAAAGACTGAGACAAAGATAAAGACATAGACAGAAACATAAATAAAGATGGATGCAAAGAAAGAAGTCCTAAAAGGGAAAGCAGAAACAAAGATAGAGGCAAAAGCAGAAAAGGAAGCGCAACAGGAGAAAGTTTCCATTATAGAGCAAAAGGAAGCCCACAAATAGAAAACAAAGACAGAGGAAGAGGCACAGAAGGAAATGCAACAAGCGAAAGCTCTCATTGCTGAGCAGAAGGGACAAAACCAATGTGGTTTTGAAGATGTTTTTGTACTTACCATTGATTTCCAATGTGGAGGTAAACATATCAATTATGCACAAGACTTGAATTTTATTGAAACATGGCTTACAACACCATGTCTTTTTGAGGTCTACACAGAAGCTGTAGATATGAATGTTGAATACAACATGCATGATGAACACATAAATGAAATTTTCACGTATAGGAGTTTTGAAGAGATAAATTATTATCTTATGTTGCAACAGATTGATTATGAAAAGCGCAATGCAAAGGATAATATGTGGCAGTAGCCCACATACAAGTCATTTCTTGAAGTATTCCAAGACATGTTTAGTCAGCTTGGAACAATAGAAGACCTCCACCACCAAATGAAGAAATTGAAGTTTGAATATTACAACAAGAAGAAAACGTTGAAACGGTTTAGAGGCTATAGAATCTGGAAGAAGAGAAGAACATAACTAAATCTAGTTGAACTCAATTTTTTTAAAATTGCAAGCCTCGCTGAAACATAGACCAGCAGGTATCTTAATTAAATTTTTATGTGGTTGTAATTAATGGGGAGTGTTGGAATTCCAACCACCTACTAGGTGTCTAAACTGTCCATCCAAGTGTCCGAGTTCAGTGTCACTTAGTCAAGTTTTAGTTCAGTTTTAGTGAAGCCCTTTATTGCAGATGTTTCCAATATAATGTTATTTAACTCATTCATAATATTGAGAAGAACAATCCTCTCTTCCAATTATTTTCCTAGCTTACTGTTTAGCTTATTAAGGTTATCATTCACATAATTACGACTATCATCCACGTTGTTCGGATTATTTATGTTATTATTTTTGGATCTTCTGCTATGTTATTATTTTTGGATCTTCTGCTCGACAATTCTGTAGTCACCTTGGCTACCAAATTCTCAACGTTGTTGGGACTTGTGCTCGACAATCCCACTGTCAAGGTGGCTACATAATCTGTCGCGCTGATGGTTGAGTCGGCGTTCCGAGTGATGGGTGAAACTGCATTCTGAAATTTAGACATATCTGCGCTTGGGATGAGGTTGTCAGTTGCATGATGATCCGAAACGGTGAGCTCAGAGATTACATTGTTGTTGGATGAATCATAATTTTGGATGTTGGACGAGCTAGAGATGATGGACGGGGAAAACATTCTGGATGATGCCGCTTTGGTTATCAGATGTATCCGAAGTAGTAAATCCACAAATCTTTGCATCAATGGAGTTGGGACTAGCAATATGGTAGGCCTAAGGTATATTGTTGTTTACAGGTCTTGTTTCCAATTTATGTGTAATATATATGTTTTTTTGTCTTTGTTTTTTAACTCTTTTCCTATGTGGTGTTTATCTACAAAATGTTTCATAGTATATATGCAAAATATAATTTTATTTTTATTTATGATAAAAGAAAAAAAAAAACAACATAGTTGAAACATTTCCATCAATAAATCCATCACATGTGATTTTGAAAGTTACATTAATGTAAGAAAAAACAACATAGTTGGAATAAATCAAACAATAAATCTATCAAATGTGACGAAACTGTATGACTCATGAACTTAATGGTGTAACATCAAATCCTCGAGCTCAATGTGACTTGTTTACGTCAAAAATACATATCCAATTAAGGGAACTGCTCTTCAAACATTCACTATCTATTAAATAAAGGGAAATTATATTTAGGCCTATGGTATAGAGGAACCATGATGCGCCAATTATTACCCTAGGGCAGTAAGATGAAGGAACCATATCACACCAATATGGATTTGTTTTTAGTGTGACTTTTTGGAGTTTCAGGTACTGGAATCTGGTGAAAATAATTGAGGTAAAATCTTGATTTTTGTTATTTAATCTGGTTTTTTGACTGTTTATATGGATTCAACACCTTAAAAAACCCCTCGGGCACTTTTATTGTGCAAGGTTACCCATTAAACTTCTATCTTCACTAAATTCCTACCAGAAATTAGAGAAATTTGACCAGAAAAAATTACCGTCAAAGCCTTCAAAAAGTCGCATTATAGACTACTCACACCAATATTACCTTTGACAAAGATTGATTCATTTGTAACTTTTCTCTCTCCAACTTCTTTTTCTTAGAGTGTGAAATCACATCTAGACACGTGTTGAACACGTGTTGAACATTGATCTTTCTTATAGCCAAGGCTCTATCTATAACCTTGCATCGTTCAACACTCTCAAATTTTAATGAGGACAAGATTCTTAGTTTGTCAACTTTACAAAGTGTTGTAGCTACACATCACGCCACAATTTTGCAAAAGCATAATCATACAATGTTTTACCAAAATTGAAATCATCCGATGCTCATAGAATGGCTATAGATAACGCTAAAATAGATTAATACAAAATATATATTCTTAATAATTTTCAACGAAAATATATTATTGGAGGTTTTTATGTGTATAATGAATTTCTAATGACATATTTTGCATCCCACATCTAATTAAAGCTAAATTCTTAAAAGTAAATATAAATTTGTTAAACATTAAAGAATATTTAAATTCACTTTATTATGGTTAGAAAATAATATATATATATATATATATTAATTTTAATTTAATTTACATTTATTTTTAAAAAATCTGTTTTAAATTAGTATATTTTATTTATAAAAAATTAGTGTAAAAAATCACAAACACAAACCTAATTAATTGAACTTTGGGAATTAAATGGGTTGGAATTTTTCACTAATAAAAAATAACATGATTCCTTTAAAATAAGTTAATTTATTTATTTAAATTTCAATTGATTTAAAAAATATATGTAATTTAATAAATTTAGTTAAAATTCATCGATCAGGGTGTGTGCAAGCAGAATGTAATTTTTTGGATATGTCCATGATTAATGTCAAGTTATAAAGGTTTGGAAGGCGGTCTTGCTACAACCCTCACACATTTGAATTGTATGGAAATATAGCATGACACATGCAGAGAATAAATGTTGCAAGGAATGACCAAAGGGACACCTTAATGCCAAAGTTTTGTGTCGGTATCTCTCCATTTTCAGGTGGAAGTAACCTTGTTCTAGTCTCTAGTATAGTTACATGGTTCTTCGTAATCTCGATGCAAATCATGAAGGAAAATTTTGTGGTCTGCCACCCTGGTGCAGTCGGTTCCTCTCACCTCATGGTTAACGACAACGGGTATTTTCTTTTTCCAATTTTGTCTTATAGTTCATCCCTTGTGACCTGAATTCATGTGCTATACTAATGGGGAAGATTTATAATTCAAAGCCTGGAATCAACTAGAAACCCCGTCGTGAATTCTGAAAGGAAAAAGCCAGGTTTTATCATAAGTTTTCTGCATACTGTAAAATTGTTTTTGATTACTTTGGAATATTGTTATTTCAAATGGGGATGTATTGGAACTCTCTAACATGGAATTCAAAATATATCTCATGCATGGATTTTTGTGTTTATTTTTTGGCTTATTTTTTTTGGCATTTATTAAGTATTAGGGTTTCTTGGGTAAGGTCCCTCTCATTTTAACTCTTGTTTTGTTCTTAATAGGGTTTGTGGAGCCTTCAGTTGTTGCCTCCGACCTCTTGCAATAGACCGAATTCATACTCAGGATAATGTTTGGGTTTAGGTGCAACGTTCATTGTTATATGGCTTTATGTTGTGGTACCCTTACATGCTTACAATTGCAATGTGAATGTCGAGACCTCAATCTTGTTATCTGCCTCGAGCTCGAGGTATGGAATTCTTGTCACATGGTTTTATATTATTGTGTGGGTTGTTTGTGTAGCAAGATGGTTCGTCCTTCTTCTCGAAAAGGTTTATCAGCTAGTGGAGGTCAAGGGTGTGGTAGTAATGTAAGGCAGCATTGTGCAAACAATAGCCCCAACCTCCCCAAGCGAGGGGTTGAGGTCGAAAATCCACCTCAAGACTTATCCATGACTCAGCCTAGCCTTATCAAACAGGAAATCCGATGCATGTTCGTCAACTTATCTCTATCTAAGAGGTAGAATTAAATGAATAGGAAGTTGCAGAGACAAATATCGAAGAATGGCAAGACTTGGTGTCAAACCCGTGGAAATACCAGGGGTCGAACCTCTCAATATATTAAGATTGTATACTTCTACTGGTTAATGAAGAATGTCGTGGTCAAACCTGTGATGAACCCTCCAACTAGCTCCTCCAAGTCTGATCCTGGTTTATAGGAAAATCATAAGGAATTTAAACTTATTCAATTTTAAATCCAATAGCAGAATAAATGTCTCAAGTGCATTGAGAAACATATTCCTTGTCTCCCTCAGACAAAATTACTTGGTTCAAGTGCGAAAGTCCCAGCTCCCATAGACTCATCTGATAAATAGCAGTATGCTTGGCTTAGTGTTTTGTTTAAATTTTGTTATATTTAGATTAAGAATATGGTGACTATTATATTATGTTTTAGTTATCTAGATTTTAGAAGGCGTCAAAACATTCAGTCATATATGACTTTTTTAGGGAGTCTTAATTTTTTTGCTTTTGAATGGTTTATAACGTTGTTAGGGGGCCAAGAGACTTGGTTTCCTTTTGGACAAGTTGAGACCACCTAACCACTTGAATTATGGATGTAGCCTATCTTTTGAAGAAAATGAATAAAATGGTCCTGCCAAACTTTTTAAAAATTAAATTAATAATTTTTATTTAAATAAATTTAATTTAAAAAATATGATTACTAATATAATGAAATATCAATAATTAGTTAAATTATTTTTAATTATTTAAATTATTTTTAATTATTTTTAATTAATTAAATTAATTATTATTTAATTATAATTAAATAACTATAAAAATATTTTAATTATATAATTGATAATTAATTCAATTAATTATTATTGAATGATAGTGGACTTAGGTGACCAAGCCAACTCACATATCTGAAAAAATAAATAAAGGGGAGCATATATTTGATAGATAGATTTCACTTCTAATTTCTATCCTCTTGTAATGTTGTGACTCTCATCTACCTTTAATGTAGAATATCAATAACACATTTTCTGCGTGTCCGTTTCTGTTTTTTCTTTTAAACAAATGTCAACTTACAGACCTAAGATAACTAAGATAAAGAGAGGGGATAATATATTTGGTGGATAGAGCTCATTCTAACCTTTATCCTCCCTTCAAATAACGTTAATTTTGTTTTACCTTTATTGTAGAATATATTACAATTTTTTACAGTTTGAAAAATGTTCGTTCTTTCTAAAAACAAAGGTTAATTCACATACTTCGAAAAAAGTCATTTCACATACTTGAAAAGATAAATAGGAGAGAATGTATTTGGTGGATAAAGTTGATTTCTGACTTTAATCCTCTGCTACAATATTAGCTTTATTTTACAAATTAATACAAATTAAGTATATGAATGCAATGATATCAACGCAGAATTGATTTATATGATTTTATCTAGGTTTTTTTGTATTTCTAACTTTTTGAATATTTTGTATTAGTAAGTTGTTTTCCATTTCAAAATTCTACATATGATCCTTTTCACTGGATTTCTTTCCCAAGAATGAAATATAATGATATATATTAATTCCCTTAAACAAGAGTTTTTTTTTTTAAATTAATTTATTTTTATTTATAAAAATCATGGAAATTTTAGAAAAAAATAGAACAATATAAAACAATTTCATTTACTAATAGATAGAAATTGAAAATATTTTCCCCATCTTTATTTAACAACATTTAACAATATCGTTGGTAGCGGGGTCTTGGTTAAATGGTGATGAGACGGGCTGTTACTCATCACACGTTCAATTCTCTTCCCTCAATCAAAATCATGTATCTGGACATATTGATGAAAATAAAGTTTAAAAAAAAAAAACTACCAAAATTTTTAAAAAAAAACATTTAACAACATCATTTCTTTATTGTTGTTTGACTAACATTACTCATCATCATTTAACGACATCATCTCTCCTTATTATTGTTTGTCTAACATTACTCATATATAAAATGTATATAAAATGTATAGTATATATACTATATAAAAAAATTTTATAGACATTTTTATAAAAATTGAAAATTCTTTATTTAATTAACCTCGTACATTTTATAATTCATCTCAAAAATATAATTCTTATTCATTTTTTCATATATATCAATTTTAACCATATTCTGAGTGTATAGAAAGTTTAATCATATTATATTTATTATAAAATTTTGACGAGATTAGAGTTTAAAAATAATGTAGATTTAAATTCTTTATATTTTCAAAAACTATTTAAAATATATTTAATTTTATTTTTAAAATTTTTACAAATAATAATAATATTGTCTACACTTTTTTTTCATTATTTATACATTTTTATTTATATTAATATATTGAATTATTTAATAAGAATAAATATACTGTTTTTAAAATTTAAAAATATAAGTATATACTAGATAGCACATACTTAAATCTCTTATTTTTAAAAATGTTAATATACTGAATTGTTTAATAATAATGAACATACTTTTAAATATATAAATTGAAAATAAAAATAATCATTTACATATAAAATAGTACATGTTTAAATCTAATATGATAATAATAAACAATAGATATTTTTTTTAATACATGAATTGAAATTTTTAAATATAAAATTGAAAATTAAATATTCGAATTTACATATAAGATAATACATATTTAAATCTGATATGATAATAATAAACTATAGATAATTTTTTTAATATATGAATTGAAATTTTTAAATATATAAATTAAAAATTAAAAATTCAAATTTACAGATAACACATATACTAATAAACTAAATTGTTTGATCATAATAAATAATAGATAAATATATTTTTAATAAATAAATTGAAATTACGTTTTTAATATGTAAAATTTCAAATTGATATAACATATTTTTATTTATATTAATATATTAAAATATACTGAATTATTTAATAATAATAATAATAATAATAGGTGATTGATTGGAGATTTCTGTGGTGTAGATTTTGAGATGCAATACTCAGAATATCAAAGTCTTTATTTTTAGTCAAGGTTTCGACAAACTTACTAAAAAATTTTAAAAATAAATAAATAACTCTACTTTTTCCAAAATGTTGAAATATTTAATATTTACTTTTAACATAGGTTAGTTACCAAACAATATAGCTATCATGATAAACCTTAACCTTTCTTTTAATATTTTCATCCCTAAAAAAAATTAAATAATACTAATTCTAAAATAATAACAATTAGGACAATTGTTAAAAAAAAAATTCTAAAAATCTCTTTCATCTCTTTCTTTCCTCTATTTATTTCCCTAATTCTCTTATTTTCTTAGTAGGTTTGTCGTGATGATGAGTCTTAATTTAAACTCGAAACGTTGAGTAAAAATGAAGACTAGATATTCCAAGTGTTACATCTCAAAATAATAATAAATATTTTGTTTATAAAATATATAAACAAAACTTGCCACTATGTAGCACATATTTAAATATTCTATGTTTATTAGCGGTGAGGAAAATAATCCAATTTACACTTTGAATAGGACTGGTAATTTGCAATGTTTGATATTTGATGTGGGTTTCCCAAGTCTTATATTTTCACATCTCCGTTAGGCTTGTATTTTTACATACTCGATGGTACACAATTAAATCTCCTAATTACAATATTGAAACATATATGTGAAGAGACTTGTAGAATTTACACTTCGTATAGTAAATATTTAAATAAAACACCAAACACTTATCCAATTCATACTAGGCAAGCAAATAGATTATCGAGCAAAGGTTGTATATGTTTACCGTTAAATTTGTGCAAGTAGATTATTAAGGATATGAATATACAGTCATGCGCGTTAACTACGGCATAGCAAACTAGATAACTCTGGGCACATGGGGAAACCCCATAGCATTGGATTAGATTCACCTGGGTTACAAAACGGCGTTAGATGAAGGAGTAACTCGAGTAACATCCGAACAAATTTGTAATTTAATTTTTTGATTTAATAAATTAGAAGAAAATCCAAATTTTATATCACAAGATAATTTGAATAAGTTAAGTGGGTTGTTATTACTCATTTATTTTATTTAATTGGATTGGAGGGGTTAACTTGATTTGTGCACCGTGATTCCTAGATTTTAGGAGTTTAGAATGAGTTTAATTTGAGTTGTAATAATTTAATTTAGTTAAATTGATCTAAGGTTAGTTAAACAAGTTCCAAGTGTTGGAGGAACTTGTAAGAAGTCTAGTAGTGAGGTGCAACTTCAGTGTTTCAATAATCAACTAATAATTATCTTATTAGTGATATCAATCCAAGTGGTGGTGTATCGAGTCATAGAATGACGTATAAGTATTGTGCAGTTATGGATGAGGAATTTCCCTAAATAATAGGGGCTAGTTCCCAAGTAAACAACACAAGAAAATAGGGACTAGGGCAAACATAAATTTGGTACCAGGGTAGATTGTGAAGCAGTGAGATAGATTATACTTGTGCATATGTTTCTCAGGCTTGAGCAAGCATCGTATTTCTTCTCTATTAGATTGCTTGAGTTAGTATAATTTGCTAGTAATTCTTGATTTTGTTTTTAAGTAGAGAGGCTCATTCTACAATTCAGTATGAGGGACATGTGTAAGTATGTCATGTCCTCAAAAAAAAAAAACCACTAATGTGGGCCAAAGAAAAATTAAATAACCATAAAAATAAACAATTAAAAATATATTAACATAACAATTAACTCAGGTATTGATATTTCACTTATTAAGATAACAATTAACTCAGGGATTGATATTTCACTTTCACTCTTCAAGTGATAAATATAATATTTACATGTCTATCTTAAATAATATAATTTTATAAAATTTTACAGAGATAAAATAATTAAAAAAAAATCTTTGTCTCTTATAAATATCTCAATATAAAACTCAAATAAATTGTTTGAATTTTTATATTAACTAAAATATTAGAGTATGATATTTCGTGTTTATATACGTGTGTATCAATGAAAAAGTAATTAAAGGTAGAATAGAATTGTTACTTCTTAATAAAAGGAAATGCAATTTAAACAATGAAAAACTAACACTATAGATTTATATTAATCACATATATACCAAGTTTTAAAATGGATTATTGACGTATAAATATTTTTTCAAGTTTGAGATTTGGTACTTCTGGCTTTTGGTAGATCCATTGTTAAAATATGTCGATATAGGTTCTACAACTAGTGAGAATATGTCATTCACTCTTAAAATAAAAATAAAAGAAAATATTCTATAAATAGAAAAGCAATGTCCACTGTAATAAAAAAGAAAAAAAAAAATCCTATGCATTTTTAATTGGTTTTCCATATGACCTAATATCATCTAAAATAATTAAAAGTAAGAAAAATATGTGTGTAAGATGTTCAACCTTATGTTTTCCAAAAATATTTTAATACCTGATATCAACTATATATATATATATAGTGTAAAATACAATATTCAGTGTGAGTTATGAATAAAATAATTTAATATGAATTAATATAAAATGGCTCAATACACATGTTATGTAATCTCTATAACATTCAAAAATAAAATTTAAACAGTGAAAAATTACACTATGTTTTTTGCACTTTAAAATAAGTTAGCAACACAAGAAATTTCATCTCGACTCATGTTGGATCCGTGCTTTAGATGGATCTATGCTGGTTCTTATCTATAAGAAGAGTTAAGTTTGGTCCTGGTTGGGGTTTTCTACCACCAACATAGTTCAAAAAGAGGATTGAAGCACTTGGGAATTTCAATCAATAATATAATTTTTGTAGCGTAACATTAGCATGCTTGATATTATTTTAATTTAGGATGAAGTTCTTCGTTTATAGTTTTTTTTTGGGAACCAAAACTTATTTAGAATGAAAACCCACTTCAATATGTGCAATATTTATAGGTATGGTATAGGATCTTTCAATTAAATGAAGTTGACTTGATTTATATGGGTGTCAAATTCATAAAAAAAATTCTATTAAAGATATTTTATTGAAGCTATAAATTTTCCATAACTAAGTTGCAATAGTGACTATGCACTTTCCAAAAGATTTAAGATGCCATTATGTACTTCATTAAGAGATGAGTGAAAAAATCTTTAAATTGTCAAATTAAAAATCAATTTAATTTAAATATATAATTGACATTTTTTGTTATGTTTATTTAGTTCATAAGATATATTTTAAAATATTTAGTAACATCTCTAATAAAAATTACCAAAATGATATAACAAAATAACAGCACTTGAATAATTAAAAAAATCTAATTGAAAGAGTTATTACCTACTTATCATCCAAATATCATATTAATAGAATTTTTTTTTTAATCTATATTAAACATAAAAGTTTTTATGAAGAATTTGATATCAACATGGTTAACCATTTAAATAAAAAAATTATAAATAAAACTATATATATAATATTCTCGAAATTCAAAATTAAACTTCAAAACTTAAACATAATCTTGTCCCACAAGAATGTCTTTCGTAACCATACTAATATTTAGACCTGGCCTAAATTTGAATCCCAGACGATAGTATTTTTTTTTTGCATATAAAATGTTTAGATTATTAATATTTACGCTGATAGGCGTAACCCCCTGTCGGAGGTAGGCTCTTTTGTGATTAAGCTAATTAATCTTTTTGATCTGATGGTCTAGATTGAGAGATGCCAGTATATTCTGGTCGTCGCCACTCAATCAATGGATCAAATCCATCCCACTAACTACCTTGCATATCTAAATCACATGTTTAAACCGTACTTAAATTAATTTTTTACAAATCTTCATTAAAAATTTACCATACCATTTATTAATTGCCACCTATCAAGATTAACAACTAGAAAGAAACTGAAACATTAAATCTTCTCCAATTGTTCTGCAACTGTCCCATGCGTTGAAATGGTTGTGCAACGTGTCCCATACCTCCAACATGCGTTGAAATGGTTGTGCAAGCGTTGCGATTCGGGGAGTGGAAACGACGAGTTTTTTGATTAAATCTTCTCCAAGTGTTGCCTATAGAACGGTCTCTGCAAGATTTGATCCGAAGAACTTGCCGCCACAAGGCCATTTGTTAAAAAAGTTGGTATTTCAAACCGTATAGCGTTTCATACCAAAATCTCCCGGCGACATGATTTATCGCTATAGTGGGTTCTTTTAATTATCATCATCATGAGTATTGGTGCTCTCACCATCACAAATTTGTTGTTATAGTGGGATCTTTTAATTATCATTATTATGAGTATTGGTGCTCTCACCATCACGAATTTGTTGCGGAAGGCGATGAGATTGCATGACCCCACTGCGATGGTGGATTCATTCGCGCAACGCAACTTCTGTCAATACAAACTTGACCGTTCGGCATCCATTACAGTGAAATGTTTTCGATATGAGGACGATGCCCTTATTCATAGAGGGATCAGCCGAAAACTCTCAAAGATTATCAAGAGTATTCGTTCAAAGAAATGGAATGAAGTTGTGGGGAGTCATTGCGGAGATGACTATTAAGGATCTGTTCACAGACCTCCCTGGTGGCCTACGTGATATTGTCACTAAAGATGAAGCAGTTGATTCCCTACGTCTTCGAGGAAGTCTGAGTGTGTTGAACCAGTTAGAGATAGATGAAGTAAGAGCCGAGGCGGATATCTTGTTCGAGTTCAGTAAATGGAATGTGCGAAAACGAGAGTACCCCATGCACAAAGGACGATGCCAGTGGGATGTGAATGGAAGCAGCATTGTGAATGGCGTAACACGGTCGCGTTGGAGCAGAACTGTGAAGAGGCGATGGATATCGATGAGGAGGAATGTTTGCAGTGGCTGGATTCTCGGCCTTCGCAATCCGTCATGTTTGTTTGTTTGGGAAGCCAATTAATTCTGAACGAGAACCAAATCTGGGCGTTCGCTAGTGACTTGCAGGCTTTTGTTCGTGACATGCAACAACTGCACCAGAATTGCATTGCGATAGATTTTGAAGATTTTGAAGGGTAATGTGCATTCTGCAGCTCTGAAAAAATGATTTCCTTGGGATTTTAGTGTATCTTTGATTTCAGTGTATCTTTTTATCCACCCGGGGACTATTTTTTTAAATTATAATTTGTTTCAGACAGAAATTGTGTTAATTCGCAAACGTTTTAGCCATTACAATACGTTCACTGGTGTTTAGTGTTCCAGGTAAAGAAGGTTTGTTTCTAATTTGTTTTGGAGTTCTTGCGTATTGATTAATTATTTAAAATGAACTCACCCCTGCAACAGGTTAAAAGGATGGTTGGCTGCCGGATTGCTATTCCAAATTGATTTAAGCGATAAACAACTAAAATGGCTGTCGAAATGGTCTGTAGTTAAATTGCGGAATAGGGATGACATGACATCATGAATGCCCTCGAAGGAGAGCTTAAGAGCACTGGTTCCCACAGCCTTCGGACGTCCCCATTTTTCACCTGAATCTCGAATAACTATCAGATAGGTACGCATTTTATCACAATCTCTGTTGGTACAGATTCTGTCAGTCACTTATGAGAAAAAACATCGAAGGGAATCAAATATTCATTCTGTGTATCACTGCAAATTTAAAATTTGAGCAAAGTGCATTTTCATTGCATATGAAGATATACTACTAATACTGCTTCAACATAAACTAGCGTATTAATAGTCGAACCCGAACGAACCTATCTGTCAAGTTTCAACACTCCATATTATCATTCATTTCACAACCCTACGTACCTATTCCTGATGTATGGGTATTACTGATCTATAAAGTAGCCAGTTATCACCAATTATTTTAAAATTCCATACAAATGCACTACAAACATTGGGCTTCACGTAAAATATATTGTCAAATAAATGCAATCTAATTAAATTATTCAACATCCATTAAGCTGGTTATTTACTCAGCTCTGGGTTAGTTTAATGGGTCTGAGTTTTGTTGTTAAAGCATTGGATTAATTCCCCTCTGCGTTTCGAAACGGAATTCGGTACTGATTAGCTCGGCTATTCAGGTTAAATTATAGTTATAGTTATAGTTCATCAGTTTTTATTTTTTAATGGCTTTATTTATTTTCAAAAGTAAAAATAGTTGATGCTGTTTACAGGGATCGCCCCTATTGATATCCAACCAACCAGCGTTTGCAAAAGCTATTCAGGTTTAATTATAACTCGTCATTTTATTTTATTTTAATTAATGGCTTTATTTATTTTCGAAAGTAATTGGAGTTGATGTTGTTTACAGGGATCGCCTCTATTGATATCCAGCCAACACATTTTCGTACGAGTGTGACAGGTTCAGTTTTCATGTAATTGATTCAATGCTCTGTGGTTTTGTGTTATTACTGGGTTTGAAAAATGGCCAGCATCATTTCGAACATTTTTTTTATCATGTATCAAACTTCTCAGCACGGTTTCAGAATTTTTTTCAAAGTTTTTAACGGGATTGCATTAATCAAACAAACTCAACCTTTCTCACAAGTTTGTTTTTAAGAATAGATTGTATTAAAAGATATTATATTTTTTTGTTTTTGGATATACGGGAACAAACTTCTCAGCATAGTTTCTGAATTTCTTTTTAAAGGTTTTGACGGGACTGCATTAATTAGACGACCTCAACCTTTCTCGCTTTAAGTGTTTTTAAGTGTTTCACTTTTCCTTTACTATTAAAAGATATACTGTTTTTTATTTTTGGATATACAAAAGAGCCGCGGTATAAATATCTGCCTGTCAAAATATAGTTTTAAATGTAAGAATCATATATTTTAATTTTTAAATATAACAAAATAATTGATATTGTATAATTATTTTGGTAGGCTTGTCAATTTCATGATTTTTTTAAAGGAGCAAGAAGTATTATATATTTATAGGGAAAACAATGTTGATGTGGAAAAATAAATATTAATAACAAAAAAATAATATTTTCACAGTAAAATTCTGTAACATTTTTTTGAATTGAAAATGTTGTAAGCATATTTGTAGGTATTTTTATTTTTATTTATTTATTTATTTATTTTATTTTATTTATTTATTAAATAGATAAGAATGATTTATTTTGTATAAAATACTTTAGAATATTCATAGTAATATATACAAATTGAAAATTGAGATTTAATTTTAATTAGTAAGTTTTTTTACATTTCTAATTAAATTGATTAATTAAAAAAATATCATATAAACAAGTGTCATATGAAGTGACTTATTATTTTTTGAGTATGTGGTATTTGTCTACAATATGCAACAAAGCCTATTTGCATATTTAGAACCTTCATTGATTCATATATATATATATATATATATATATATATTTGTACTTAGGGCATTTTTACTATTTCTATATTATATTATTATATATAGGTAAAATTAGATTTCCTTTTATCCAATATCAAGAAATTAATTTTATTGTTTTAATTCTAATAATAAGTAAAAGAGTTACAATCTCAATGGAACTTAAATAGTAGATGAAGAGTGTTTTGTTAAGGCACTTTATTATGAAAAGGTCATCCTTGCAAATTGTATGGGCACAAATCCAACCACCAATAAGATTTTTTATGGCCTTACATTTATTTATATTTAATAGATTAACAAATTATATAAATATATACAAAATAAATTAAAAAAAATTTCAACCATTCCCATAAAGAGGACAAATTATTTTATATAACGGAAATAACGGAAATTTTAAGATTGTCTTATGGAAAACTACTAAAAATTCATTATTGTATATTGAGGAGGACCAAATTCAGTGAGGTTAAGAAAGAATTTGAGTAGATTTATGTGGGTCATATGTATTATTTAGAAAATTATAAATGAATTTTATTATGATGATAATGATAATAATTAATGTAAGATATTAAGATATTTTCTATATTTTATAATTTTATTTAGATACTAGAAGACAATAAAATAAGTTTTCCAAAATCATCATAATTTTCTTAAGTAAAAAAAAAGTGAGAATCATAAATATTTTAAAATTTAAGGTGAATATATAGTAAACAATTTAATTTAAGATAATATTTTTAATTTTCAACCATCTTACATATTTTATAATTTCCTTTTGATGATATCTTCGCATAAAATTGATTTCATTTGTAATTTATTTCATATTATTCAATATCATTATGTAATGCAATTTACTCAATGAAAATAAAATTTTAATTATTATTAAAAACAATTTAATAATATTGATGTGATTAATTAATAATATTGATGTGATTAATTACATTAATATTGTTAATATAAATCCTATTAACATTAATATTGATAAATAATATTAATATTAATATTAATATGATTAATTACATTAATTTTCATAATTGTATTAATAACAATAAGTTTCAAACATGATTAAGGTTTATTAAAATTATTAATAACATTTATTAACATTAATGTTGATAAATAATATTAATAATGTTTTCTTTATAATAATAAATATGTTTTTTATTAATATTATTTTTTTAATTATATTCATTGTAAAAGTATGATGATTAATATTACGAATGATATTACTATTGATATCGAAATTAACACTATTAATATAAATAGTATTAACATCATTAGTGATAAAAAATATTTTTAAAATAATGATTCCTAAGATTTATTAATCTCTTTGTCAATCATGTGAGTTGTCATCACTTGTATTTAAAATATTTATTCTAGCCTTTACTAATTTTTTTTGCTTTTTATAGATATCTCTTGGCCTTGTTGATCTCTTATGTTCTTATATGTGATCAAATGTCACATTGTGACAAATATTGTCTCAATATGAAAATCACCCATTGCCAACCATGGTCATAGTTGGTCCAACGTCGCATTGTGACAACAATTGTCTCAATGTTTAAATCAATTCCCTTGGGTTCACCAATTCCTTTGGTTTATAATTTGTTGGGTAATGGTTTTCCCTTGGGTTCACCAATTCCTTTGGTTTATAATATTAAACCCTTGGGTTTATTATTTCTTTTGGTTTATAATATGACTAATCCATCTATGCCATCCAATATCAAATGTCACATTCTAACAAATATTGTCTCAATATTAAAATCACCCATGGCCAACCATGGTCATAGTTGGTCCAACGTCGCATTGTGACAACAATTGTCTCAATGTTTAAATCAATTCCCTTGGGTTCGCCAATTCCCTAGGTTTATAACTTGTTGGGTAATGGTTTTCCCTTGGGTTCACCAATTCCTTTGGTTTATAATATTAAACCCTTGGGTTTATTAGTTCTTTTGGTTTATAATATGAATAATCGATCAATGTCATCCATGATCAAATGTCACATTCTGATAAATATTGTCTCAATATGAAAATCACCCATGGCCAACCATGGTCATAGTTGGTCCAACCTTGCATTGTGACAACAATTGTCTCAATGTTTAAATCAATTCCCTTGGGTTCACCAATTCCTTTGGTTTATAATATTAAACCCTTGGGTTTATTAGTTCTTTTGGTTTATAATATGAATAATCGATCAATGTCATCCATCATCAAATTGTCTAAATATGAAATCAGCCATGGCCAACCATGGTCATACTTGGTCCAACGTCGCATTGTGACAACAATTGTCTCAATGTTTAAATGAATTCCCTTGGGTTCACCAATTCCTTTGGTTTATAATTTGTTGGGTAATGGTTTTCCCTTGGGTTCACCAATTCCTTTCGTTTATAATATTAAACCCTTGGGTTTATTAGTTCTTTTGGTTTATAATATAAATAATCGATCAATGTCATCCATGATCAAATGTCACATTCTGACAAACATTGTCTCAATATGAAAATCACCCATGGCCAACCATGGTCATAGTTGGTCGAACGTCGCATTCTGACAGCAATTGTCTCAATGTTTAAATCAATTCCCTTGGGTTCACCAATTCCTTTGGTTTATAATTTGTTGGGTAATGGTTTTCCCTTGGGTTCACCAATTCCTTTGGTTTATAATATTAAACCTTTAGGTTTTATTAATCTCTACTGTTTTTAATATTTCCGTTAGCCTTATTGATCCCTTAGGTTTTTAATATTTGTTTGGGTAATGGTTTTCCCTTGGGTTCACCAATTCCTTTGGTTTATAATATTAAACCCTTGGGTTTATTAGTTCTTTTGGTTTATAATATGAATAATCGATCAATATCATCCATGATCAAATGTCACATTCTGACAAATATTGTCTCAGTGTTTAAATCAATTCCCTTGGGTTCACGATTCCTTTGGGTTTATAATTTGTTGGGTAATGGTTTTCCCTTGGGTTCACCAATTCCTTTTGGTTTATAATATTAAACCCTTGGGTTTATTAGTTCTTTTGGTTTATAATATGAATAATCGATCAATGTCATCCATGATCAAATGTCACATTCTGACAAATATTGTCTCAATATGAAAATCACCCATGGCCAACCCTGGTCATAGTTGGTCCAATGTCGGATTGTGACAACAATTGTCCCAATGTTTAAATCAATTCCCTTGGGTTCACCAATTACTTTGGTTTATAATTTTTTGGGTAATGGTTGTCCCTTGGGTTCACCAATTCCTTTGGTTTATAATATTAAACCCTTGGGTTTATTAGTTTTTTTGGTTTATAATATCAATAATCGATCAATTTCATCCATGATCAAATGTCACCTTCTGACAAACATTGTATCAATATGAAAATCACCCATGCCCAACCATGGTCATACTTGGTCCAACGTCGCATTGTGACAACAATTGTCTCAATGTTTAAATCAATTCCCTTGGGTTCACCAATTCCTTTGGTTTATAATATTAAACCCTTGGGTTGATAAATAATATTAATAATGTTTTCTTTATAATAATAAATATGTTTTTTATTAATATTATTTTTTTAATTATATTCATTGTAAAAGTATGATGATTAATATTACGAATGATATTACTATTGATATCGAAATTAACACTATTAATATAAATAGTATTAACATCATTAGTGATAAAAAATATTTTTAAAATATTGATTCCTAAGATTTATTAATCTCTTTATTAATCATGTGAGTTTTTCATCATTTGTATTTAAAATATTTATTCCTAGCCTTTACTAATTTTTTTTGTTTTTTATAGGTATCCCTTGGCCTTGTTGATCTCTTATGTTCTTATATGTGATCAAATGTCACATTGTGACAAATATTGTCTCAATATGAAAATCACCCATTGCCAACCATGGTCATAGTTGGTCCAATGTCGCATTGTGACAACAATTTTCTCAATGTTTAAATCAATTCCCTTGGGTTCACCAATTCCTTTGGTTTATAATTTGTTGGGTAATGGTTTTCCCTTGGGTTCACCAATTCCTTTGGTTTATAATATTAAACTCTTGGGTTTATTAGTTCTTTTGGTTTATAATATGAATAATCCATCTATGCCATCCAATATCAAATGCCACATTCTGACAAATATTGTCTCAATATTAAAATCACCCATGGCCAACCATGGTCATAGTTGGTCCAACGTCGCATTGTGACAACAATTGTCTGAATGTTTAAATCAATTCCCTTGGGTTCGCCAATTCCCTAGGTTTATAACTTGTTGGGTAATGGTTTTCCCTTGGGTTCACCAATTCCTTTGGTTTATAATATTAAACCCTTGGGTTTATTAGTTCTTTTGGTTTATAATATGAATAATCGATCAATGTCATCCATGATCAAATGTCACATTCTGACAAATATTGTCTCAATATGAAAATCACTCATGGCCAACCATGGTCATAGTTGGCCGAACGTCGCATTGTGACAACAATTGTCTCAATGTTTAAATCAATTCCCTTGGGTTCACCAATTCCTTTGCTTCATAATATTAAACCCTTGGGTTTATTAGTTCTCTTGGTTTATAATATGAATAATCGATCAATGTCATCCATAAACAAATTGTCTAAATATGAAATCAGCCATGACCAACCATGGTCATACGCAAAATGTTAAATGAATTTCCCTTGAGTTCTAATTCCCTTTGGTTTATAATTTGTTGTGTAATGGTTTTCCCTTGGGTTCACCAATTCCTTTGTTCTCGTAATAAACCCTTGGGTTTATTAGTTCTCTTAGTTTATAATATAAATAATCGATCAATGTCATCCATGATCAAATGTCACATTCGACAAACATTGTCTCGATATGAAAATGGCCCATGGCCAACCATAGTCATAGTTGGTCGAACGTCGCATTGTGACAACAATTGTCTCAATGTTTAAATCAATTCCCTTGGGTTCATCAATTCCTTTCGTTTATAATTTGTTGGGTAATGGTTTTCCCTTGGGTTCACCAATTCCTTTGGTTTATAATATTAAACCCTTAGTTTTTATTAATCTCTACTGTTTTTAATACTTCCCTTAGCCTTATTGATCCCTTAGGTTTTTAATATTTTTTGGGTAATGGTTTTCCCTTGGGTTCACCAATTATTTTGGTTTATAATATTAAACCCTTGGGTTTATTAGTTCTTTTGGTTTATAATATGAATAATCGATCAATGTCATCCATGATCAAATGTCACATTCTGAAAAAAATTGTCTCAATGTTTAAATCAATTCCCTTGGGTTCACCAATTCCTTTTGGTTTATAATTTGTTGGGTAATGGATTTCCCTTGGGTTCACCAATTCCTTTGGTTTATAATATGAAACCCTTGAATTTATTAGTTCTTTTGGTTTATAATATGAATAATCGATCAATTTCATCCATGATCAAATGTCACATTCTGACAAATATTGTCTCAATATTAAAATCACCCATGGCCAACCATGGTCATAGTTGGTCCAACGTCGCATTGTGACAACAATTGTCTCAATGTTTAAATCAATTCCCTTGGGTTCACCAATTCCTTTGGTTTATAGCTTGTTGGGTAATGGTTTTTCCTTGGGTTCACCAATTCCTTTGGTTTATAATATTAAACCCTTGGTTTTATTAGTTATTTTGGTTTAAAATATGAATAATCAATCAATGTTATCCATGATAAAATTTCACATTCTGACAAATATTGTCTCAATATGAAAATCCTCATGGCCAACCATGGTCTGGTGTCAGAAGCGATCGCATTGTGACAACAATTGTCTCAATGTTTCGTCCATTCACCAGGTTCACCAATTCCTTTGGTTTATAATATTAAACCCTTGGGTTTATTAGTTCTTTTGGTTTATAATATGAATAATCGATCAATGTCATTCATCATCAAATTGTCTGAATATGAAATCAGCCATGGCCAACCATGGTCATACTTGGTCCAACGTCGCATTGTGACAACAATTGTCTCAATGTTTAAATGAATTCCCTTGGGTTCACCAATTCATTTGGTTTATAATTTGTTGGGTAATGGTTTTCCCTTAGGTTCACCAATTCCTTTGGTTTATAATATTAAACCCTGGGGTTTATTAGCTTTTTTGGTTTATAATATAAATAATCGATCAATGTCATCCATGATCAAATGTCACATTCTTACAAACATTGTCTCAATATGAAAATGACCCATGGCAAACCATGGTCATAATTGGTCGAACGTTGCATTCTGACAACAATTGTCTCAATGTTTAAATCAATTCCCTTGGGTTCACCAATTCCTTTCGTTTATAATTTGTTGGGTAATGGTTTTCCCAAACCCTTAGGTTTTATTAATATCTATTGTTTTAAATATTTCCCTTAGCCTTATTGATCCCTTAGGTTTTTAATATTTTTTGGGTAATGGTTTTCCCTTGGGTTCACCAATTTTTTTGGTTTATAATATTAAACCCTTGGGTTTATTAGTTCTTTTGGTTTATAATATGAATAATCGATCAATGTCATCCACGATAAAATGTCACATTCTGAAAAACATTGTCTCAATATGAATATCACCCATGGCCAACCATGGTCATAGTTGGTCAAACGTCGCATTGTGACAACAATTGTCTCAATATTTAAATCAATTCCCTTGGGTTCACCAATTCCTTTGGTTTATAATATTAAACCCTTGGGGTTATTAGTTCTTTTAGTTTATAATATGAATAATCGATCAATGTCATCCATGATCAAATGTCGCATTGTGACAACAATTGTCTCAATGTTTAAATCAATTCCCTTGGGTTCACCAATTCCTTTTGGTTTATAATTTGTTGGGTAATGGTTTTCCCTTGGGTTCACCAATTCCTTTGGTTTATAATATTAAACCCTTGGGGTTATTAGTTATTTTGGTTTATAATATGAATAATCGATCAATGTCATCCATGATCAAATGTCGCATTGTGACAACAATTGTCTCAATGTTTAAATCAATTCCCTTGGGTTCACCAATTCCTTTTGGTTTATAATTTTTTGGGTAATGGTTTTCCCTTGTGTTCACCAATTCCTTTGGTTTATAATATTAAACCCTTGAATTTATTAGTTCTTTTGGTTTATAATATGAATAATCGATCAATTTCATCCATGATCAAATGTCACATTCTGACAAATATTGTCTCAATATGAAAATCACCCATGGCCAACCCTGGTCATAGTTGGTCCAACGTCGCATTGTGACAACAATTGTCTCAATTTTTAAATCAATTCCCTTGGGTTCACCAATTCCTCTGGTTTATAATTTTTTGGGTAATGGTTTTCCCTTGGGTTCACCAATTGATTTGGTTTATAGTATTAAACTCTTGGGTTTTATTAATCTCTATTGTTTTTAATATTGCCCTTAGCATTATTGATCCCTTAGGTTTTTAATATTTATCCCTTGGGTTCATTGACTCCTTTGGTTTATAATATTAAACCCTTGGGTTTATTAGTTCTTTTCATTTATAATGTTAATCACACATTCGGTTTATTACTCTCTTCAGTTTAATATTATTAATATATTAATATATATTATAAATAAATATTCAAATATTTATTAATAATGATTATTAGTAATATTATAATTAATAATTATTATTAATAATATAACCATCTATCATATTAATATATAAATAAATATTAAAATATTATATATTATTTTTATTATTTTTATATTAATAAATATTATTAATATATATTATATATATTTCAAGTTAATTTATAGTATGTATATAGTTAATATTATTAATATATTAATAAATACTTTTAATATATATTATTAATACTTATTATAATATTAATAATATATATAAAATATTTTTGTATATATTAATAATGATTATTAGTAATATTATAATATTATTAACAATATATATAAATAATATTAAAATATTTTAATATTTATTTTTAATAATGATTATTAGTAATATTATAATTAATAATTATTATTAATAATATAACCAACTATGATATAATATATATTATAAATATATTATTAGTTCTTTTGGTTTATTAATAATATAACCATCTATAATATTAATATATAAATAAATATATAAATATTATATATTATTTATATTATTTTTATATTAATAAATATTATTAATATATATTATATATATTTCAAGTTAATTTATACTATGTATAAAGTTAGTATTATTAATATATTAATAAATATTTTTGATATATATTATTAATACTTATTATAATATTAATAATATATATAAAATATTTTTTATATATTAATAATGATTATTAGTAATATTATAATATTATTAATATATATTATTGATAATATAACCAACTATAATATAATATATATTATCAGTTCTTTTGGTTTATTAATAATATAACCATCTATGATATTAATATATAAATAAATATTAAATTATTATATATTATTAATATTATTTTTATATTAATATATATTATATATATTTCAAGTTAATTTATAGTATGTATATAATTAATACTTTTAATATATATTATTAATATTTATTTTAATATTATTAATATATATAAAACATTTTTGTGATTTAGCATCATAATTAATATATTTAATATATTAATATTCTTATTAATATATAATATATATATTTCAAGTTAATATAATAAAATTATTATATATAATATTTATTTATTGATATATATTTTAATGTGATGGGTAGTGGATATAGGCCTATCGGCGTATATCAACCACATTGGTAAATGTGGTTGTAAATCTATTTTATATATGCCTATCGGCGTATATCAACCACATTAGTTTTTACTAATGTGGTTGTGCTAGTTCTAAGTCAATCAAAAACTTAGTTTTATTATTATACTAATTGGATCTTCTAATTCAAATGAAATTTCAAATAATGGGATTAGAAGTTTTATGGTGTGGTAAAATTCCTGCAAGATATTCTACGAGACTGGAGACTGAAAGTATGAAATTGCCTAGGATTTGAGAGAAACAAAAAAATAGGATCAAACATTTTATGGGTGGAATTGTTTCACAGTAAACAAAAAATGCAGCATCAACAGGAAGAAATTTCCCCATCGTGGTCTTGAAGACACAACTTTTTTGCAAAAGAAGACGTAATTACACTAATCATGGCTAAAGAAGAGGGATTGTACTAAGATTGACCAACCGTTTAACTGTCTCTTTTTCGTACTCTTAACATACTAGTAACCTTGATGACTACAATAGATAAGGAACATGACAACGACTCCATAGGCACACGACATGGGTTCTGGTGTATCTACATCTGATTTAAGACAAGGCCAGTGCAAATTGAATTTCCTATCATATTTCTGAGGTGTGAAACATTGTCCAAATAAGAAGCACACTCATTACTAACACATCCTTCTTCCCTGGTATTGGAAACTTAGGAGAAACAACATATTCATTCCTAATTTCTAAAATATCACCCATGCTTGCTGTTGATATGCTCAAAAATACCCCACAAAATGGAGAAAATTGGGCACCGAGAATCACAAAGTAAAATGGAAGTAGATAGAACATATCCCTCTTCCTGTAAGAGCACGCCAGAGCAAGCTGCATATGGTCACAAATTCAAGTGGCAGATTTCATTTAAAATCTTCTATATCCCATAATTTCCAAGATAATTTGTCCAATTAGTTTAATACTATGCCATTGATTAGCGTCAAGAAAAAATGTTGTCAATTCCTGGATCTGTGACATGATTCCCATCTCCAATGCCCCAACGATGTCGTGGTCCTCTTGGTGGATCACTTATTTTATTGGATAATTACTTTATCAATCAAAGAGATTGTGAGTCAACAATCATTTTCAAATTATTATACAACATATCATTATGGTAGATGACAAGTAAAATTAAGGTAAAATATATATTAGAATAGGTAAAATAACATAAGTATGAACACAATTGGGTGGGGGGACTTAGGATGAGATTTGGACTTCTTTGAGAAGAGATACTCTCTATGAGTTCTATAGATGTATTGGATACGAATCCAACTACAAACACAAATAATCTAAACTTTATGAATCTCGTATTGTTCAGTTTGTACTTCTCTAAGAACTGAAATTGTCTCTACAAATTAAGGTAAGGGAGTTGGAATTATCATTCGAAAGGGCCTAAGATTTAGGTTATTTCCCATGATCGAACACAATAGGATAATTATAATGGTTTGCAAAAAAATAATTGATGACCACAAAATCATATTTGTAAAATAAGATTCTCAAGACATGGTGCCCCAATTTAAATTAAAATCCAAAAGTGACTTTTTGGTTCCAAAATAAAATAAAAATATGGTGTTTCTCACAATCTCAATTGTAGATAAGCCCAAAATTCTAGTTTCCCATTTCTATTTTAGCTTGAGGTTACTGTGGGATCGTTATGTTAACGTTATTTGGACGATTACGTGTGTACAAGGATCATATCCATTAAGAAATTGTGTATATATTGATTGATAAAGCGAACCTTCTATATTTTCACTGCAAATGTTTCCTTTAAATTCATGCCAATTTTTGCTGTCATGGAAGATTCATTGATGTCAATATCAATTTTTCAGTGATATATATTTTCTGTGTGTGAAGAAAGGAGTATTTTGGTTGTCGTTTTGTTTAAGAACTCACAAGTGCTTGACGATTTTTGTATATTTTCATTTCGGTACTTTCAAGTTCGGTTTTGTATGAAGAACATATGAGTTCTAAGATGATTTTTTCATCTGGAAATGAACACTATGGATACTTGTCGTAAAATGGGATCTGCAAAATAGTTGAATTAAGACCTTGGTTTCAGGGTTAGTATGCATTTGGAAATTATGTATACTGCAAAATCTGCGCAATGCTAAACTAAATCTTTGACATTGGGGTCAACTTCTATTTGGTTACTCTGCGTACTTTAAGTTGTGAATTGGACCATGGAAAATATTGAAGCTAGGCCGTTGAGTTTTGCCTTAGTCTGAAAATTTTCCTTTGGGGAAGAAGACTTCTAATTATTTTAAATGGAAGGCTTAGTTGGTTGGTTTGGAACGGGAAATATTATTTTGGGTTGGATTAAGGACTTCTAACTTCTTATTGGCAATTTGCTCGTTGGAATATAGTATTTTTTTAGAGTGTCTTCATCTCAATTTCATGTAACTTATTTTTAAATATTAAAATAATATTAAACTCTTAATTGGATTTGTTTGGATATAGTGATGCTTATTTTTCCTTTTATTTCTTAATGCATATATATCTATATATCTATCTATATAGATATATATATTTCCATTTATCATTTAAAGAATTCTAACTTATTAATGTTAATTGGTTCATTCAAATGCTATATTTTTTTTGCTTGTCTTCATCTCAATTTTGTGTAAATTATATTTTAAATATTAAAATTTTAATTGGCTGTGTTTGGATATAAAAAATTTAGAGTCATGTGGTAAATATTTATTAAAGCCTGGCACTATGGAAAAAGAATTTGTTTATGGATGTGCACTATGCAAGATTAAAGGTTCCACATGGAGTTTTGGTCTTGATGTTCTTCTTTTATTGGTTTTCTTTAGTATTCTTAGGTATTACTCGTGATGTATTTTCCAAAATTATTTCTGGATGTTATTTCCAAAATCGTTGATGTCATTACATAGTCATGGAAAAGGATAGCACATTGTTAAAACTTTCTAATTTTTGTATTTTCACCAAACTTTCTAATAAAATCATTGATGTCATTACATAGTCATGGAAAAGAATTGCACATTTCTAAAACTTTCTAATTTTTGTATTTTCACCCAAATTTCTAATTTTTTAGTTTTTCCACGTGTTAAAAAATTGTTGGATAGAGGAGAATGAGATTAAGCCTCTACTATTAGTTGAATCTACTAACCCAAATCCATTATAAGAACACCTTCAATGTAGTTATTAAATAATATAAATCATTACATATGATTATTATTTAGAAAAATTAATTAAATAAATTTTCCAAATGCCAACCTATCAAAGATGTAAATAGATAACATATTAACAAATTAAATGGTATGAAAAGTATAAGGAGAATTTTTAATTCATATAAAAAAATTATTAACAAAATATATAATTGTCATGTAGAAAGTTCATTAAAAATATAAATAGATATGATATAGAAAGTTTATATATATATATATATATATTAAAATTGAATTAGTAATAGAATTAATATTATCTAAAACTGAGGTCGTCAAAACTTGCATCCCAAAAAATCTCATTTGATTTGTTTTTTTCATTTCATAATTAATATTAATAATTATTGTTTTTATCTAGTTTTTATATTGATTTTTATACAATTTGGAGTGAATATATTTACTTAACATTACATTACATCAACTCTCATGTATTGAGAAAAATAATCTCTCAAGACAATAAAATGTTATTCAACAATATTATAACATAGAAAACCAATATAAAATATATAAAAGTGATATAGAAAATTAATTTTAGGAATATTGCTTCTGTGATCCATAAATTGTGAAAAAAATCTTTCAGTAAAAATCACATCCAAATAAATTTGGTCGACGCCTTTCGAACCAGCCAGTGTGGTTCATCATCAGGACTTGATGAAAAATCTGATCAGGAAACCCAAATTAAATAGATACGAGAGGCTCCAACCAACCGTTGAAAAATAACGGCTAGTTTGACTAAGTCAAGGTCATAGAATCAAAAAGTCAAAATAATATTTGCAATGTTTTTTTATAATGATTTATATTTATTGCAAAGTTCAAAAAATAATAAAATTACTATTTTGAAGTGAGAAATTTGTATATATTTATATATTGTTAATTGATATTTTAATACATATAAAATAATTGTCCCTAAAAAGTAATAATTTTAAGCACTTGACAAAAAACACACATTTTGCATATAGATATAATTAAAAAAGTTCATATTTCAGGCACTTTTTTCTCTAAAAATGACATCTTAAATACATAATTTTTATGAAAAAAATTTAGTAAATACCAATTTCAAGAATTGTTTACTAATTTTGTGTCCAAAAATGATAAAAATTGAAGTTTCTTTTTTCAAAACTAATGTTTCACATAAAATGTAACTAAAAATAGAAAAAAAATATTAAATATAAATAAAACAAGTTTAACAAAAAAAATCAGAATAACAAAGTAGTTTTATTTTTATTTTTTAAAGTAAAAAAAATAATACAAAAGAAAAAAATTAAATTAAAACAAAATTTGGAAAAAATAAATAAAAAAAAAGTGAAAAATAAATAAATAAATAAATAAATAAAACATTATAAGAATGTTAAAAATAAAATTGATTTAAAATAAATCATAAAACACAATTGAAAAAAAATTATTAAAAAAAAAAATTAAAATTAAATCAACTATTTAAAAATAAAATAAAAATTAAAATGTTATTAGAAATCTAAAAATTAAAAAGTGCTATATAGTAGATAGTACATGTCGCTCAATTTAAATATAGCTAAAGTAAAGTAAAATACAACAAAACAAGACAATTTCAATTAGGAAAAAGAAATTAATAGTATTTGATGCATATATTATTTAACATATAAATGTGTGTGTGTGTGTGTCTATATATATATATATATATTATCATTACTTGATGTTAGTGAATAAAATATTTTAAAAGAAATGTGCTCAAGCGATGCTACATTGTAGTTGACCTGTATCACTTATTTTAAAATTGATAAATTGAAGTAAAAAAAATTAAGAAATAAATATTTCATCGATAGTTTATATTCCGTTATCTTTAAAATTACCTTTGTGTTTACTTGTTTCTATAGTCTCAAGATCATTGTTACTATTATTTGTTGTTTCTCTTGTAAAAAAAATTAATGTCTTAGAATCACAAACCAAATATTTTACTTGTCTATATACCAAACACATATTAGTTAGAAAATAATATGATGTCCTTTAATAATATAATTCAATTTTGAATACTCAATGCATATGGTAGCTCTTTTAAAAATATCAACATCTTCAATACATAAATATACAAAAATTCAATATGTTCAAGCCAAAAACATATATGATTCAATACTCAGTAAGGTAATCATGTTGGTTTGCATAGGAAAATAACATAATACAATATCCAAGAAAGATTAATTACTCAACCTAATTATAAAATCACTTGTTGGGTGCAAACTAACTTCTATCTTGATGCTTGAATCCCCAATTCATAAGGAAACTCTTTTACTAATATCAACACCTTCAAAAAAGAAATATCATATTCTTGAATATGTTAAAGCGAAAAAAATAAAATGCTTCAATACTCAATAAGATAATCATGCTTGTTTTCATAAGAAAATAACATAATAATACATTTGAGAACAATTAATCACTGATGCTACTTATATAATAGTTTGTTGGGTGCAAAGTAGCTAACATCTTCTCACTTGAATCCTCAATGTATATGGGAGATCATTTACTATTACCAACACTTTCAAGAAAGAAATATGGCAGGGATACTTCGAGGAATGAGTGTATTAATGTATTTTAAATGAAAAAATAATAATTTTGTTTTACAGACTACACAACTTCACTTTCAGATTAATTAAAATGTAACTCTGCTTGGGGATTTTCATTAACTGTGGTTATAGCCGGGGTTTGACCTTTCTCAATTCGTAGGGTTTTTTTCACCCTGTCACGATCTTCGTCCCATTATCTTGTTTTTTCGGAGGGCTTTCATGAAGATTGGCTCTACGTTGATGACGTCCCTTACTTGGCTGTGCAATGCACATTACCCTTATTACTGTAAGATTAAGCGTGTTCTGGTTCTCCGTTATAGTTGGTGTGTTTCTGGAGTATGATGCCCTTCATCTGTTCGTTCTTCTATATTTGGATTCGTTGCTTTGTTGGTAATTTCATAGGGTTATTACCATTGTCACTTTCATACTTTCTAACAAATTTTTGTTCGTAGTTGAGTTGTGTATGCCATTTTTTTGAGGATGGGTTTGACTTATACAGGTCTCTATACCTTTATGGAACTTTTGGAACCCCCCACATAGGTAATAATGTCAATTTCTAATTATAAATTTGAACCCCTTTCTCCATTTTTCTAACCCTCTTCGCTACATTAAACATTTCGCTTAATTTCTCCTTCCGTGGTGGTTTCGAGCTCACTAAATCCTTACTATCATAGATTGTGTCTTACTTCAGGTAATATTTGAGGCTTTTTCCCTCTTTTACAGTTCTTTTCTTCCTTCAATAAATAGTTTTCTTATTCATTGATGTATTGTTGTTGCAGGTTCAGGAACTTGTTGGAAGTCTCCTAACAATCTTGCTTTCTTCGCGGCTGCAACTAAAATAGGTTAGGGTCTTTCATGTATATCTTGCAGTGTATTCAATTTGTAGGGTTTAATACAAGAAGCCCATAAGGGTCTTGCTTTTGCTGTAGTCATTGCATTATTTCTCTGTAATTATCGTTTCATGGCCTTCTCAAGTAAGTGTTTGTTTCTGCTTGTTGATATGTTTATTCTGGGTTGGTGTCAGACGTCCCTTGTATCAAGGTTTTGAACCTTTGCCATTGTAATATCATTTTGATGGTGTGGATGATTTCGACCCACACAATGCTTGTATAACTTGAGGGTTTCCCGATGAGGGCCACACTGACTTGTTTCTAGGATTTCGGTGTTTATATATTTAAGATTGAATATTTTATTTGATGTAAAAATGTACTAGATAAACATGACTTATGCCTGTATGTTCATTTGTCGAATGCTTTGTCTTCAATATTTTAATAGTAGTTGTTTCTTTAATGTTCAATATTGATGAGCTTTCTAATCATTCTTGTTCTTGTTCGATCATAATTATTGAGGGTTCTTCCACATGAAGTTCATAATTTATATATTACACAGTGCTATGACGATACACAGATTTGTAATCTTAAAAAAAAATTAATGAATTCAACAGTTGTTAGCCAAATGCACACACACAAATTTTGCTTGTAAATATTACTTTTGTTTTCTTGTTTTCCTCCTCGATGGCAGAACCCTAACTCCGTGGTTTTTTTTTGGCTTTAAGCCTTTCCGAAATGACCCATAGTTGGGAATATGATTTTTAGTTTCATAACAAATTGTGAACCAATTATTCAATTAATTCTTATCCTACTGGAACTAAATATTCAACTAATTCTAAGTTATCGTTATTCGAGTCTTTAAATTTTATTTAGATGTGTCAGCCCAGTAACCTAAAAAAATATAATTAAAAATAGAAAATAAAATTAACAACTGAAGCTGTAACTTTCTAGTTGGATGCTCCTGCATCAGGCTCTCGGGGTAGATTAAATTCACGACTGTTGTCTATGAGATCCTCAATATAATACCATGCGTTCTAAATTTGGGTAGAATCCAACCAAGAACAATCCTCCAGAGGATGGTCCTTCCATTTGACTAGGTATTCTAAATACTCCTTATTGTGCATTTTTCTGGCCACCTCTGTATCCAAAATTCATTCAATTTCGAAAGCGTGCACTGGAGGCATTTTCTTTATCCAACCTTTTTCCTTTCCTTCAGTGTCTTGTTTTCATCTCTCTGAACTGCCTTCGTCCTCAAAAATAGTTTATGGATATAGGTCTGCGACATTAAAAATGGGCGAGATTGCCATACCTAGGGGTAACTGCAATTCATAGGCATTTGCGGAAAACTTCTAAAGAATTCGGCAAGGTCCAACCTTTTTCATCTTCAAATTGTTGTATTCACCTTTTGGAAACCTTTCCTCTCTAAAATGGTTCAGTACCAGGTCTCCTACCTCAAATTTTACCTCCTGTCTCTTTAGATCTTCTTGCTACTTATATTTCTGGCTGTTGTCCTATAGTTTTAGCTTGACCGGTCCATGTAGATAGTTGATTGCTTTTGTGAAATCTTTGCCGTCGGCACTCTTGCATTATAATTGACGCAAATCCCAAATTTAAAATACTCCTTGTGGGTGGATTCCATAGAGGATTTGGAAAGGACTTCTACCCATACTCCTGTTGGGTGAGTCATTATAAGCAAACTCTGCTTGTGCAAGCACACGATCCCATTTTCTAGATTTTTCACCAACTAGGCTCCTCAGTAATGTTTCTAGGCTTCTGTTCACAGCATCAATTTTCCCATCTATCTGTGGATGATAAGAGGAACTGAAATTTAATTTGGTGTCTAACTTCTTTCACAATGTGCGCCGGAAATTGCCCATGAATTTCAAGTCTCTATCTGAAATGATGAAATTTGGCAAGCCATGTAATCTGAGTATCTATTTAAAGAACATGTGTGTGACATGTGTGGTATCACTTGTATTTCTACATGGAATGAAATGTGCTAGTTTGGTGAAACATTCCACCACTACCATGATAGATTTGAATCCCCGTTGTGTCTTTAGTAGACACAAGAAAAAGTCCAAGCTAACTGAGTCCTAAGGCCTACTGAGAATAGGTAAAGGTGTATACAATCCCACATTTTGACTATGTCCCTTGGAATGTTGACACACTTTACACCTTACCATGAATCTTTGCACATCTCTTCACATCTTCAGCCAGTAATAAAAATGACTTAATTGTTCTAGGGTCTTATCTATTCCAAAATTTCCGGCCAAACCTCCACTATGATTTTCCTAGATTAAATTCTCTTGCATAGAGCATTCTTGGATACACAACAGTCCCTGTTTGAAAAACAACCCCTATTGCATGTTATAGTCAACCATGGGCTATTGTTTCACAAAACTAGGTTTTGGCAGGCTTCACAAGCTTCCTTAAATTCAACATCCATTTCATACAAATCTCTAAGATGTTCAAATCCAAACACTTATACTGTGCTCTCCTGAAAAATCAAACTCCTACTCAGTGCATCTACCACTTTCTTTACCTGACCACTGATGTGTTTAAAAAAAAAAGAAAAATTTTGCGAATACTCCACCCACTTTATGTGTTTATGATTTAGATTATGCTACTACATAATATATTGCAACGTAAAATTGTCTGAATAAAAGACAAATTCACTAGCCAACAAATAATGTCTCCAACGCTTCTCTACTTGGACGACTATATAAAATTATTTGTCATATGATGAATATTTTTTCCTCGTCTCATTTAGTTTCTCGCTGAAGTATGCTACTGGCTTATCTTCCTGGTGAAGTACTGTTCCAATGGTTGTTCCACTGGCATCACAACGAACTTGAAAAAGTTTGTTGAAATCTGGTAACTTTAGGATTGGTTTTTTCGTAATATTTTTCTTCAAAAAATGAAAACTCCTCTCAACATATTCTGTCCACCGAAAAGACTTGTTTTCCTTCTTAATGGTATCCAACATCGGTGCACAAATTCCACTAAAATTCTTAATAAACTTTTTGTAAAAACTTGGCAATCCGTGAAAAATTCTCACTTCAAACAAACTCTTGGGAGATGGCTAGCTAACTATAGATGCAATCTTCTATGGGTCCATCTTCAATTCATTCTTAGAAATTACAAAGCCCAAGTAAATTAACTCCTTAAAAAAAAGAATATTTTTTAAGATTGAATAGTAGCTTATTCTACTGTAATTTTTTGAACACATACCTCGCATGCCAAAAATGTTGCTCTTTAGTCTTGCTGAAAATGAGTATATCATCCAAATATACTATCGCAAACTTTCCAATGTATTCTTTCAACATCCCGTTCATCAATCGCATGAATGTGTTGGGTTCATTACTCTACCCAAATGGCATAAAAAACCACTCATACAAACCTCCATTTGTGTTAAATGTTATCTTCTACTCATCACCCTCCTAATTCTGATCTAGTAACAGTCGCTTTTCAGATCTATCTTTGAAAAATGTGCTGCTCCACTCAAGCAATCCATCATATCATCCATCAGGGGTAAACGAAACCTGTACCTAATGGTGATCTTATTTATTATTTGAGAGTTAGTGCACATCTACCACTCATCTCCTTTCTTCGGAGCTAAAACAGTCATAACAACACAAGGACTTAAACTCTCCCGTATCAATCCCTTATCCAACATGTCCTATACTTGTTTTTTGATTTCCTCATTGTTCTTTGGACTCATCTGATATGTAGCCTTGTTTGTAAAACTAGCTCCTTGAATAAAATAAATATGGTGACTAATGCTCCGTTTTGGTGGTAATTTATCTAGTATATCGTGTACCACGATATCACTAAAATATTGCAGCATGTCCTGTAATTTTATTGGAAAATAAGTGATTTCTGTATGCATTAATACTACTTTAGGCCTTCGTATGACTACATAATTTTTCTCATCATCCTTCATCTGTTGTAGAAACTCTTTCCCACCTAATAGTAGTGTTTTTGTACCACTACTTTTTGTAGCCTCTTTTCCATTCATGGGAACTAGCATATGCTTTATCCCATCCTTCACGGATCTGTAACAGTTATTCTCCCCGTCATGGCCAAACTTTCTATTATATTGCCATGGTCTGCTAAGTAGAATATGACACACGTCTATGGGTATGATATCACATGTAATTTTGTCCTTATACTTGCCAATATGAAACTCCACTTCACACTGCTCATCAAATAGCAGTTGGTGTCCTTTCTGTAACCATGACACCTTATATGGAGTTGGGTGCTTCAATTTCTTTAAACCCAATTTTTCCACCATTTAGTGGCTACCAAGTTATTAGTGCTTCTACTGTCTATAATCATATTAGAGCACTTTCCATGGGACTTGCACACAGTTCGGAATAACACTTTCTTTTCTGTCAGGTCAACCACCTCCTTAGCTGGTTTTAGTAGGACCTTGTTCAACACAAAGGCTTCTCCTATTTCAGCTGCATTTTCCACTTCCTGTGGTGCTGCCTCTGTTTCCTCTGGTTGAGCAACATAGGCTCCCCTTTGTCCACCTAGTTCATTTTCAGGACATTCAAAAGACCTGTGTTTCCATTTGTGACACTTGTAACACTGATAAGAATTTCCTCTTCCTCAGCCACTACCTCTTCCCCACTGGTATGGCCTTCCACCTCTAGTGTTACCTTCCTTCTTAGCTTCTCCTGAACTCTTTAAACTTCTGCCCTCTTAATTGTTGTTAGTAGTTCTACCCCTACCATAGGACTGTCCTCTTCCTCTACCAGATCCACATCCTCTTCTTTCATTCTGCTTCCTATCAATATTCTCTTCTACCTTCAAAGAACACAAGTATGTTTCCTCTATTGGTTTTGGTGAAAGCATATTGACCTCGTCAAGAATTTCCACCAGGAGACCATTCACATATCTAGCTATCTTTTCAGGGGTGTCTTCAACATAACCACCCCTCAAATCCAATTTATAAAATTCTTCTCTATATTCTTTGATAGTCATAGTTCTCTGTCTAAAATTCTGCACTTTCCTGTAAAGGGAAATTTGGTAATCTTGAGGCAGGAATTTTCTTTTCAGTTTAGCCACCATCCTATCCCAACTTCTAATCATAGTTTTTTTTAGTGTCCTCCTTTCTTCCTGCACACCATCCCACCATAGTGTTGCATGTCCTTTCAATTTAGTGACAGCAAACCTAATTTTCCTATCCTCGCCAATTTCTTCATACTCAAAGTATTTATCTAAGTCACTTATCCCGTTCAGCGATTTATCTATGGATAAACTACCATCGTAATTAGAGAGCTCTGGTCTAGGCTTACTACTTGCCATAAAAATATATTTTAGTAATTTAATTTCTGGGGGCTCATCCCCTGCTTCTTCTGTTTGTGCCCCTGGCTCTTCTTCACTATCATCTACTTTAGGATCCCTACGCCTTCCTCCTTCAGTTGCTACCAAACATGCTGAATACACTCTAATTTCTTCTCACGGTTCTTCTTCTGCTCCTACCCTTGTTTCTCTTTTTCGACCTCTTCCTCCCGTGACAGCTCTTCTGTGACCCCTTCTCCCTACTTCCATCCTTTCATAAGAAGAAGAACTAGCTTTGATACCACAAATTGGTGGGAATACTTCGAGGAACGAGGGTATTAATTTATTTTAAATTAAACAATAATAATTTTCTTTTACGGACTGCACAAATTCACTTTCGGATTAATTATAAGGTAACTCTGCCTGGGGATTTTCATTAACTATGGTTATAGTCGAGGTTTCACCTTTGTCGATTCCTAGGGTTATTTTCACCCTGTCACATCTTCGTCGCACTATTTCATTTTTTCGAAGGGTTTTCATGAATCTTGGATCTGCGTCGACGACGTCCCTTACCTGGCTATGCAATGCACATTATCCTTGTTATTGTAAGAGTAAGCATGTTCTATTTTTCTGTTATATTTGGTGACTCTTTGGAGTATGGTGCCCTTCATCTGTCTATTCTTCTATATTTGGATTCGCTACTTTGTTGGTAATTTCATAGGATTCTTCCCATTGTCACTTTCATACTTTATAACAGAGTTTCGTTCTTAGTTGAACTGGGCATGCCATTTTTCTGAGGATGGGTTTGACTTCTACAGGTCCCTACATATATGTGGCACTTACGAAACCCTCTACACAGGTAATAATTTCAATTTCCAATAATAAATTTGAACCCATTTCTCGGTTCTTCTAACCCTCTCTGCTACATTCAACAGTTGGCTAAATTTGGCCTTCTGTGGTGGTTTTGAGCTCACTGGCTCCTTACTATGACAGATTGTGTCTTCCTTGAGGTAATATTTGGGGCTTTTTTCCCTTTTTTATAGTTATTTTCTTCCTTTGATAAATAGTTCACTTATTCATTGTTGTATTGCTATTGTAGGTTCTAGAACTTGGTGGAAGTCTCCCGACAGTCTTTCTTTCTTCGTGGTTGCAACTAAAATAGGGTAGGGTATTTCCTGTATATATTGCGGTGTCTGCAATTTGTAGGGTTTAATATAAGAAGCCCAGAAGTTTCTTGCTTTTGTTGTATTTGTTGTGTTATTTCTCTCTACTTATCATTTCATGGCCTTCTCAAGTAAGGGTCGGATTCTGCTTGTCGAGATGTTTATTCTGGGTTGGTGTCAGACGTCCCTTGTATCGAGGTTTTGAACCTTTGCCATGGTAATATCGTTTCGAGGGTGTGGACAATTTTGACCCTCACGATGCTTGTATAATTTGAGGGTTTCCCGACGAGGGCCACACTGTCTTGTTTCTAGGATTTCGGTGTTCTATATTTAATATTGAATATTTTCTTTCATATAAAAATGTACTTGATAAACAGGACTTCTACCTATATGTTCGTATGTTGAATGATTTGTCTTCAGTAGTTTAACAATATTTGTTTCTTTAATGTTCAATATTGGTGAGATTTCTGACTCGTTCTTGTTCTTGTTTGATCGTATTTACTGAGGGTTCTTCCACAGGAAGTTCATCATTTATATACTACACAGTGCTATGATCATACACAGATTTGTAATCTTAAAAAAATTAATGAATTCAACAATTGCTAGCCAAATGCACACACACACATTTTTCTTGTAAATATTACTTCTTTTTTCTTCTTTTACTCCTGTATGGAAGAAACCTAACTTCGTGGTTATGGTTTGGCTTTAAGCCTTTCCAAAATTACACACAGTTGGGAAACTTATTTTCAGTTTCATAACAAATTGTGAACCAATTATTCAACTAATTCCTATCCTACTGGAACTAAATATTCAACTAATTCTAACCTATTTTTATTCGAGTCTATAAATTTTATTTAGCTATGTCAGCCTAGTAACTTAAAACCAGATAATTAAAAATAGAAAATAAAATTAATAGCTCCATCTGTAACCTTTCAGTTGGATGCTCCTGTATCAAAATATCATTTTTTTTAATATGTTCAAGTGAGAACATAAAATTATTCAATACTCAATAATATAATCATGCTTGACTGCATAAGAAAATAAGCTACCATTACATACGAGAAGAATTAATTACTCATGTTACTTATACAATATTTTTTTCGATGCAAAGTAATTGCTATATTTGTGCTTCAAAGCTAATGTATTATCCAAGGGATGTTCTCTACAGAAGATTTAAACATGCATAAATTATAAATTACTCAAAACATTCTTCAATGAGAATTTATTGCTAGCTCATTCGACGTTATTGCCTAAAATTTAATCTCACATCCAAATAAAATGTTGTCAATACTAATTTTATAGTGCATCATATTTGGATGCACAAACAATATAATGAAAATATTATTCAATTATGACCTTCTTCATGGTGGCATTTCTGCATTCAAATAAGTTGGACCTTATCTCAATTGGTGTGAATGAGTAAATTGGACTTCCCGACCAACTTGGCTACACACATAACCACAATATCTACTAGCACAAGCACATTAGTAAATATGGTTGAGTTATGTTGAAGGCGTATATCAATCACATGCACAACCACATTAAATTTTAATGTGAACATAAAAATTTTATATTAATATTAAAATTAATCAAATTTAATATTGATAATATTAATATTAATAAAAGTGGATAAACATAAAAATTAATAATAAAATTTACTTTTTAATGTTAACATGAAAATTAATATTCATATTAATTAACCGAAATGATTATAAACGCAAGGGATTAATATTATAAACTAAGGGTATTATTAATATTGATAAACAGAGTAATATTAATAAAAATATTATACACATTAACAATTAAGGGTTAATACTAAAGTTAAAGATTAATATTAATATTAATAAAGTTAAAGTTAAATTTCAATCTTAAGGTCAAAGTTGAAGTATAATATTAATATTAAAGTTAGATTTAAATTTAAAATTTATAAACCCTAAAAAATACATGGTTGACTATGGTTGACCATGTTTGATTTTCATATTCAGACAATATTTGTCACAAATACGGCATTGAAACATGGTTGAACATGATTGATCTTCATATGGAGAGAATCTATATCACAATGTGACATTGGACTAGATTGACCATGATTGAAAATATTATTCAATTAGGAACTTGTTCATGATGGAATTTTTTCATTTAAATAAGATGGATCTTACTCAATTGGCGTGAATGAGAAAAATTGGACTTCGTAGGCAGCTTGGTTAGACACATAACCACAATATGCATTACGTAAAGTGGCATTTTTAATACCCACTGCTTAGTTTAAATATTACAAAATTAAAGGAAAAAAAAATGTTGATGGATGGATTAATAAAATAGAAATGGTATCACCATTTTTGTAATATTTTAAATTTTCAATGAATTACATTTCTGAAAGTGAAAACTTGGAAAAATATAAGTTGGAAATGTTTGCTTTTTACAACAAAAACATTATGGTATTCATTATGTAGTGGGTGATTTGATGCATCAAATAAGGCTCTAGCCCATAATCGCGAATGAAAATGATGCAACTATTGTAAAAATAAGAAACAAATGAAATTCCCAAAAGCCCGATTCAATTTCTCTCATGGTTCCCCATAAAATTTCTAGCACAAACAATATGATTTCCAGCTGAAATCACATGCAAAAGATGAAGAATATTTGAAGAAATTGATGGTTGAAATTATTACGATTGAAACCCTGCTATACCATAAAATTTCCAACTACTAAAACACATTTTTTAGTTGAAAAATTATGCTTAATTTCACCAATGTATAATGAGCAAGATGGTTGGAAAAATTGCAATCATCCCATGAAATTTCCAATGTCTGCAATGCCATCTTTCAAATGAAAACTGCATTTTTATAGAAAACAAACTAGGTTGAAGACAAATCACCGTATAAATAATTTTTTGTAGATTAATAATAATACTATATTAATGTGAAATACATAGTGGCATCTCATTTAATATTAAAAGAGTTGAGCTCATTGAGGTCAGCATGTGGAACATAAAATGATATTAGACTGATTTGTAATGAAAGACATGCCTATTGGATAATTTTTTGCAGGAAACTACTTCACAATTTTGGAATGGTCAATGAGGAGACATTTCAATTGAAATATAAATAACCACATTGAGACACAACTAAGTCGTCATCTATAGATATTTCAATATGTTAAATATTTGCTTAAAAAATATAACATATTCATTTAAAATATATAACATAGAGATATAAATCAAAATATGAATATTTTAAATATATAGTTCTACGTAGAAATACAAATTTATCTCACTTGTATCAATTATCATAACTATAACAACTATTTTGAATAATAATAACACAATAATCACACGAATGACATTTCAAACTTTAACTTCACAAGTTGTCATTTTCCAAATCTTTAATGTTTGAGTACAGACAATAATGACAATAGGTCTTTAATATTTGAATAGAATGAAGAATGAGATGTGTATATATAAGAAAACATGAAAAATTTACGATTTGTTTTTTTTTTTAATTTTGTTAATTTCTTATTCTTAGAATTATTTTTAATAATTTAATTATCTTTATTGAAATGGAAGTTTTATTACATAGTTGTTGCTTCGAGGGAAATAAAATTATAGAAAGGTGAAGGGAAAAAATAAGTCAAATTAAAAATTAACAAGAAAAAAAAACTACAATTAATGGAATTGGAATTAAAATTAGAGAAACAAATCTAGAGAAAATAGTAAAAAATAAATATATGTCAAATTAAAGAGTAATAAAACTAAAATAATTTAAAAATATATTAGAGATATTTTTTTTTTAATTATTCTTTCCTATTTAAAATTTTCAATATTAAATTGAACAATATGGAGAAAAAAAATATAATCCATGAAAATTTAGATATAGAAAAAGAAAAAAGAAAGCTAAGTAAAAGGGAAATAAAACGAAAAAAAAAAAAAAATAGTATCTAATAGAAAAGTTAAAGAATATTTTTTCAATGCTTATTTATCCAATTGGAGTCAATCGTGACTTTATATGGGATTAGAAGTTACTAAACTGTAAGAGATTAAATAACTCATAAAACACTCATAAAAATACCTCGAACATAGACATGGCAGAAAAGGCCTGAGAGCCTTACGAAATTCCTCACATATTCAACTTAGCTCTGATACCACATGTAAGAAATTAAATCAACTTGTAAAACACATAAAACTCATAAACACACATACAACACTAGAGACATAGAACTGACAGAAAATTCCTGAGAACCTTATGACATTCCTCAGATATTCTTCATTATTAAAATAATGTTATAATGCAACTCAATAGATGAGGATGTTGTCTTAATATACTGCACCTATCTTGGACAACTTGGTTGATAAAATATCTCAACCACACACACTAATCTCGGAGCTAATTTAGGTAGGCCTAAACTAACTCCTAATTAAGAGGACCCAACTTAATCTAGAAAATTAGGCATAAAATCATAATTTTTAATATTTAATTAATTTAATTAACTATGGATTTATAATTTTCTATGAGAGAGAGGCTAACATAAACAACCATAATAATACCTCAATCAATTACCTTTCGAATAAAAAAATTAAATAATAATAAAAACTAACAAAAATCGAATTCACAATGTTAAATATGGATAAGAGGTTGGATTTTTTGGTAAAAAAAAAAATTAATACGAAGGAAAAATTGAAGTGGTATAATGAATAAAATTATAATTAAAAAGATTTAAAAAAATACAATTTACAAACAAATTAAATTTATTTTTTATAAAAATTCTAAAAATAAATTTAATAATGTATATTAAAAATATTAAAAAAGAATACATTGAAAAAAAATTTGAAAACATTAAAAATAATAAATAAGAAAACATAAAAAAATGAAGAAAATATATAAAATATATTAAAGGAAAAAAAACCCTTGCCACCTTGCCTTAGTGCAAAGGGCCTAGGAAATGGTGGAAAGGGTTGTGCACCACCCCTATTGCCATTTCATTGAACCTTTGGTGTTGGGGAATTTGGATGTTGATTCACGGAATCAATGGGCCCCAACACAATTTTTATTTTTAATTTTTTTATGTTCTTATTTTAAATTATTTTTTTAATATATATTTATTTATTTATTTCAAACAACTTTATACCTCCAATCAGAGTAGTGAAGGGATTTTCTAACATAGCATTGAATATATAGTTCAATGGACATAATAATGTGAACACATGGGAATGTAATCATAATGGCATGGTACCAACCAAGTATGCATGAATCCAAAAATAAATGTATGCGACAAATTGTTGTAGTTTTGATAATCAACAACATCCTTTGTTTCCATTCAACTAGTGAGAAGAGGAATCCATGATATGATAATCTTCTATCTGAACATGGAAGTCTCATACTTTGTAATGGGGTTTGAAGCACAAAACTACCCTTAAATAAATGGGAAATGAGTATAAATCATGTTACAAATTTATTTGATATATTAATTAATGTCTTTCAAGATGAAAGTCTATAAAGTGAATAAATATTTAGGGTTTTTCAATGTTGGACTCCATAGAACTATTATAGAAAACATAAATCTTGGTTAAAGATCTTGGTGATAAAAGAGGGACCAAGGTTAAAAGAGACTCCCATGAACAATATTCTAAATCACAAGGGTGTAAATTTTTATGTCAACATGTTTGAAGCATATTGGTAATGTTTAATATGAAATATAATAGAAGGTTAAAACAAGATAAGTTATACACCATAGGTATATGAGGCTAAGGGAATGAACACATTATGATTTGGATTAATTAACAAGTAAGCAATATAGGAGTTACTTCTGCATTTTTTTATCATTCACGAAAGAGAAATTTATAATAAAATATGACGACATATTGTCAGAGTGTAACTTAGAATCTATATAGATTTCAGGAGTAAGTCTCTCTTTTTTAAGAGAAATGGAAGAATGAGGTTAACATGAATTCTTGGATAAAATAAAATACATGATGAAAATTAGAGAAAAAAAAGATGCTATCAGTATGTTGATTGGCTAAAACAAAGGTGAATTGATTTTGGTGGATCATAGTTAAAAAACACAGTGCATACACTTTGTGAGATATATATACAAGGAATTATATGGTATGCAAATAACTTATATGAAATGTGTTGAAAAGGGGGACTGAGAACCCAAAAATAATCTCATTGAGTATATTTAATGTTAGTATTTTTATAAATTGAACATGTTTTTAAGAAAAAGAACATACTAATGACTCAACACAAGCATGAGCATACTAAATGTTATACTTTATGCATAAGAAGAAAACCACCATGATTGTCATAAATAGACTTGGTTTAGAAGATTGACAATATTTATAAGATTATAGAAGAAGTAATAATAGTTTCACCTACGAAATAGCTAAATATTTTGGAAATTCCAAAAGAAAATTTTGAAACCTCCTCGATGGAGGAATGGTGGAAATTGATTTCCTAATAGTAGAGAATGGCCAATGAGATTTTCCAGGGAGAAAAAATTAGGATCACTGAAGAGATCAATGACTTAAAAATATTTTAAATAACCAATAAAATGTTGATGAGTTAGGATGGAAGTCCACAATAAATGGAACTAAGGAAAATTAGCCTTGAAAATAACAAAACAAGTAAATTAATTCAAGATTATCAGCCTAAAAAGGATAGTTGGTTGCCCCAAGAGACCATAGAAGTACGAATGAGCTTAGGAATAATGATGAAAGGGTTAAAAAAATGTCAAATTTATACATAAATGTGTAAGGGTGAAATTTCTAAAGGGTAAAACAAAAATGTGAAAATTTCATTTCTGGAAAATAAATTACAATAGAGGTTGAAGAGGGAAAATAAATTCTTGATTGAACTAGACTTGAAGGATGAAATGGTCTTCATATTTTTGTGATATTATAGATTTGTAATATTGATTGATTTAAAAATTTTGTAATTGGTTTATCTTATAGAAATTTTCACAAAAGAAAATGTTAATTGCACCTGGAATCAAAATGACCAGGAAATTTGTTTGAATGGAATGATAGGGAGGCAACAAAAATGAAAAATATTATGGAAGAGATGTGTAGGCATAACCATGAATCAAAATATCCTAACCTACTTTTTGCTAAGTTGATGTGATTTTTTCTTATATTGAAAATATTTACTAAATTTATGAAGACATTTACACTAGCATAATGTGAGTGAAGACAACCAATATGAATGAAAATGCAAGGGGAACAGATCCCATGGTTGTATATGGAAGAAAAAGTGCATATAATCTACATAAAAAAATTGCAATGCAATGAAGACTAAAAGATCAAGGTAGAAAATTAAAGTAAGATAGTGGATGAAACATCAAAGGAATGTTGTAGGTCTAGAATGTTATATGTTTTTGTGTTTTTACTACATATCTTGATCATAGTCATATTTTTTTCATAGCTTTGCCACGTGCTACTAATTGTGAACTCTTGATTTGCACTAAAACAAAACAACAAAGATGGTCATGGTGAATTTGACTCATGGTAGAACAAGTAATATAATAGCCATCAGAATGATAGAGAAAGGAGGATATCATAAACTCTATTTATAATTTACTAACATATAATTACGATTATGATATCAATGTAACAACATATAACTTTTCTTGATAGGATAGGTCAATATTGGGACTCATAAGAAGATGCAAGGTAATAAAAGTAATCCTTTAATTGTTATTAGCACTATGTTAATAGCATGTGTTATTACCTGGCCATTTCTAACTAGGTGGATCAAAACAAACTAGGTAGGATTAATATTACCATAGTAAAATCACTTTCACTATAGGAAATAATGTAGTAAACCTTTTTTATTAAATTATTTCTAATTAAAATAAAAAAACCACATGAGAATAATTGAATAAACAATTATTTATTTAATTTTCTCTATGGATAACTTTTAAATCATTATTTGATAATTATTCGTTGTCACATTTGACTAAATCAACTAGGAATAGTTAAAAAAAGCATTATTTATTTATTATTGCTTAATTTTATATTTTGAATAATTATTTAACCATTATTTAATAATTATTTCAATTTTACACCTTTCTTAATCCTCGTGAAGTGATCGATAAATCATTTTATTTGTTAATTACTTCTAAATAAATATATTTGACCATTTTTAATATATTTTCCGTCTCGAAAAAATATAACAAAGTTTTCCTAATAGGAGAGAGAGAGTGCAAAAGTCAAATTGGCTTGCCAATTCCAAAGTCAAAACAAACTTGTCAATTTCTACAGTCAATTGTAGTCAAATTTCAACCCTAACTAGAAAGTCAAATATGGTCAATGTAGCAGTCAAAATCCTCCTTTCAAGCTTGGTTAAAGGAATTTAAACTTGGCCCTGAGCTGCAGTCAAAGTCATCCAAAAACATTCATAAAATATGTGGTCAAACAACATCGATTTTTGTGCCCATAAACACAGGTTAAACAACCCATAAAATATCGATTTTTGTGCCCATTGTTAGTGTCAATGAGTCACCAGTGATTAGATGTACTCTTTCCATGTGATAGATAAGGTGTAGGGGTCAAATTGTTATATTTTCAGAAATATTCCAAATAAATTTGACATCTCTTTGTTGTAATGTGGTCATTGGTTATTTTCTAGTTCAGTGCTACTCCCTCCACTTGCTCATGGTCATCATCACTCATCATGGTCATGTCATCATTTAGGTGTCCTAGGTCATCAAAAGATTTAATGAGCCATCATATAGGTCATGGTCTAGGATTTTCATTTTATTGTCATCATAATGTCAGTCATAAAAAGAAAAAAGGGAGTCATGTCCATCATTTGGGTCACCATCACGGGAGTTAGAAATTTATGGAATAAAATAAAAATAAAAGTGTCGGCATGAGGGGTCCTAACCCAGGTTCGGAGTTCAAGGTTTGCCAAAAAACCCCTATACTACTGGCCCTTCTGGCAGTGACCTACTTGCGCAGGTCAACGTCTCACCCGAAGTAGTATGGGTGGGTGCTGGAACCAGGTTTCCACACCCTGAGAAAGGATACATAAGGCAAGCAGAACTGCGTTCGTCCCTGTGATACCGAGATCACCTCTTTCTGTATAGGGTCAATAGGTCTCTTTTCGCATCCACGTGCACTAGATCTATAATTATATCTTTCTATGATAACAACACAATATTGCATAAATAGAACAAAATAGATCCAGATACAGCAAACACACTTACATAGATCTTTCGCAACTTGAATATAGAATTTGCATAATGTAGTAATTACCAATTATTCGCACAAATAGTACACATAGATTCAATTCTCAAGCAACCTTTCCTATTCATCAATTCATCAGTTCCTTCATACAATACCCATCCCAACCTGTGCGCACAGTAGTAGGGTCCGCACACAGCTGGACTCTGGATCTCTGCACACACATCCAGTAGGAGTCCTTTCCCCAAAACCCAAACAGATATCTTAAACCACAGTTCGCATCAATAGCTCTTCATTGCCTGCCTTACAATTAAAAATGTTCCTCTATATATAATAATCTAGCCTAAACTTTCCTATGGTCCGAAAACCGTGGTTTTCGGACACCTAGTTTACCCTTTTTCCCATTACAATGATTTCGGGGCTTTGACCCACCCAAAAACCCCTACGCTAGACTAAATATAATAAAAAGTATATCAAATCGGACCGGTTTCGTAGCTCGTAGGAGACCCTATTCCCACAGTCCCCCAACATAATCTTGTGACTCGTCCCGAGTCACTGTGGCTGCAAATTTGCCATCAGCCTCGGGAGTGTTTGGATGACCAGTGGGCGTATCCCACAGATGCGTTAGCGGCCTCTCCTTGGTGGGTTGATCATGCCTGAGCCAATTATTCTGGACATATAGTAATTTAGCCCTATATGGCTTAAGTCGACTACCATTGACAAAGCCAGGTAACATGTCACCGCACAGGGTAGCTAGTCAGACTGCTCCACCATTCATGATATCCTTAACGATGTAGGGACCAAGCCGATGCTGCTAGAATTTCCCTGGGTGTTTCACAAACTGGATATCGTATAAGAGGACTAGGTCACCTGCTACGAATGTCTTTTGGTGAATATTTCAATCATGCCAGGCTTTATCACAAGCATTTTAAACCTGCTGATGAAAGTTAGCAATAAACTGATCTTCCTCCAATGCCAAAAGCTGTGCAAGGCACTCCTACATGATATCCAGTTCTACCATATTCGTAAACATTGTGATGCACAGGCTACGAAAAATGTATTCTGTGGGCATAATGGCCTCCTTGCCATAGACCATTCAAAAGGAGGTCCTTCCTGTTAGCTTCTTGCAAGTCATTTGGTAGGCCCACAAAATAGAGGGGATGTGAACATCCAAATCACTACGATCGACATTGCAGACCTTGGTTAATGCATGTTCAAAGATTTTGTTAAAAGCTTAAACCGCCCCAATTGCCTGCAGATGGTATGGTGTACTTTTCGCATGATGGATTCAGAATTCCTCATTCAGGGCTTCAATCATTTTGTTAACAAACTATGTACCTCTATTGCTCATTAGGATCTTTGGGCAGCCAAACCTGGTTAGAATCTACTCAAAGATGAAGTGCGCAGTAGTATCCATAGTACAATCCTTCACTGCTTGTGCCTCGACCCATCGAGTGACATAGTCAGTGGCGGTAATAATGTAGCTCACACCTATCTTCTTTCCCAGTGGATTGATGGGTCCCACAAAATCAATGGCCCATTTGTCAAAATCCTGTAAAGCCATTTGAGGCTATAATGGCATCTCATCTCGGCGTGAGGGTTGTCTAGTGCACTGGAATGTATCACATGATTTAAAATAGGTGTAAGAATCCTAGTGCAGGGTAGGCCACCATAACCCAGCTCTCAAAATCATTTGTGTCGTTGCTCTCCTTGCATAGTAGCCTCCTGCGACACTATCGTGTACCTCCGCCAAAACGGCATGTCGTTCATGTTCTAGGACATAGATGCATAGTATTTCATCAGTGCCTAGCTTGTATAACTAGTTGGAGATGATAGTAAATTCTGCTGCCCAAGTAACCAACTCCTTCTTCTGCTGCACCGAATATTCTGCGGGGGCTACACCTGTAGTTAGGAACTAAATGATATCAGCGAAGTGTGCATAAACAACCTTAATGGTGAACAACTGTGCATCTGGTAATGATTCCTCCAAGCTAGTAGGCTCTTCCCTTGTCTCAATGTGGGATAGATGATCCAGACCCGCATTCAACCTTTCGGGCTTGACGATGATCTCAAAATCATATTCCTGAAATAGAAATAGCCAGCGGAAAATCTTCCCCCCCAACACAGGCTTGTTGAGAAGGTATTTCAAAGCCGAATGATCAGTGAACATCTTAAAGTTCCCACCCAGTAGATAGTGTCGATATGTCTATAATGATTACACCATAGCCAGTCCCTATCGCTCGATGGTAGAGTAGCTGCGTTTTGCGCCCGAGAGTTTCCGACTTGCAAAGGAAACCGGGTGATCAATGTCCCCCTCTCCAGGTTGAGTTAGGACAACACCCAAGGCGATGCCTGATGCATCCACATGTACATGAAATTCCTTCGACCAATCAGGAAATATTAGTATGGGTGCAGAGATCATCTTCTTCTTGAGTAGTTCAAAACCCTTCTGACATTCATCATTCCAAAAAAAGGAAAAATCGTTTTTAAGCAATTTCTCCATGGGTGCTGTGATCAGTGCATACCCCTGAATGAATTTCTTGTAATAGCCCATGTGTCCAAGAATAGAGCATAGCTATTTTTCCACTGTTGGGACTGCAAGGTTTATAATTATGACTACCTTCACAAGATCAACCATTAGCCCTTGCCGACATACTATGTGCCCGAGCAAGATTCTGAAAGGTACACAGAGGATGCACTTCTTGATATTCAAGGAAATCTGGTGCTTTTGGCATACGTCCAACATTAATTATAGGTTAGAAACATACTCCTTTACTAGGCCGGAGACTCTCCAGTCATCGAAATAAACCTCTAGGAACTGATGAATAAATTCCTTGAATACAGCAACTACGACCCTTGAGAAAATAGCGGGTGCGTTATCGAGACCGAAGGGCATGACCGTATACTGAAAGGACCCCCATTATGTGTTGAATGTAGTCTTACTGTGATCTTTAGGTGCAATTCGATCTGGTGGTACCCTGAGAACCCATCGGTGAAGGAATAGGCTTCCTGTCCACCCACACTATTATGGATTTCATCTAAGAAGGGTGTAGGGAAGGGGTCATTGACACACGCATTGTTTAACTTGCGTAGATCTACACAGATGCGTATTTCCCCCTTTGTCTTCTTCTCCTACATGACCATCAAACTTACCCAATCTGACTATTCAACTGGTTCAATGATACTTGCACCAAGAATTTTATCCAGTTCTTCTTTGACCTTTTGCTTATATTTAGGATTCAGCCGGTAAGGCTTCTGCTTGACGGGACGCGCCTCAGGTTTTAGAGTGTTGTGCATAATTCCTAGGTCCCCCATGATTCCTTTGAGCTCAGAAAACTTTTTCTGAAATAATTCTTGATATTCTGTAAGTAGCCCTCCAATTTTTCCTACGGTTCCTTCGTCCCAATAGTCCCCAATTTTAGCCAGCTTAGGGTGTTCTTCCGTCCCAATATTAACTTTGCACAACTTGAGAGGTTGTGCACATCAACATTCTGTAGTGGGGGTCCAATAATGATGCATTCCCCCTCAGATTATGGAATAGAGATGTTCCGAGGATTGTCATCTTCTTCGTCTATCGCCAAGCTCTGACAGTTGACTATGTCTTGCATTTGCGCTTCGCATGTCAGGACCTCTGGTATGGCGTGATGGTGCGAGTTATTAAATAAAAACACATTGATGTCTTGTAGAGCTTCTTTAAACATTTCTGTCCCTCCAATTAGTTCGAACATTCCTATAAAGTAATATTTTAGTATTTCCCAGTGATGGGTGCACTGATGTAGCTTCGCATCTAAATACCATGCAGCGGGGACAGGGCCCAAGGCATGAAAAAATAGATGAACCCATTCCTCTGTAGTCTGGTTAGACCATTTTCCCATCCAGATGAGAAGATGCGTGTGGGGATCCCCGGGTCCGAGAAATATCTTAGTGCGTATGTCAGTTGGGGGTGCAAACTGCAGGATCATCATATTCCGACACGTCTCCCAGTCTGGGAATGCTTTCTTGTAGGTATCCCACCATCGCGTAGGTGTCCCATGCATAGCTAGATTAAGGGCCCAGAGCCATCATTCTCTTGGAACCATAGCTTCTAGTGTTCACAGGAATTCATTGACGCTACCAGACTCATCAAAATGGGGTAGATCTCTTACCTCCAAAGATTTGCAGCAGAGGGCCCTCGCGACCTAAGGACATTGTAATGCCGAGACATCATGAAACCAATTTTCCCACTTCTCCAGTTCCCCATTAGAGTCAGAAAAGCATTCATTGTCCTTTTCCAAGCAGAGTACTCCTTCCATTGTAGGGTTAATCTAGTATTCGTCCTGTGTTGTCAATTTATAAATGTGAGCTATTTATTCCTTGTTGCATGCTGGCTCTGTATACCGCGCACCTTCTACGGGGTCCAGTGGTACTATTATGCACATACCGTTATTTTCAAACACCATGCTGCACTTTTTGAGATTGATGAAACCCCCCATATCTATAGCCTAGTCTAGTCCTAGGAGTGTAGGGTAGGGTTTCGCATCTTCCACAATTTCTATTACTTCGAGGTCAGCTAGGACTTTTACCCCTCCAATATTTACCATGAATTTTGGAAGCCTTCCCAAAGGGATGATCTTCTCTTGATTTGCCATGTGTAGCTAGATGGTGGACTATTCTAGTTTAGGTTCTCCCATTCGTTGCCATGTTTTCTTTGGTAATATGTTCGCATATTATCCAAGGTCTAAAATAACTTGATCCATCTTGTAGTCACCAATCTACACAGTCAACTGCATTCCTATTTCGGTGTGTTTTTCATATTTGTATAGCTTGTGTACATCCTTGATCTTAGGAATCGAATCGGGCTGAGTTGCGCAGCTATGCATTAATGGTTGAAGGTTCTCTACATCCTGTGGGTTACGTAGTAGCTTCAGACATGCCTGCAGAAATGGCTCAACCCCCTCCCCTATCTTGAGGTGTGTCAGTATCTGGGCAGTAGCTGTTATTGTTTCTTGTCCCTTGCTAATTTTCGATCCTCCCAGAGAGGTGATAGGATCCCTAGTAGGGGCCTCCTTTGCTCCCTGGGTGACCATCCCACTGTGTGTTATGACTTTCACACTCGGTTTTATGTTTCTTAGCTCAGCTTTAACTCTTTTCACATTCTACGTAGGGGTTGGTTGTTTTTCCTACATTTTTTCTATCAGGATTGGGCAGTCTTCAATCTCATGGTCCAACCACTGGTAATATTTGTAGAAATTCCTAGTATGGTTTGGGCTATCCCTAGCGAACTGTCCTACATCCCTAAGGTTATAACAGATTAGCTGCTCATGTCCTCATCCTGTGCTTCCTCCCCGACCTCCCCTACCCCTTGTTGGGGAGCTACCAAAGCTCGCGGGAGATCTTGGCAGCGCAGGGTCTGATTGTACCCTATATCTATCTTCAATTCATACGTGCGCTAGATCTGCTCATCGTGACCTACCGACTGGCAGAACTAGCACCACTTTTGCTTCAGTTTGCCCATACTTAGTCGAGGGGACTGGCCCGTATCGTGTAGTCTCGGTACCCAAAAATCATCACACCATAATGCAGACCCACTTGAGCCTGGACATAGCGGAATAGGTCCTCCTACCTGCATGTAATCTTCCAATAGAGGGCACTAATCCTTTGTATGGCCAGATACCCAACATCGTGTGCACTAGATATCTACGCTAGCTCCTTTTCCCCGTTCCTTCCGAAGGTTCTGTATCTCCATGTGCATGGCTCTTAGCTACTCCTGAATTTTCTGTACTCCTCCCAAAGTATCGTTTTTGGGCGCGGCTTCTAGTTTCATGGTGGCTTCCAAAGCTTTTTCCTGCGACTCGAAGGTCTAGTGGCCCATCGGTATACGCAAGTGAGGCAGCAACATTGTAATGAACCATTCAGTGTGTTGTCTATCGTCATACTTAAATCCTCCTTCTCTAATTTCTTTTTTTAGTCTGTCATTAGCTTCCCAGATAGACTCAATCGTTCCTTGCTTGAAATCTTTCACATCTGCTACAATCTAAGAGTAGGATTTAGGTTTTTGGAACTTTTTTTTAGGGCGTCCTTAATATCTTGAATAGATGCGATCCCATTTTGAGATATCTATCGCATATACCAATCCAGAGCTCTCTCTTCGAAGGCTAGGGACAGCTGTGCTCTCTTCACAGTATCGCTTACCACACCCTACCTAGTCCATACTGAGTCCGCCAGAAACGAAAAACGATCCATGTCCTCATCGGCCGCACCTTTAAAGGTAGGTAATTTCAAGTGTGCCGCCATATCTCCTTCCAGTGGGGTTTCGGTTGAGGGTTTATTCTTCCATGGTTCTAATGTCGGTGTAACTAGCGAGCCTTGCGTAGCTAGTATTTTCAATGGGCTATAGACAGAATGACCCCCGTCTTAATTGGTTCGATAGTACTTACCGCTCTGTGTTGTACTTTCATCTAGAGTGGAGCTCATACACTTCCTTGTCAGGTTTCCAGTATTTGCTTGTCATTACCCGATCCCTTCCTCAAAATGATCTAGGTACTAGAAATGGAACCATTTTTTGGTGAGAGGGGTCCTGACCCGAGTTCAGAGTCCAAGGTTTTCCACAAACTCCTATACTACTGGCCCTTCCGGCAGTGACCTGCTTGCGCAGGTCAAAGTCTTACATGAAGTAGTATGGGTGGGTGCTGGAACGAGGTTTCTGCACCTTGAGAAAGGATAGGTAAGGCAAGAAGAACTGTTTTTTGCCCTGTGATGCCCAGATCGCCTCTTTCTACATAGGGTCAGTAGGTCTCTTTTCACATCCACGTGCGCTAGATCTATAATTATATATTTCTATGATAACATCACAATATTGCATAAACAGAACAAAACAGATCCAGATACAACAAACACACTTACATAGATCTTTTGTAGCTTGAATATAGAATGCACATAACGTAGTAATTACCAATGATTCACACAAATAGTACACATAGATTCAATTCTCAAGCAACCTTTCTTATTCATCAATTCATCAATTCCTTCATACAATACCACTGGACTCAGAATCTCTGTGCATATAGCCAGTAGGAGTCCCTTCCCCAAAACCAAAACAGATATCTTAAACCACAGTTCACATCAATAGCTCTTCATTGCCTCCCTTACAATTCAAAATGTTCCTCTATTTACAATATTCTAGCCTAAACTTTCCTATGGTCCACAAATCATGGTTTTCAGACCCCTGGTTTACCCTTTTACCCATTACTATTCTTTCGGGGATTTTACCCACCCCAAAACCACTGTGATAGACTAAATAAAATAAAAATATATATCAAATCAGACCAGTTTCGCAGCTCGTAGGAGACCCTGTTCCAACAAAAAGTTAACATTTACATTTGAAGAAAGTATGCTGCATGTCAAATCATTCAAAGTCATTCTCTCAAGTACACTTGATGTCATGAGCCAAAATTGTGTTTCAACTTGCAAATCGTTCATCTCCATTAAATTAAGGGAAATAAATATTTTTATGAGCTCATCTCATCCTTCCAAGTTTTCAAAAGCTCCTCTCTTTCACTCCATAACTCGGCACAGCCATCAAAGGGTCAAAATCCATCATCAAATTGTTCCATTCATCATGCTGTTGCATTTCTGGAGGGTGATGCTTTTTTTTTAGATATAAGGGGATAAAGAATCAATGAAAAATCCATTTCATTGTTTCAGACATCTTGAAACAAGAAAGAGAGGCTCTCACATGCCCTTCCTTCTGTAAAATTTCTCCAACAAATTTATTAAATCCTCCTCTAGGGTTATTTGTTGTGTTTTTTCCACATTTTCATGTTTTCGTGGTCTTTTCTTCATTCCAAGGATAGATACCATATTTTTTTACCCTAAATACCCTTGTATACACAGGATAAAATCTCCCCATCCATTTCCCATACTTATTTTCCTCATCTCATCATTTTTCCCTAAAAATACAAGCCCTCGCTGCTCTTTTGCTGTGTTTTTGGGTTTTTGCTGTGTTTTTAATTTTTTCCCCTTCTTCCCTCACTCATTCTAGTAAATTTCACTACCCCTGTATTCCTAAAATCTACCCTTATGCCCCAAATTTTCCCTAGAATTTTCCATAACTCCTATCCTCTCCATTTCCCTCCCTAAACTATCTACTTTGCTTTCCCTCTTTTGTAGCCCTAATCTAGTACGCTTTCCCCTATCTAACTAGGTTTTCTAGTTAAACAAAACCAACATCATGTCCAGTGAAAAGATGAATATGAAAACAAGTGGGGGAGGAAGATCTCAAGATATGAGCCAACTCATATACAGGAGATGAATTCCTTAGAGTTCATCAAGAGGTTAATTAGAAAATTAAACTGCCTAGGGTTTTGTGAGAAACTACAAGAGGTGGGCTACCATTGTAAGCTGAATAGTCTATTTTACACCAATTTTAAGAGGAACAAGACCACCATAGCAGGGATGGACTTCTTGGTATGAGCAGAGGTGATACTTCAACCACTAGTATCCCTAACCAAGGAGAAATTTGGCTTAAGAGGATGGATTTGTACATATAAAATTATAAAATGTTCCCGAAAACAGAGTATAAGGAAACTCCCTCTCATATTTTCCCTTGTAGTAAATTATTGGATAAATATACTCCCTTGATGAATATTATTATGAAATATTTAACTTGTGAAGGCAGGTTTAGTAGGTTGTATTAGTATCATATAATAGTATTAATGCACTTCACTTCCATCAAATTACTAAAAATACCCAATTACTTGTTCAGTAGCCCGGTTAAGATGAATGAGAAAGTGAAGACTAAAGGGAGAGACCATCAAGGAAGATTGTTTCATCATGCATTGATAAATGACATAGTTCTCCATCATCTCACACAGATAAACATGCCATGGGAGACCTTCTTGGAGGAAATTATTCTTACAGCTACCTCATGTCAGCCAAAGAGCTCTAATGTTCCTTCATCAGCTAGACCACATGAGGTAGAATCATCAAACAAGCCATCATTATTAGAGACACAACCTAGAGCATAAATTTCAAAAACCTATAGCAGAGGCAAGAGGTTGATGTTTTCCCCTGATATTGAAAAGGAGATGCCAACACCTAAACCTAGAACTAGGTTTCATTCTAAGAATCTGCATAAGTATGCTGCCCATGAAAAATAAGTGCAGGTTGAAGGTATAAGAGAGAAATTTCCTAGATATACAGATGATGCACTGCAGAAGCATGAGGAAGAGATACCTCCTGAACTTAAAATGTCAGACCTAGAAGAAGAGAAACATGAAGATAAGCCATCAAAAGACATCGTCTAAAATAAAGAGGATTAAATTGACTGTAAATTGAAGATTCTCACTGTAAATTGACTCAAAAATTCCAGCCCTCAATGAATCAAGTTAAAATTATACAAACAGAGAAATAAAAATATACAAAGGCTTAAACAAAATGTTCATTAATCAAATACAGACATACATTAAACTGGCCAAATTTACAATGTGGGCATGTGCACCCCTGGCATCTCAACCTCCACATCTTCTCCTAGTGCTGGAACTTCTCCAGTTTTGTTACACACACTACTCTTCTCAAACATTATTCCTCTTTAAAAATAAAGCTACATGGGATAACCAAGAGTCCCCTTCTCACAAAATAAGGTAAAATGAAATTACATTTACATAAGGAAATATTTCTTCCTTCTTATTCTAACAACAAAACTCACATCCTAATGCAAATATATACAAAACACTTAAAATATCTCCTAACATCACCATGTGACCATCCCATCTTATTGGCAAGCTTTGGTCTAGTCTTCATCAAACATTGTGCTCCATCTATGCACCTACATAAAGTGGGGATATTAGTGAGAGTAAACAAAATCACTAACCAGTGTTATAACATATTTACATCCAAGTGTCGTCGGAATTCATGTGAAATTTGTGAGATTAAACTTTGAAGCCAGACAATGGTAAATAACTATGAATCATGGAGGCAGTCTAGGAGATCATCAATAAAGGGTGAAGAATAACATTTTTTTTATAATTGTATTATTGAGTTAATTATAGTTATAAACTCACCACCATTTGCAAATATAATACTTAGGACCAATGAATATTTCAGGACCACAAGGGAATGGGTTGGGCAGAATATGACCACACACGGGAAGATATTGTAGTTGGTTTCTGAGTTTATTATCCTCATGGTCAGTGTGGTGGTAGGTTAAGGCATTTTGATGAGACATCCAAGTATTTAAGCCAATTGTATTTCATATAAGGTGCATATGAGGGAGGGCCTAGAGATTGTGAAATACATTTATGAGTTTATAAATTAAAGAATACATATAGGATAGGGGTGGTTGAAAACCATTGTCTAGCATAATTTTGAGAACGACATAGAGCGAGGACCATTTAAATAAACTGATTTTAATAAACATGATTTTCGTAGTAGAAGGGGGTGAAGCGAAATGAAGAAGGTGGAAGATCATTATTTTTTTCATATTTAAAATATCCATAAGAGCTACATGTGGCATCATACAATACATTGTGCTAGTTGTAGTAAGTGATTCCTAGAAGTCAATTAGTAAAATCAAGTGGGTAAACATCACACTTTACAATATCCCACAATGTGCCAATAGAAAATGTAATCTAAGAGTTTCAATTAGTAGAAATAAAACGTGATCCATCATTTTATACCAACCCTAAATGATAAGGAGAGGAACATTCAATAATGGTAATCTTGAGCTACTTGACTAACTTATGAGATATTAGGTTTTTTGTTGTTGTCAATATTCATGATTATACTGAAATTTTTTGTTATAATATAGAAATTGTGTGTCAAAATAATGTATGTAATACACTAAGATGAGATTTTAGTCATAAATATCAATGTAAAATTAATATCTATAGAATTTATTATAGTAAGGAATGAAAATTTGATAGGCAATATAGGTGACAAGGGTTGGTTGATGGGTCAATAATATGTGGTTCAACATACAAAATATTAGTGGAAATTTAGTATTATTTATATAGGAGTGGAATGGAACTTATGGAAACAACACCAACACCCAAATGTAGGAGAGGAATGTGAACTAGGAGGATGAAATCTCATGTCATGAGGTGAAGAAGTGATAAGTTGTGGAGAAGAAATAACACATTAGCCATGATATAACGTCTTGAATTTTATGCTTAATAATGAGGGCATGAATGAAGCCTTAGTTGAGGTAAGTGCTCTCAAATAAGGCTATCCCATGTCTAAAAAACTATCATATATTGGAATTAAATTTTGAAATAAATACCTCACTATATTAAGGGACTTGAAATGGAATCTAGATGTCCGTAAAGACATCATTTTACTACTCAATGAACTACCTTGACATTTGAAAAAGTACAACCATTTTCATATTGGGTACTATAAATAGCCTATGCTAGACTCCTATACAATGAGAAAGGAAAATAATCATAAATCATTCCACATACTAATCTAAGTGTGGTTTGAGATTTTTGTTTGGAAAAAAATAGTTTGATGTCTGAACTAGGAACGTCAAATTGGGCTGCCCACATGTCTAGACTAGGAACTTCAAATTGGGCTTCCCACCAAGTTTGTATGATGCCTTATGGATATAAGGAAATAAATCATATGTGAGTGGTATTATAAAAGTATATACATGTGAAATATAATATGTAGTGAGACTCAAGGATCCTAGTAATAAAATTTTATTTTCCCTGCATATTTTGGTAGAGAGAAGTGAGTTTCCAACTAGATGAGAAAGAAGGAAAGTTAAGGCTACAACATAACAATGTACTTAAAATCAAGGATGGTGTCCATCATTGGGATAATGCTTGGGTCCTCATATTATATAGAAGATATATATCTATGTGGAGGCATGCTATATAGAAATGATGAAACTAAGAAACAAACAAGCAAGTAATACTAAGAGGGAAAAGTAACAAGAGCGGGAAAATGAGACTTCATTGAGTGGGAACATCTCTGAGGAACTAGATTATGGAAGTTTTGGGTCATAAGGAATACTTTCAAGAATCCAAATGGTTCTAGATAAAGTGGAATTGAGGGGCATTCGGTCAATAAAGTAGAATGTATGTAAAATAACCCAAGTGGATGTCTTGAACTAGAAAGCTATATTAAGAGAAAATACATTCATGAATCCACCACTATTATAACAATTGGTAGGAATCCATAGAAAATAGAACGTACAAACGAGGAATGAAAAAAAAAATTCCTGAACAATATGAAACATATTGTCAATGGGAGCATAACAACTCTTATTCTGTATTGGTAATTTAAATTGCATATGAAGAGTTGTAAAAATATCTTTCCTTATAAGTTCATCTTTAATTATACAACTCATTATTAAAATAGAATATATATATAAAACATGAAAAAAGTTGTGCATTTATTTATTTGAAATATCTATTATTAATGAGGTAAATTTCATATGAAATGTTAGAAAAAGTATACGATTTTTCATTTATAAATTAAATTTAAATTATAAAACTAATTATTAGTCCCTTTCAAATACTTCAAACTATAACAATACATATACCATTGAGGTTGTATTAATTGACATTTAAACTATAGCTTTTTTCATTTATTAATTGTTTTATATTAGAAAAGTTTATTATTTATTATTTTGAATTATTACATTTCATTTATATAAGATACTATTGATGCAAAGATTTGAAGACTTCTTGTGCAATTGTAAGTAAGACTCCAATTTTTTTTTGATATTTTTCTAACCTTTTCTTGAGTTATATATATATATATATAAGTGGATGATCTACTTTTAAAATCCAAAATGACTCTATTTTTCTTGAGTTTTACTTAGTAGTTAATTGTTAAAGCCAAAAGAAACATAAAACAATTTGGTCTATCACAACCACATTTAATATAGAAGGACCTAATTAACTTATATTGATAAGATATCCTAAAACTAGGAACTACAAACATGTTTCCACAAACCTCTTACAAGCATGTGATAAATTTATATTTCAACATTAAAGCTCTTATTCGAAGGGTTTTCATTCAGATATCTGACACATATGATGATATCCTAAATATATATATATATATATATATATATATATATATATATATATATATATATATATATATATATATATAAGTAGATCTACTTTTAAAATCCAAAATGACTCCATTTTTGTTGAGTTTTTACTTAGTAGCTAATTGTTAAAGCCAAAAGAAACATAAAACAATTTGGTCTATCACAACCACATTTAATATAGAAGGACCTAATTAACTTATATTGATAAGATATCCTAAAACTAGGAACTACAAACATGTTTCCACAAACCTCTTACAAGCATGTGATAAATTTATATTTCAACATTAAAGCTCTTATTGGAAGGGTTTTCATTCAGATATCTGACACATATGATGATATCCTAAAAATATGAGGATATCTTATATTGATAAGATATCCTAAAATAGGAACTGCAAACATGTTTCCACAAACCTCTTACATGCATATGATCAATTTATATTTCCACATAAAATTTCTTATTGGCAGCGTTTTCATTCAGAGATCTGACACATATGAGGATATCCTATTATGTGTGGCAAAAATGATGAAGAAAATTGAAAGGGTATAGAGAAAGGTCTTTGTCTTATCCAAGAAGCAAACAAACATCAATTTTACTTCCTTCGATGAAGATAATGAATTTACTAATGAATATCCTCCACCAATCTAGGCAGACTCTGCCACAACCATAAATTATCAAGAAAGGAATCATATTAGTAAGTATTTCCTATAATGGCATTCATTTGACTATAATAGTTAATCACTAGAAACGAATTTTAGTTATTTATATTTTCAGTTTAATTGATAAATTGGTTGCTTTAATAATAAGTGATGCGAAATTTTTTAATCTCTACAACTCAAGTGTATGGAAAAGAAACCATGTATCTCTTCTTTTTATGTTAACAAAAAATTTCTAACCTAAAAAGAAAACAAAAAAAAAGCTAAAAACTAAATTAGATTCATAATATATATATATATATATATATATATATATATATATATATATATATATATATATATATATAGATATATATATATATATATATATATATATATATTAGTAGCTATATATTAACTATTAATATATATATTAATAGTAACTAATAACTAATATATATTTATATATATATTAAATAATAACTAATATTAAGATGCAAAATATAAAATATCATTGTAAGTTACAATATTAATTCTAATATACTTTTTCTGTAAGTTGACATTTTTTTGTTAATTCAAGGAAATAATACATTTTGAGTACAACATGGTGCCATGAAAACAAGGCTTCACTCCTATCAGATTTGTTGGCCATTAAGTACATTAAAAAAATAACTAATATTATCTAGGAAAAACTAAAGGACTTCAAATCCATAGCCGAAAACGCACAAAAATTAGGAAAAAAATAGAATATGTTCCACTCGCTTCATTTAATATTGTCTACATTTAGGGCTTGAGTACCATTACCTTTGTCAGCTGAGAGATGGAAGGAAACATGGATTTTTGATTTCATATGGGTCATCCGCCCTTCAAAACCATCCATCCAATAATGCAAACAGTGTTGATTACGGCGTAGTGATGGTTGGAGATCCATAATGCATCCTTTATTATGCACAATGTCATAAAAGAAACTGATAATTTCACTGCACTCGGTTTGGTGGTCTTGAGCTAGATGGTACATAGAGGCCTGGAGTAGGTGAACCTTCGATTTAATATAATCAAAAGTTGTGGCGGGGGGATAGCGGGGGGAAGCCAACTCAGCTAGGAAAAATTCCATGAGATAGGTCAATCTCACCTTCATTCATCGGCTAATCTCCTATTATTCTATATCCCCTACCCTACAATATATTTCCACTATGAGGGATACCATGCTACAATAGCATGGTTACCTCATAGGTAAATCAACATTGGTATAAAGGGACTGAGCCATTTAACGAAAAACAAATTAAGTCAATCATTCAACCCCACCGAGGCTTGTTAAGAGGACTAAACTTCCTTGCTCCCAAAAAAATATTACTAGAAGGAGGAGATTGCCCCTAAGCTCCTCCTCAAGCACCAAACGGGTCATGGCAACACTCTCCAAGTGAATCGGGAAATTTTTTGATACCCTTAACCAAGACCTTTTACTTCAGCTGATGTGTTAGGATTATGATTTATCAAAATCGTCAATCAAATTAAACGGAAATATGTATGTTGTAAAGAAGAAGAACATAACAAGCATGAGAAACATAAGAAATGGATAACAGAGTTCATCCAGGAGGGACTACATCTTCGGGCCTCGGTATCAAGATGGTGTAGGTGGCTGCTTTAAGTGTTGTAAGGAGTGAAGATGTACATGGATAGTTTTTTCTCTTTCGTACAAGGAAAATTCCCTCATGCAGGAGTGGTTGGACCTCTCTATGAGATTTTCAACTCTCATTCACAAAAGGACTCCTATCAATATGACAATAACTCACACATAGTGACTATGAGTATGCCACCAACATGGAAAAAAAAGGGATATCAAACAACATACATGTGACAATTAGTATCCCGCAAACATGGCATCAAAGGGATCTCAAACATAATACAAATCCATGATAGAAAGTACATCTCACATCAAGAACAAAAAAGATCCCACATCAAATATCAACAGGGATTTGTATAGCACAATTCATCTTAGAGAAAAAGAATTACATGAAATCAACACATCATATACCTCACGCTAAAGATTACTGAAGAATGAGCTACTCTGCTGCTGGATCTGAAATCACCAACACAATCATGGTGTCGAAAGGTATGAAATCATCTGCTCACTCACTGAATCTTGACACCTATAGTTGAACTTCAAAAAGTGGCCAGAAAGTATAAAGCTCAGATTGAAAATCTAAATATGCCATTAGATTTGTGACGTCCAATAGTGAAAAATTGACTGTCAAATTTCTGAATTCTGATAAAGTGAAAATATAGGGAAAAAAGGAAATTTTTAGATTCCCCCCTAGATTCCTCAAAGATACTGCTCCATGGGTGGACTGGAAATCTGCAACTCAAAATGTGAATCCGGCCTCTCCATTGTGTTCCCTGCAAAAAAATGTAAAAAATGACTGTAAACTTGACTATATTCCGACATGGAGAAAAATTACTTTCCCGGAAATATTTCAAGGATCTGAATTCTGCTCCCTGTTTCTGGGCCTGCTCATGGTTCCACCTGCAAATATAAAATCACTACCTTGATCCACGTGCACACCCCTGATCTACCTTGGCTTGGGTGCACTTATGAAAATGATGGGTTTAAGTATAATTTTTTGGGCGGACTTCACAACAAAGTCATTGTGGCGCACTGGTTAAGTTAAGCATGTGGTTGAGGAGGGGTTGGGTGGTCAAATCCGGCCCCTCCCAACATAGTTTAAAATATTTTTAAAATGGGGCGTGGTTTATTTGTGATGTTGATGAGGGTGGTGAGTTGGCTGCACTGGTGGCCCGCTCCCTAAAATCTAGCATCATACACCATAAGGTATGGTTGGGGTGGCGAGGTTGACCACCGACCACCCCACCACATATTCGGTTTAATTGTAATGGTAGTTTTGTTGTGTGGTGGTGTTGTCTGCTCGGGGTCTGGACACGTGAAAAAGCAGGTTTTACCCTCACCAAAAATAGATTTTAAATAACATATATATGATATATATGCCAAAACATCAACCAGGGGTGGCGGGGTTGGTGGCCCGCCACCCAAAAAAATTTAATATTTTTGGTTTTTAAAACAAAGTGGACATTTTTTAATTTTTTAATTTCTAGATGTAGGATTTATTTTAACGGGGCCATAACTTTTCCTATAATCTGGCCTGAACTTGCTGGAATTTGGTGGTCAGGAAAGGCTGAATTTGCACCTTCCTTAAGGTTGCACAATCAACAAGTCAACCCAGAACTTTTACTACTGCTAAATTTTGCATATTGGTTCGGTTTGATGAACTGTTCCCAATGTTGTGATCGAGGCGAAAATCTCTTCAAACTAAACCTGGCTCATGAGCAATCTAAACACTTTGATTTTTGAGCCCTAGTTGTCATGTGTGTGTGTCTCTAGAGCCACCTCGATCAATCCTCCCCATTGAGGAGCTTTTGGTCCTCCAAAAGCATCAAGAACAATCTGCAATTGTTTTGTACTATGTCTGCACCAGAACCATCCTGAAAATTCACCCTTTCTTCTCCTTCACCTTTGCCCTTTGGAGCCTTAAGCGATGAACAAACACCTTCATATTCTGCAAACCTGTAGTACAGTCTCCTGCAAATTCCGTGCTCAAATTATGACCAAATATGACCAAAAATTTGTTAGAAAATTATATATTACAGAGCAATGCAACACATAAAATATGTGGAAAATACAAGCACACAAAACACATAAAACCAGAGAGACACAGGTATACGTGGTTCACCCAGTTTGGGCTACATCCACCCCGAACAACCAATCCTTCCTTTCTATTATCCAGCAAAATGAAGGGACACAACCTACAACAAATCTGTTGTAATATCCTCTGTTCTCTCTCACAGTCTCCCTCTCTGTTTCTCACTCCGAGAATACACATACAATACACATCCACAATACAATACCCTCATAAAAGTGAGGGGTTTCCTTCTAGGGAAAAAAACCCTAAAATAAACATAACTTCTACCGTCAGATCATTTTCCTAATGAACAAATCAGATTGACTAGAAATTACTATACTTTTACAAGGAAATTTTACATCTGTTTTTAGCTTCGGTGGCGCTGCCCCCGAAACCCCCCGCCAGTGGGGCTCCATAAAGTCGTTGCCGCTCCCCCAAGGCCCCTCATGTCAGCGATTAATTTACGGAAGGAGTTGTTGCCCCATTTAAGGTAGAGGGGTCCAATGCTGTGATACAAAGTAAACAAGATAATCAGGCTCCACACCCAACAATATCCCACTTGGAGACTGATTGTAGAAACTCCATCGCTGCTTCATTTGTTGGACAATGACTCCTCTTTGGACCTAGCTATTTCTCATCTTCATCTTCATCCTTGAAGACCAATTAAAACTAAGCACGTTCTTAGTTTCTCCCTAGTTACAACTTTTGTTAGCATATCTGCAGGATTTTGGCTAGTGTGTATCTTTTCTAGCTTCAACTCTCCATCTTCCAATACTGACCGTATGGAATGGTACTTGAGATGTATGTGTTTAGTCCTGAAATGAAATTCTAAGTTCATTGAAAGATGAATGGCACTTTGGCTATCACTGTATAGCATGCCCATATCATGCTTCTTACCCAATTCATCCATAAACCTTTGTAACCAAATCATTTCTTTACTAGCCTCTGTAGCCGCAACATACTCTGTTTCTATTTTTGAAAGTGCAACAACACTTTGGATTTTTGAAACCCAACTGACAATTGTTCCACCTATATTAAATACATATCCTATAGTGCTCCTCCTGTTATCTCTGTCACCAACCATATTTGCATCAACATATCCCTGTAGAGCAATGTTTGAACCACCAAAGCATAATACTTGATTTATGGTACCTCTCAAATATCTGAGAATCCATTTTACTGCCATCCAATGTTCTTTTCCTCGATTGTTCATGTACCTTCTTACAACTCCTACTGCATGTGCAATATCAGGCCTTGTGCAGACCATTGCATACATTTAGCTTCCAACTGCTGATTCATATGGAACTTTAGACATATATTCCATTTCTTTGTGGGTCTTGGGACACATCTCCTTACTAAGTTTTAAATGGATAGCAAAATGTTTACTAACTGGTTTTGCATTCTGCATATTAAATCTTTTCAACACCTTTTCTATGTACTCATTCTGAAACAGTGTTAATTTGCGATTTTTCCTGTCTCTAGTTATCCTCATACCAAGGATTTGTTTTGCAGATCCCAATGAATTTGCCAATTTTCTTTCGAGCACATTTATTTACTGCATGTTAGACCCTTCAACAAGCATGTCATCTACATACAATAACAATATAATATAGCTGCCATCATTTTTCCTTTTCAGATAAACACAGTGATAAGAGTGACATCTAGTATAACCTTGTTCAGACATAAAATTGTCAAATTTTAGATACCACTGCCTTGGAGCCTGTTTTGAACCATACAAGCTCTTCTTTAACCTACACACTAATTTTTCTTTCCCTTTGACCTCATATCCTTCTGGTTGCTCCATATAGATCTCTTCCTCCAAATCTCCTTGGAGAAATGCTGTCTTTGCATCTAACTGTTCAAGATGTAAATCTTCCACTGCTACAAGACTTAAAATAGTTCTGATTGAAGTCATCTTAACAACAGGAGAAAATATTTCATCAAAATCAATACCTTTATTATCTGCAAACCCCTTCACCACAAGTCTAGCTTTATACCTCTGTTTTCCTCCATCTTCTTCCTTCAGCCTGTAAACCCATTTATTCTGCAATGTAGTTTTACCTACAAGTAACCTGACTAAGTCCCAAGGCTGGTTATGCATTAAGGTGTCTATCTCTTCTTCCATGGCTAGCTCCCACTTCTTCTTGCTTTCAACCTGCATTTCTTCTTCATAACATTCGGGCTCACCAGAATCAGTCATCAATAAATAATATAATGAAGGAGAGTATCGTTCAGGGGGTCTACTTATCCTGGTAGATCTTCTGACACCACTTTCAAGTGTTTGAGGTGCCTGTTGCTATTGTGGTGGTTGTTGCTGCTGTGGTTGTTGATTATTATTATTTTCAGGCACATTTAATTTTTCAGTTATCTCATCAAGAACTGTGTATTCCTTGCTTTCTTTTTCCTGTTTCTTTTCCTGCAATTGATTCTTATACAAGACCTTTGAATTGAATATTACATCTCTACGCCTAATGATTTTGTGATTTTCATAGTCATATAAGCGATAACCAAAATCATTAACACCATATCCAATAAAGGTACATTTATTTGATTTTTCCTCAAGCTTTGTTATATTTTCTTTATTAATATGGAAAAAGGCCTCACAACCAAAAGGCTATAAAAAGAGTAGTTTACCTTTTCACCTGTCCATGCTTCCTCTGGAATACCACCATCCAAGGAACTTGAAGGCCCTCTATTTATTAGATAAAAAACAGTATCTACAACATCTGCCCAAAATTGTTAAGGCAATATTGCATGCAATCTCATGCACCTTGCATGCTCCATGATTGTTTTGTTCATCCTTTCTGACACACCATTTTCTTGTGGTGTTCTTGGAACTGTCTTCTCTCTACGAATTCCATGCTCTGAACAATACCTATCAAACTCTTTGCTGTAATATTCACCTCCATTGTCTAATCTGAGACACTTCAACTTCTTTCCTATCTCGATCTCAACCAAAGCTTTTCATTTTTTGAAAGTATCAAATACATTAGATTTATTATGAATACAATAAATCCAGGTTTTTCTAGTTGCATCATCAATAAAAGTAACATAATAACGAGAGCCACCGAGAGATGATACCTGAGCAGGTCCCCATACATCTGTATGCACAAGCTCTATTTTTTCGCTCTTCTTTTATTTCCCAACTCTGAGAAATCTGACTCTTTTCTATTTTCCATAAATGAAATTCTCACAGAAATCCAAATCAACATTCTTCAAACCTAGCAACAAATTTCTTGAGTGAAGAATCTTCATCCCCTTCTCACTCATGTGTTCGAGCCTATGATGCCATAATGCTACATCTGCTCCTTTGGAATTTAAAGCATTAATAGAGTTAGAAATACCATTGCATAAATACAATGTACCAACCTTTTCGCCTTTTAATATTACCAGGGCTCCTTTGGTGACCATCCAATCTTTATCTATGAAAGTTGTAACACAACCTTCACCACCTAACTATGCTGTTGAGATCAGATTTTTCTTTAGATCTGGAACATGCCTTACCTCCTTTAATAGCCATTGGTTTCCATTCTGCTATTTTACAAGAACCTTACCCATTCCAACAATTTTACAGGGTTTATCATCACCCAAACGAACTTGTCCAAAATTTCCTTGAACATAGTCATGAAAATATTTCTTATCAGGTGTGGCATGGAATGAAGCCCCTGAATCTACAACCCAAGAATCAGTAACATTTTCGAAGGAAAGAAGCAAAGCATCTTGTAACACATCACCTGTCACATTTGCTTCATGATTGTTTTCTTGCTGTGTGTCTCCTTATTTTCCCTTCCTAGATCTACAGTCTTTCTTTAGGTGTCCTTTCTTTCCGCATTTCCAGCACGCTATCCCCCATCTGGACTTGGATTTTCCTTTCCTTGATTTACTACGATATCCCAAGCTCTTTCCTCTTTCCATTCTTCTTCCCCTAGACTTTGCACTCAAAGAATTACCTGATGTCTCACCGGAGCTTTTCCGTCACATTTCCTCGCTAAGGATAGCACCGACAACATCATCAAACTTTAAAGTACTAGATCCAGAGACAAAGTTACTAATGGCCATTACTAAACCATTCCAAATCTCTAGCAATGAGAACAAGAATAACAGAGGTCTAACTTCATCATCAAAGTTTACCCCTACAGAACTTAACTGACTGGTAACTATATTAAAATCATTTAAATGGTCTGCAATAGATCCACCTTCCAACATCTTCATATTAAATAGTCGTTTCATAAGAAATACCTTGTTTGAGGCCGAGGGTTTTTCATATAGTTTTGCCAACGTCTGCATCAAACCCTCTGTTTTTTTTTCCTCCAAAATATTGAAGGTGACTAATGCTGCAAGGCACAACCGTACTATTCTAAGTGCCTTTCTATCGAGAATGTTTCATTCGGCGTCTATCATGGCCACCGACTTCTTTTTTTTTCTGCTCAATGGTAGGTACAAATATTTCTGATACAGATAATCTTCCATCTGCATCTTCCACAGCGGGAAGTTTTGGCCGTTAAATTTCTCGACCCTAAACTTACCATCTTCCACCATTGCTCCCACTCGAACCAGGAACCCTTCTTTCCTGCGAGTTTATTAGCCAAATATACCTTCGGCTCTGATACCAGTTGTTAGAAAATTTTATATTACAGAGCAATGCAACACATAAAATATGCGGAAAATACTAGCACACAAAACACATAAAACCAGAGAGACACAGATATATGTGGTTCACCCAGTTTGGGCTACGTCCACCCTGAACATCAGGTCCTTCCTGTCTATTATCCAACAAAATGAAGAGACACAACCTACAGCAGATCCGCTATAATATCCTCTGTTCTCTCTCACAGTCTCCCTCTCTGTTTCTCACTCTGAGAATACACATACAATACATAGCCGCAATACAACACCCTCATAAAAGCAAGGGGTTTCCTTCTAGGGTAAAAAACCTAAACTAAACATAATTTCTACCATTAGATCATTTGCCTAATGAATGGCCCAGATTGACTAGAAATTACTATACATTTATAAGGAAATTTTACATCTGTTTTTAGCTTCGGGGGCGCTGCGCCCGAAATCCCCCGCCAGGGGGGGGCTCCATAAATTCGTTGTCGCCCCCCCTACACCCCACATGGTAGCGATTAATTTACAGGCGGCTTTGCTTCCCCAGTTAAGGTACAGGGGTCCAATGCTGTCATACAAATTAAACAAGATAATCAGGCTCCACACCCAAAAAAATTTCCCATACTTGTCACGAGTTTATAACATGTACTCGTTGTTCAAGTTTACATCAAGTGGAAATCACACCCTAGCTATCGTTACAAGACAAAAAACATCATTGTTTCATTTTGAAGTGATGGCAAACAAATCATCACTTTTACATGATATAAATGCATCATGCGTCTTATATAACAAGGCCAAAATATCATCGTTGCTTAAATAAATGATGGAGAAACACATCCTCACTTTTACAGTGTAACATGCAACAAATGATTTACAAAAATAAGGCCATGAGAAGCTAACACCTCTAGAAAAAAATTGAGAAAAGCCATATCTCACTTATCAAAGTGAATGTGTCATCCCCCTGTGGGATATTTGCTTGTCGAACAACTCTTTTGACTGGTTCATGCATGAGCGCTTTATCTTTAAGGCGCTGCTCTCAATGGATTCTTGAGCACGTGGCATTTTTATGGCCACTTTGATCGCAATTAGTGCAAAAGGTCTTTCTCCTCCAAACCTACTTAACCGATTTATTTCCCTGCTGTGGAGAAGGCTTTCCATGCCTCATCCTCCTTTGTGATTCCGTCCTTTTCCAACACTTAGAAAACACATGGTTGTTCAAACCACAAAAATGACACATTTTTCGATGCCATGATTTTCAACCACAGTTATCAAAATTCTTATAATCAAAATGAACTATGGAATAATGAGACTTATTATACCTTCTCTGGTGGTCTCTAGTGCGATCATGGTGATGGGAGCTTGCCTCAACTCTGCAACATGCACCACCATGGAATGATGGTGAAATGTTCCCATCAATCCTCTTCTCTAGAGAGTTCAACAATGTCTATTTTCCTTTCATGTCCTTCGAAAATCCTTCTCCAATGTACCCCAAACCTGCATAGCGAGGTCTATGCACAACCTCCAATAGTTGGGTTATTCCTTGGCCATGAATGCCAAGTCCTCCTCCTTTGTACCGCATCTTGGTGAGGAGTCTCATGCCAGTTCCTGTAATGGGTATTTCCACACTTCCAACAGAAATGATATTAGGTGAAGATGAAACTAAAGAGAAATCAACATTGTTTACCTCAATTGTTGATTTTGAGATAGGTGAAGAAGGATTTTCGTAAGCCTTCACTGTGCTTCACTTCCTCCAAGGGCTTTGTCACTGGTTGTAGTTGAAGCTGCAACCATTTCTTCTCCTCCTTCTCTTCCTATAGGAGTGCCTTCACTGCATCATGATATGCTTGAAGAATTTCATTGTTGCGCTTCAATTCTTCACACGCCTCTGTTGTGGCTTGCAACTGAAGCTACAATTGATGTTTTTCCTCCTTCTCCTCCTGTAGCAGTGTCTTCAATTCGGCGTTCTCTACTGCTTGATTTGCATAAGCCTCATATAACATGTTCACTTTATCGGACACCTTAAGCATGGTCTGCTACATTTCATTGACCATCTCCATTGCTCAACATAGCGAGTGTTCAATAGTTCACGTATGCAATCCAATCAGCAAGAAGACCTGCTCTAATACCACTTGATCCAGGTAGATTTTTTATACCCTTAACCAAGAAATTTTACTTCGGCTGATTTTTTAGGATTATCATTTATCAAAAGAGTTAATGAACATAAATGAACATTTTTTTATGGTAAATAAGAGGAACATAAAAAGCATGAGAAACATAAGACATTGATAACTGAGTTCATCTAGGATGGACTACATCTCTGGGCCTTGGTGTCAAGATGGTGTAGGCTGCTCCATTAAGTGTTGTAAGGAGTGAATATGTACGTGGATAGTGTTTTCTTTGTTGTACAAGGAAAATTCCATCCCATAGGAGTGGATGGACCTCTCTACGAGATGTTCCACTACCGAAACTATCATTCATAAAATGAATCCTATCAGTATGAAAATAAATCACACATAATGACTATGAGTATCCCGCCAACATGGAAAACAAAGGGATCTAAAAAAACATACATGTGACAATGAGTATCCCACCAACATGGCATCAAAGGGATCTCAAACATAATACAAATCCATGATATAAGTACATCTCACATCAAGAAAAAACAAGATCCCACATCAAACATCAACAGGGATTTTTACAGCACAATGCATCTTAGAGACAAAGAAGTACACAAACTCAACACATCATATACCTCATGCTAAATATTACTGAAGAATGAGCTACTCTGCTATCGGATCTGAAATCAATAGCACAATCGTGGTGTCCAAAGGTGTGAAATCAGCTACTCACTCACTGAATGTTGACACCTGCAACTTAACTTCAAAAAGTGGCCAAAAAATATAAAGCTCAGATGGAAAATCTGAATATGCCATTAGATTTGTGATGTCAAATAGTCAAAAATTGACTATCAATTTTCTGAATTTTGACAAAGTAAAAATATGGGGCAAAAAGGAAATTTTTAGATTCCCCCTAGATTTCTCAAAGATACTGCTCCATGGGTGGACTGGAAATATGCAACTCAAAATGTGAATCTGGCTTCTCCATTGTGTTCCCTATGAAAAGCCATGAAAAATGACTGTAAACTTGACTATATTCCGACATGGAGAAAAATTACCTCCCCGAAAAATTTTCAAGGATCCTAGTTCTGCTCTCTCTATCTAGCCCTGCTCATGGTTCCACCTGCAAATATAAAATCAATGTCTCAATCCACGTGCACGCTCCTACTCTACCTTGGCCTGGGAAAACTTATGAAAACGATGGGTTTAATTATAATTTTGTGGGCAGAATTCATAATGAAGTTGATGCAGCAGAATGGTTAAGTTAAGCATGTAGTTGAGGAGGCGTCAGGGGGTCAAATCCCGCCCCTCCCAAAATATTTTTAAATATTTTTGAAAAGGGGCGCGGTTTGTTTGTGAATTTGACGAGGGCGGCGGGTCCACTAGACCGGTGGCCCACTGCCCAAAATTCGGCGTCATACACTGTAAGGTATGGTTGGGGTGGTCAGGTTGACTGTTGAACACCCCACCACATATTCGGTTTACTGTTACGACGATTGCATTGTGTGGTGGTGTCATCCGCTTGGGGGCCGACCACGTGGAAAATTGGGTTTGATCCCCACTGGTACCTAATTTTAGATAACATATATATAATATATATGCTGAAACATTGACCCCTACCACCCCAAAAATTTTAATATTTTTGGTTTTTAAAACTAAGTGGACATTTTTGAATTTTTGAATTTTTGTCCGTATGAGTCATTCTAATGTGGCCATAATTTTTCCTGTAATCTGGTCGGAGGTTGCTGGAATCTGGTGGTCAGGAAAGCTCAAATTTTCGCCTTCCTTAAGGTTGCCCAGTCAAAAAGTCCACCCAGAACTTTTACTGGTCCTAACTTTTTCTTACGTGCTAGGTTTGACGAACCATCCACATCGTTGTGATCAGGGCAACAAGCTCTTCAACCTGAACCTAGTTTGAGAGAAATCAAAACACTTTGATTTTTGAGCCCTCTTTGTCCCATGTGTGTGTGTCTCTAGAGCCACCTCGATCAATCCTCCCCACTAAGGAGCTTTTGATCCTCCAAAATCATTAAGAACAATCTGCAACTATTGTGTACTACGTCTGCACCACAAGCGTCCTGAAATGTCACCCTTTCTTCTCCTTCACCTTTGTCCTTCAGAGCCTTGAGCGATGAGCCAACAATTGTATCTTCTGCAAATATGTAGTACAGTATCCTGCAAATTACATGCTCAAATTATGACCAGATTTGCCCAAAACATTTCCCATACTTGCCATGATTTTATAACATGTAAATAGTGGTCAGGTTTACATCAAGTGGAAATCACACCCTAGCTGTCGTTACAAGATAGAAAACATCGTCGTCGCATTTTTGAAGTGATAGAAAACACATCATAAATTTTACATGAAAGAAATGTGTCACGCAACTTATAGAACAAGGCCAAAATATCATTGTTTCTTAAATAAGTGATGGAGAAACACATCATCACTTTTACAGTGTAACATGCAACAAATGATTTACAAAAAATACGGCCATGACAAGCTAACACCTCTAGAAAAAAATCTAGAAAAACCATCTCTCACTTATCAAAGTGAATGGGTCATCACCCTATGGGAGATTTTCTTGTCGAACAACTCTTTCGACTGGTTCATGCACGAGCGCTTTGTCTTTAAGGCGATGCTCTCGATGGAGTCTCCAGCACATGGATTTTTTATTGCCACTTTGGTCGCAATGAGTGCAAAATGTCTTTCTCCTCCAAACCTTCTTAACCGATTTATTTCCCTACTGTGGAGAAGGCTTTCCATGCCTCATCCTCCTTTGTGATTCCATCCTTTTCCAACACTTAGAAAAAAAATGGTTATGCAAACCACAAAAATGACACGTTTTTCGGTGCCATGATTTACGACCATGTTTATCAAAAATTTTATAATCAAAATGAAGTATGGAATAATGATACTTATTATACCTTCTCTGGTGGTCTCTAGTGCAATCATGGTGATGGAAACTTGCCTCAACGCTACAACATGCACCACCATGGAATGATGGTGAAATTTTCTCATCAATCCTCTTCTCTGGAGATTTCAACGATGTTTTTTTGCCTTTGATGTGCTTTGAACATCCTGCTTGAGTGTACCCCAAACCTACATAGTGAGGTCTCTGCACAATCTCTAATGGTTGGGTTATGCCTTAGCCACGAATGTCAAGTCCTCCTCCTTTGTACCCCATCTTTGTGAGGAGTCTCATGCTGGTTCCTATGATGGGTATCTCCACACTTCCAACAGAAATGATATCAGGTGAATATCAAATTCAAGAGAAATCAACACTTTTTACCTCAGCTGTCGATTTTGAGACAGGTGAAGAATGCTTTTGTAAGCCTTTGTTGCACTTCACTTCCTCTAAGGCCTTTGTCACGGCTTGTAGTTGAAGCTGCAATCGTTGCTTCTCCTCCTACTCTTCCTATAGGAGTGCCTTCAATGCATCATGATCTCCTTGAAGACTTTTGTTGTTGCACTTCAATTCTTCCAACGCATCTATCGTGGCTTGCAACTAAATTTGAAATCAACGTTTTTCCTCCTTCTCTTCTTGTACGAGTGTCTTCAATTCACCGTTCTCGGCTACTTGTTTTTCAAAAGCCTCGTACAACATGTATGCTTTGTCGGACACCTTGAGCATGGTCTCGTACATGTCCTTGACCATCCCCATTGCTCAACTCAACGAATGTTCAATAGTTGACACCCACAATCCAATCAGTAAGAAGACCTGCTCTGATACCAGTTGATCCAGGTAATTTTTTGATACCCTTTGCCAAGAAATTTTACTTTAGCTGATGTGTTAGGATTATGATTTATAAAAAGAGTTAATGAACATAAAAGAACATTTGTTTGCGATAAATAAGAGTAACATAACAAGCATGAGAAACATAAGACATTGATAACGGAGTTCCTCTAGGAGGGACTACATCTTCGAGACTCGGTATCAAGATGGTGTAGGTCACTGCATTAAGTGTTGTAAGGAGTGAAGATGTACAAGGATAGTGTTTTCACTTTTGTACAAATAAAATACCCTAACGCAGCAGTGGATGGACCTCTCTAGGAGATGTTCCACTACCAACTCTCATTCACAAAATGACTCCTATCAGTATGAAAATAACTCACACGTAATGACTATGAGTATCTCCCCAACATGGAAAACAAAGGGATCTCAAACAATATACATGTGACAAGGAGTATCCCGCCAACATGGCATCAAAGGGATCTCAAACATAATACAAATCCTTGATAGAAATAATAGTATCCCACATCAAACATCAACATGGATCTGTATAGAACAATGCATCTCAGAGAAAAAGATGTACATGTAATTAACACATCATATACCTCACGCTGAAGATGATTGAAGAATGAGGTACTCTGCTGCTGGATCTTAAATCACCATCAAAATCGTGGCATTTAAGGGTGTGAAATCAACTGCTCACTCATTGACTGTTGACACCTGTAACTTCACTTCAAAAAGTGGCCGAAAAATATAAAGCTCAGATAGAAAATCTAAATATGCCATCAGGTTCATGACATCAAATAATACAAAATTGAATATCAAATTTCTGCATTCTGACAAAGTGAAAATCTGGGGAAAAAATGAATCTTTTAGATTCCTCCTACATTCCTCGAAGATGCTGCTCCATGGGTGGACTAGAAACTTGCAACTCAAAAGGAGAATCTGACCTCACCATTCTGTTCCCTGTGAAAAACCATGAAAAATGACTATAAACTTGACTATATTCTGACATGGAGAAAAATTACCTCCCAAGGAAAATTTCAAGGATCATGATTCTGCTCCATGTTTCTCGACTTCCTCATTGTTCCACCTAAAAATATAAAATCACAACCTCGATCCACGTGCACGCTCCTAATCTACCTTGGCCTAGGAGCACTTATGAAAACGATGGGTTTAATTATAATTTTGTGGGCAGACTTCACAACGAAATCATTGTGGCATGCTGGTTAAGTTAATCATGTGGTTGAGGAGGGGTCGAGGGGTCAAATCCCGCCCCTCCCAACATAGTTTAAAATATTTTTAAAATGGGGCGCAGTTTGTTTGTAATGTTGACGGGGGCAGTGGGTCAGCCGGACTTGTGGCCCGCTCCCCAAACTCCGGTGCCATACACCGTAAGGTATGTTTGGGGTGGTGAGGTTGACTGTCGATCACCTAATCACGTATTTAGTTTAATTTTTATGGTAGTTGCATTGTGTGGTGGTGCCGCCCGCTCGGGGGCTGACCACGTGGCCGGGTGGGTTTGACCCCTGCTTGCACCTGATTTTAAATAACATATATATGATATATATGCCGGAACGTCGACTAGTGGTGGCAGGGTTGGTGGCTCACCACTGCAAAACCTCTAATTTTTAGTTTTAAAAACTAAGTGGACATTTTTGAATTTTCGAATTTTTGGCCATATGAGTCATTTTAATGGGACCAAAAAATTTCTCGGAATCTTGTTGGATCTTGGTGGAATCTGGAGGTTAGGAAAGGCTGAATTTGTGCCTTCCTTAAGTTTTCCTAGTCACCAAGTCAACCGAGAAATTTGACTTCTCTTAACTTTCGCATACGGGCTTGGTTTGACGAACCGTTCACACCATTGCAATAAGGGTGACGAGCTCTTCAACCTGAACCTAGTTCGAGAGAAATCCAAACAATTTGATGTTTGATCCCTCTTTTTCCTATGTGTGTCTCTGGAGCCACCCAGATCACCAGGATACAAATGAAAAAATGAAAAATGGGTCTCCTAACCCCAACATTCCATGAAAACCAACAATATTCCAACACAAATACATTACAATTCTCCCAAAGCAACATTACATAAGGTTAAATGACCCCTCAAAAAAATTGACACCATGTACAATAGAACAATTCAAACAACCTTAGGGCAGGGGCATCCTACACAACGAAATAAAGCTAGATCATCTCACTGGGCAAGGAATATGGGTGTGGAATTACTTGAGAGAGAATTGAAGAATTCAAGTCGATCGCTCGAACATAAGACAAGCTTATTTCTGAGTAGAAGTGTAGTAGGGGGTTGGAATTATCATATGAGTAGTTTCTCTTCATTCAATGGCCCCATAAGATACTCAAAAATAATTTCTCATACAATAGGTGCAGACTAATTGCTTTGTGTGGGGTTTAGTCCCCATAAGGTTAGAAGTTCAAATATCATGGGGAGGCGTAGAAGATGGGAGCCACCTTTGGGGAATTAAACTATTCCAAGGGAGTCCAAGATCAACCAATGACCTAGCTTAGATTGAAAAATAAAATATACAAAAATTTACAAAAACATGTAACAATTTGAGAAAAACATATAAATATTTCGTAAAACATGTAACAAGATTTCTAACCATGGAAATTCACCCGAGTTTACCATGGAGATTAATGTCTTCAATTAAAGTGAAAGTAATAGATGAAATGTTCCTTTAATTAAAAGGATTCACCTCACTTTACCATGGAGATTGATGCCTTTAATTAAAAGAAATCTAATAGATGAAATGACCACTTTAATCAAAGGAAAAGTAATAGATGAAATTACCATTTTACTAATATATCTTTTGCTCAAAATTTAGAAGATATTTTCAAAAATCATAAGTTAATATTGTTTTGTTTGCAAAGATAAAGTGTCCCAAGGTATTTAAGGGTTATTAATCCATTTATGCATTCAAAAGTGCATTTTGAACAATAATCACAAGCTCACTAAAACTTATATGTGAATTTTGGCAAAAACTATTTCTCTCTCTCTCACACACACACACACACACACACATAGCTAACATATTAGTATTAATTATATAATATATCATACCACGAATATATAACATTATTCTATTTGATTTTAGTTTTTTTTATCTATAATGATTTTGAGAATGCCTTTAGGGTTAATGACATCATTGATTGTTGGTTGAGGTTTCAAACCATATAATGACATTCATTCTATAATATATATATATTATAAAATAATTATTAAGAGTTAAATATATTATATTATATAGTTAACATGTTAGTATTAAATATATAATATATCATTGCACAAATATATAACATTCTTTTATTTGATCCATAATGATTTTTCTATTCATAATGATTTTTATAATGTTTTTGTTTAATAAATCATTAGTTGTTGGTCCATGTTTCGAACCATCTAATGCGGTTCATGCTAATATAGCTAATGTAGTCACCACCAACAACTAATAATGTGATTAATGTTATTCTCAAAACATTATTCTAATTATAATATTATATTAATTTATTAGTATTAAATATATAATATATCATAACAAAAATATACAACATTGTTTCAGTATTATATTAACTAAATATTATAGTAATTGAACTAAAGGTGTTTACTTTTGAATCACTCCACTCTCACCATAGTTGACCTTTTTATTTTCTGCCATTAATTCAAGTAAACAACTGTCCCATTGTCCACATTAGATCTGTGTAGGGTTAGAAATGGAAACTAATTGCAAGACAGTTTGAAACTAATTGGAAACCGGTACCTGAAATGGAAATTGTAGCACACGAAATGGAAGTTAATTTTGATTATAGAATTTTTTTAATATGATTGTTAATAGAAATGGAAAGTAATTGCAATCCAGCTTGAAACTAATTGAAAACTAATTCACATTTTTATAAACTTTCCATTTTTTTTTGGCTTTGTATATTAAAAAATAAAATAAAATCAAAATAAAAACATTTCCCTTATGGATTTCTGCTTGAATCCCTAGAATTTATTAAATGATGCAATCTTTATATTTTATAAAAGTATACTATTAGTATAGCATCAACCAATGATATTTTCTTCATATTTTTATAAATTATAATATCAAACATTTTCTTAGCTTATTAGTAAAGTATAATAAAGTATAGTTAGTTTTCAATAAATGTAATGTGGTTTCACTAAATAAAGTTTTTATGTTATATTTTTCTTAGTTTGTTAAGTATAAGTAAGGATGAAGTAGGGAAGAATATTGTAACTGAAGTTTTATTTTTTTTTTAGAGTCAAGGAAATATGATATATTATTTTTTCCATGAAATAATACTTGTATGACGATTCTTTATTTTAAGGGTTTTTAAATTTTAAGTAAAAGAAAAAAATTTATATTATTTTGAAATATTTTTAAGGTAGTAATAATTTTTATTTTAAATTATTTAATAATTTGTATCTAAGTATTTTTAGGTCCAAAAATAATGATATGATTTTTTTTTATAATTTAATTTTGTAAATTTTGAAATAAAAAAAAGAAGGCTAGCAACATTGAAGCCAAATCTTGTAGCTTTTCTAAGTAAAGGTGTTTAATTTTCAATCATTCCACCCTCACCATAGTCGACCTATAGTCGATTAAAGTAAGCAACTGTCATATTTTCCATGGTTGGATCTATTTAGCATTAAAAATGGAAACTAATTGCACTAATTGAAAAGTAGTACTTGAAATGGAAATTGCAACACACGAAATGGAAATTAATTGAGTATAGAAATTTTTTAATTTTATTGTTAAAAGAAATGGAAACTGATTGCAAGTCAGCTTGAAACTAATTGGAAAACCAATTGGAAACTAGTACGTGAAATAGAAATTGCACCACACGAAATGGAAATTAATTTTGAGTATAGAAATTTTTTAATTTGATTTTTTTCTTTAATAATTTAAAAAGCTAAAAACTTGGAGAATTAGAACTACAATATAGCTTTCATAGCCTATTACAACTACAATATAGAATTAATAAATTATTTGAACCTTCTAAATAAGAAACTTAAGGTTATGGAAATTTTTGGTGATAATTCATTCAGGATGTTGTATGCATAACCAAAAGACAAAATTGCTACTTTAAGCACAATAATGAAAGACAAATCTTCCCAAATTTTGACGAAATGAACTACCTTCAGTGTATCTTTTCACCTTTAGGGGAAATTGCTAGTATACATTAATATTGATATTCATAACATTGTTGTAATATTATATTAACTCAATATTATAATATAAATTAAAAATAATAACAATAAATAGAAAAATCAAAATTAAAAAGGAATAAAAATAAAATGAAAACAAATTTTAAGTTTTTTTTAGCTATTTGAACAAGTTTATTTTGGATTTTTTTCATTTAAAGGTAATGGTATTATGAAGATTTTTTAAAAATATTATATACATTAATGTATGTGTGAATATATATTAAATTTTTCTAATTATATATATATATATATATATATATATAATATGTCTATTTCTAAAAACCATTCACATAAGCTTGTTTTATGAAAAAATAATGCACTTAATAAAGTTTATGTGTGAATATATATTATTTTTTCTAATTATATAAACTTAATAATATATATATATATATATATATATATATATATATATATATATATATATATATATATATATATATAAAATGAATAGATTTAATTATTTATTATAATATTGTCAATTTCTAAAACCCATTCACATAAGCTTGTTTTATAAGTAAATAATGCTCTTAATAGACTTTACAGTTAGTAATATTAAATTTATATATTCATTTCTTTATAATTTTTAAATAAGAACTAATTTCTTTTATGACACTTACTAAAAAGCTATGCACACATTTTTTTAATGTGCATTCGTTTATATAAAATGTCCTTTATCTTCTGAGGATGCATGCCCACGTTCCCATATCAAAGGCGAAGGAAGGCAATGAGGATTTAAGGTGGAAGCCAAATTTAGATCAACTTGATATCGTTTGAACACGAATACATCCTTTTGACTTCACAACAATCATTCAATTTCAAAATAGGAAGTACACAACTAAACAGACAAATAAGATGCCCTCTTTTGACAAACAAGAAAGTCAAATAATACATTCTTTTGACAAACAAGAAAGTCAAATAATACTTATAATTCCAAAATATGAAGTACGCAATTAGGCACACAAGATGCCCCACGCTGGGTACAAGAATGTCAAATAAACTAAGAAGTCGTTCCATTTATATAAAAATAGTATATTATTTAGGTTAGGTTGTTTATTTATGTTTGACTTAATAGCTTATTTATTCTTATAAAGAAGAAGACCTTTTTGGTTAATAATTTAAAAAAAAATTGTATTACTTTTTGAAAGTGTTATTGTTTATGCATAGAGTTGATATTTGACATATTATTTATCAAGGTTTTATTTTAATAGATAAGATTAATAATAATATGGTTTTGTTTTTCGTAAGATTTAAATATATTTTTCTTTTAATCATGAGAATTTATATTTATTTTTTCACAAATATATATTTAATCATATTATGTTTAATGCTTATATTTTTATAATTTTCGAATAAAAATTAATCTAGGAAATTGTAAGAATAAAAAGTAGATGTGAGGAGTTTTGTTAAATTTCATTGATTTTTAATATGTAAATTATAAAATAATTAGAAAAATGCTTATAAAAATATTTAAAATTCTCATAATTTCATAAAAAAATTTAGGAAAAAAAAAATATCCAACCTTATTTAAAAAAAATATAAAAATTTAAACCATACAAACATTAACCTCTAAACCTTTTATATATTTTAAAAAACATATATATATTTCTTTATTTAAAATATCTATTATTAATATTAAAGAGAATCACATATCAAAAGGTGACCGTGATTTAAGGCGGAAGCCAAATTTAGAACGACGCGATACTGTTTGAACACGAATACATGCTTTTGACTTCACTAGCACCCTTTAATTCCAAAATAGAAAAAGTACATAATGAAGCAGAGAAGATGCCTCGTGCTGCGAAAAACAAGATCAAATAAACAACTATGCTGATGTTATCGGAATTCAGAAAAGTCGCACCCTTTAAATATAAAAATAGTTCATTATTTATGCTTCACCTATTAGATTTCATGTCATTCCATTTCTTCAAAAAATAATTGAGTTCTTAGTTTTTTTTTCAGTATTTATGAATTTTATGGCTACTGTTTGACGCGTAATGTTGATATTTGACTGGTTATTTATCATTTTCTTTTATCAATTTTATGGTTAGTGTTTGACCTACGAGTAATGTTGATATTGTTATTTATCATTTTTATTTATCAATTTTAAGGCTAGTGTTTGACCTATAAAGTTGATATTTGATTTATTATTTATAGTTTTATTTTGAATGTGTTGTTTAATTATCTCAAGCTTTATAGTTTTTAGCTTCTAGTCCGTAAGTTTTAATATCTACCTGTATAGTCAAATACTGTTTCTATTCAGACTAAGTAGACTTCTTCATTCAATTACATAAATCGAAAAAGGAAATTCGATAGTCCATTCTTGCATAGTTCGATTTACATATAAGAAGTAGCATCAAAAGATTTATTATAGCGGCAACATCTACGATTTCTATTTATTATCTTAATGTGAACGGTTAGATTATTGCTTTCCCATATGCCCCATTAACATTTTCCCATATGACCCATTGACATTTTCGCATATGACCAATTGACATTTTACCATATGACCAATTGAAGGCCTTTTATTTATTTTTGGTTATATATATATATATATATATATATATATACCATGTTTTTTTTATAATAATAAATTTTAAGAATCAAGAGTGGTAAGAGTGGATGAGAGTGGATGAGGACATTTCGTACATTTAAGTATAGAGTTGAGGCTTTTAACAAATAACTTTGTATGTGAAAAAACCCTCCTACCAGGTTTAAAGTGCATTATTTTTGGCATCTCAAAACTAATGAGAGTGGTGGATTTGCTGAATGTATTAAGTATATTGGAGTGGATTTTAATCTTTCATATGATAATGAGGTTATGGTATTTTTGGGAATTTGGTAAGAGTTATAGTTTATTTAGATGAGTGTGTGGGAGCTTACTCTTTGAGCCTTATCGCTATAAGCCAAAGATGCCCACCATAGCATTTGAATGGATTTCTCAAAAGGAGTTATTCAACTATTTGGTAGTAAACAACTGTACTATCTTGAGTGGGTTTATGAGTTTCACAACCATTTTATTAGAGAAAAAGAATTTACGAACCTGAATGGGAGGCCATATTATGAACCTATTCCCAAAAGTCAGAGGGATAACACACGAATGTGAAATTGTTGCTTGTGGAATGCTTGGTCACCATTCAAAATTATAAGTGCTACTCTCTTCACCTAATGGTGATACAACCTCTATATTACAACATGGAATGTACCTCAATTTACACACTAAAAATAAAAATAAAAATATTCTCTAATAAAGTAGCCAATACATACTTCGAGCTAGTAAAATTAGTGCTCATTTCTTTCCTTTGATTTTACTTGCACATATATCATGGTCTTGATATATTGGCATATACTCATTTTTCATATTGGCCATGCTATATAGTATGCATTCCTTTTAAGAAATATTATTTTTTATACTTAATAGTATTTTATCAATGTCGTGATCTCCTTCCTCTCTTACGCTCTCTACTCCTTGTATATAAACATTTCTCTAAATTTCTTTCCATAGATTATAATAGATCCATAGTTATTAAATCTTTGCATTCCATTATTAATTCCACCATTGGGTACCTTATAACCCTGAACTTGTTTAAGTTCAATACTGGGAAACATTATGATTTGGACTATATCATGAATGATTTTCATTCGAGACTATACCTATTACCATAGTATATCATTTCACCTTTCTTAATATACACATTAACTTAAGGTTTATGGTGACTTTGGTTTAACATTATAACACACTTCAACACTTATGAATAATAACCCTACATTTGGAGCTCAATAGTATTGATTGTCTACTTGGTTGCATGTGAACTTGTCACCTGGACTTGTAGCATGCCCCGAACTTGATCGTGGAAAATGGTTCCCCTACAAGAACTTGTGGGACGGTTCTATAGACACTCCAAATGACTGTGGATTATCCAATGGTGCCAAATCTTAGGATTTATGGTTCTGGAAAGGACCCCTATTCTTGCTTCATGCTCATTTCTCCTTCGTGTTTGTTTTTTTTCACCATTTAGATTTGATACAATGGAATCATAGTAACTTCCCATAGTTTTTTCCTTATGTGATTCTCATGAATCCCTTTCCTATAGTTCTTCAAAATTTATTTCTCTATATTATTAGCACAGTTCATAGAATCCTACAAAGGTTTCATTGGTATTTTTTCTCCATCCTCGTGCTTTGATTCCTATTTGTTATTGTGGTTTTAATACAAGTTATTTTATTTTATAATAACGATTCCCATTATGTACACATATTTTTTAGGGTTTCTTTGTGGGTGTCATGCCTTGGCTTTACTCAACCTATATGGCTATGGTGCGGAAATATAAGTTCCTAACCTTGGTCTTTTCTCTCAGCGAAGGAGCCAAATCCTTCTTCCTAGGTTTCCAACGATAACATCTCTTGCTCGCCTATTATTTTCCATTCACTTAGTCTTTACAATTTCCAATATTTTGGGTTTATTTCGTTAAGTATCTAGAGTTTAACATGTTTATTATAAATTAGGTGTAATATTGATTCTTCCCACCACCTACCATGCCAAATAGTATCAACAAGATGTACTATAGTCTACATTGAAGTGGCTAGCTTCCAAACCATGGCAGATATTGGACACTTGACATGTAAGTATGAATCCTCTATTCATATTCATGAATTTTTGGTTTCCACAATGCATAGTGTCTATTTTTATCAATGGGATTTCTAACCATGGAAGTTTCATCTCTTAGGTTTTGCCATAATGCTATCCTTCTTCATAGCGTCGTTGTAGGTGAGAAAATTATTTATTATTGTAATTTTCCATTATTTACGGCCTACAATCTAGGAGCCAAATTACAAATTTAAATTTAAATTATCTACCAAGTTGTGATAGGTTCGTTCATCAAATATTCACCATGCATACTTTAGTTTTCAGTGAAAATTTAGGTACTCTCGAGAAGCCAAATGCCTTTGTACCCTATGAAAGTTCCTTTTTGCTAGAATGGGAGTCATATTTTTGTCATATGTAATCCATCGTTTAACTTCGAGTCAGTATGGCATAGGAATTCCTATTGGATTCAGAAGAATCTAATGACATTTGTTATGGAAAAACTATTTCATTTGGCACATATATTTTTTCGAAAGCTTCGGTTCTTTGTCTGATTATCTGTATTTGGCATAACTTTTTTTCCTTAAGACTTGTTAGGGATTTCATATGTTTATTTTCATTAAAAATGGAAAATTTCTATAAGTTATATATCTATTTTTCTTGCAAATGGTGTAATTTCATTGATGTATAAATTGGTCTCTGGTATATGTGCGTATTAGTGAATAAGTTACATCTTTAAATATTACATTTATTGGCTTTAAGGGAAATTCCATTCCCTTGTAGGTGACATGTTATGTTTCTTATAATAGCTAGTTAATTCACCACTATAACTATTTTTAATGATATTTTTTCTTGTGAATGTTCTCGTCAGTCATGTATTGGCAATTAAAGGTTAATACCCCTATTAAACCTATAACTCAGAAGCAAAATTCCCAACAATTATTCCTCCTTTGTGTGAAAATTTCTCTCACTATATTTATATATCTATATATATATATATATATATATATATGATTGAGTTATTGCATATTTTTTATGAGTATATTATAGAATCTATATATGTGCAATATTAACAATTTTATATTAAGCAAGCAGTGGTAAATTTTTAGATATTAAGCAAGCAATGGTACATTTTTAGATATTAAACAAGCAGTGATATGGAGTTCAAGAAGCCGAAGTCTCAATCGCAACACATTACTGACTTAAAGGAGATCAAATAGAAAGTTAATGAGTATGTTTTGGAGCTTGATCAAAGTTTTAAGGTGTTATTGGATAGAGTGAGCTTCAACATACCCATAGAGCAACGTAAAGAATGGTTTATAGCTACATTGTTGCCACATATCATGCTGTCGTTAACGCAACATAAGATAGCAACTCAGGTCGAAGCTTTGAAAATTGCGATGAAATTGGAAGCTTTGCTGATAGGGGAAACTAATGCTAGTATGTAGCAGATTTAGAGTAAGCCATAAAACTTGACCTTTCATTTACATGACATCAAGAATGGAAAAAAAATTAGAGAGAAAGTTTGTTGTAAAAAATGAAAATCAGAGGGTCATTCTAAGGAACAGTGCCATATTTTCAAGGATTACTAGGCTAGTGGAGCACCTAATCCCTTGAACGCAAGATTGAACATGTGGTGTGAGATATGAAGGACAAGAGGCCAAAATTGCTTTGAAGAATGTTATTTGTTGTAGAAATATGTGCAAAACCCAAGGAAAATGTTTTTCAAATTCTGTAAGTCGATAGGACATGATGAGAATAATTACTTAAGTTATGATCTAATTATGGATAAAAGTGTTAATACTTAAAAATTCAAGAACAAGAGTTCACACATGAGGCCAATGGATAGCATGGTGGTAGAGGAGGTTATCAAGGAAGAGGTAGAGAAGGTGGACCTGGTCGAGGATAAGGGAAAATCATTTTCTATAACTATGGCTAGGAAAGTCATTTTGCAAGAGATTTCTAAAATCATACTATGACATGTAAGTATTGTAAATCCTTTGATGATGTGATTGAATATTATCATGTACTTATGGACAGAATGCAAGAGAAAAGGAACCAACAACCCACACAGAACATCCGAATGATGAATTTTGGAATAAGAACCAATGAACCTTGTGTTAATATTGTCACTAGAAGTGGAACTGCAAGTGGAAGTGATAATGACGATGGAAAGAAGGAATTTGAAAATCTAGGTGGATGGGTTACAAAGAATCTAGAGAAAGTTCTTTTTTTTTATGTTCAGAAAGAAAATAAAGTGTTTATGGAAGTGAAACGAAGTTTTATGGATGTGGGAGCTTCGACTTCTACTTCAAAACTATGGCCTAGTAACCGCAACATGTCAATAATTCTAACATAGAACCAAGTGTCCATGTAGGATAAACCTTGGACACATAATTCAACAGATCAAACAAGAAATTTGAGATATTTTCTATAGACTTGCATGAATTTGTTAAGAGATTAAGAGGGGGTATAAGGGCTTCAATATTTGATAAATTCCTGCACATCAAAAGAGACACTATGAAGTGAGATGCACATAGTTAATAATGTACATCAAGAGAAGAGAACTGGAAAAGAGATGAGACTTAGTGAATAGATAGGAGAATATGAAATGGATTAGGTTATTCTAGATTTGGTATATGATGCTAATATCTTGACAAAGTATACATGGTAAATAATGGGTAAGTCGAAGCTACAATGTTCAAATATTCAATTAAGAATGTAAAATTATCAAAACATCTTTCCTATGGGAACTATCAGGTGTTACGGTAGATATTAAAGGAGTTCACAACAATTCTGATTTTGAAGTAATATAAATTAATGATGATAGTAATCCTTATCCTGGTTTACTTGGAATTAATTAGAAAATTGAAAATCTATCCATCATCAATCTAAAAAAGAGAAAAGTGATATTTGAAGGAAGCAATATGAGGGTGATTGTTTCTTTAGATCCATAAGAAGGAGTAATATATACAGAGACAGTGAGAGAAGAATACATTGCAACAAACATCGATAACGTCTATCAATTGAAAAACAAAGGAAAAATATTATATTAACCCTACTGCAAATGGAAAGTTGAGTTGGGATCATGATAGTACTTGCACATCAGATTTAAAGGAAGAATTGGAGAATTGGAAGAATAAATTACAAAAAATATCCACAAAGCATTGTGTAAGAATAACAAAAGTAGTTCGTTGTATGACATATGAGGTATGTCACCTGAATTATTATGATGGTTTGGGTAATGTAGAAGCTTTCCTTAATGATATGAAGAGCATGTACCAAAATATCAAAGACTGATAGCTTTGGATACAAACCTAAAATATACCCTTTCTAGTAGGTGGGGCACACACAAGAACAATATATAGGATGTTGGTAGTTATGTCAGAGATTAATGTGGATAAGGTTTGGACAAGTAGAAATAGAAATTTAAGAAATATGATGGTGAAATTGACCCTATAGAGCATATCCAGTTGTAAATAACAACATGGAAGGAGATTCGACAACATGAATGGGTACACAGATTTATTCACACATTGGAGAAAATTCCTAAGAATTGGTTCCTAGAAACATAACTGCGACACGGTACTATGAACTCGAAAAACTTGGTTGACGGTTTTATTCTAACATTTAACTTTGAGGATGAATGTCCAGGTATATATTTGACCCTTCAGGTAGTAATGGAGAAGATCTTCTTAAGTGTAACCACATTGGTTCAGCAACAACCTAATTGGACTGCGTAGATACAGTATGCACTATAATGCTATAATATTAATGTAGAAGAAAAATAAGTCCACCAAAAAATTGACATAGTAGAATCATAAGGGAACTGGCAAGTACATGGAATAAATATAGAGATTCGAAATATCACACAACCATTGAAGACGAAGAAGGTAAACATTCGATCAAAATAAGAGCCCAAGTTTGCAACAATAGGAGATTACTAGGATTAGGAGATAGTCATCAAAGTCACGAAATTATTTCATGAATATCAATAATTGTTTCCCACAAAATTTTCAGATATGAAGGGAATATTAGGAGATTTGGGAATCATGGAGATTCCCCTGAAAGTTGATGTGAAACCAGTCAAGTAGAGACCTTATAGGTTTAATCTGAAGTACAAGGAGAAAGTGAAGCTAGACCTAGATAAGATGATAAGAACAAAGATTATTGAACCTATATAAGAGTTGGAATGGGTAAGTCCTATGGTGGGGCAAGAAAAGAAGAATAAAGGAGAGATTAGGATATATGTTTAGCTAATGAAGTTGAATGATTCATGCTTACATGATCATTTTCCCACCCTTTTCATAGATGAAGTATTGGATAATGTAGGAGGTCAGGAATCCGATTCATTTATAGATGGATTTCCCGGATATCATCATATCATAATTGCACCTGAAGATTGAAAAAATACCACCTTTTCTATAGAATGGGGCTCATACCAATATACAGTAAATCCTTTTGGGTTGAAAATTCCCCTGCTATATTTTTTAGGGTGGTGGTTGCAACTTTTAAGGAGTACATTCACAAGTTTTTGGAGGTATATTTTGATGACTGGACAATATTTGGATAGTTGAAAAAACATGTTGGGAGCTTAAGGCTTATGCTTGACACTTGGAGACAACATCATATCTCTTTGAATTTCAATAATTTCATATTCTATGTGACTTTTGGTATATTGTTGGGACATTTTGTTTACAAAAAAGGACTTATGGTGGAAACTAAAAATATTGTTTTCATTGTGAACTTGGATACACCTAAGACAGTAAGAAAATTGTGCACTACATTGGGACATACATGATACTATAAAAAATTCGTTAAGGGGTATGCGTAGATCACTGTGCCAATGGAGAAATTGTTGAAGAAAGATGTGACTTTTCAGTGGGATGAGGAATGCTAGAAGAGCCTCAACATACTAGAAGAGAAGATGGTAAATACACCTATTCTAGTATTCCTTGACTCGGAAAATTAATTCCATTTCCATGTCGATGCTTCTTGTATAGCTTTGGGAGTGGTATTGGCATAGCATGGTGAAGGAGAAATTGGTAATGATGTAGATTTTAAAAGTAGGAAGTTGTCTATGTTTGAGAGGAATTACACTGCCACAGAAAGAGAAGGTATAGCCATGGTGTATGCTCTACAGAAATTCAGATATTATTTTCTTGGATCACATTTTAATATGTTTACATATCATTTTGCATTGAAATACTTCGTCAATAAGCCTTTCCTAGGAGCAAAGATTTGCAGATGGTTATTATTATTTCAAGAATATGACTTTGAAGTTGTTGTTAAACCAGGAAGTTTGAATGCAATACCTAACCATCTGTCAAGATTGGAAAGAGGAGAAGGACCAACTAGTATAGAATATCATCTCCCTAATGCACAATTTTTTGCACCATATGACCACTTTGCATAAATTATTCAATTTTTGACCACAAGGATGGCTACTTTGGAATATAGTACACAATGGAAGAAATAATTGGGGTTAAGGAAACTAATTTTTCATTAATAGAAGGACAAATATATAAGATGATACCATATGAGATACTATGCATATATGTCTCTAAACATGAAAGATCAATTATTCTAGCAGAATCTCATGGAGGTGCGGCTGGTGGAAATTACGCAGGAAAGGATGTTGCATAGAAGATCTTGAGAGAAGGATTATGGTTTCCCATGCTACATAAGGATAAAAAGGAGTATTATAGAGCATGTGATGTGTCTCAAATAGCATGGAAGCCCTCTAAAAGATATGAGATGCAATTAGTTCCACAAGTAACATTGCAGGATTTTGACAAATGGAATATTGATTTTTTTGGACCTATAAACCCACATGGAAAGAAGACTTGTGTGAGGTACATAATAACTGCAACTGATTATTTGGAAATATGGGATGAAGAAAAACTAGTAAGGAACTGTAACAAAAACACAACAACGAAATTTATTTTTGAATACATATTGTCTAGATTTGGGTGTTCGAAGATATTGATGAGTGAACAAGGCTCGCACTTCCTGAATAATACTATTGAAGCTTTCACTGGGGAGTTATAATTATTTCATCAGAAGATTACTCCTTACCATCCTCAATCCAATCGAATAGTGGAAGCATTTAACAATATTTTGGAGAATGCACTCAGTAAAGTATGTAATGTGAATAGATATGATTGGGACCTCAGAATTATAATTGTATTATGGGCTTGGTGAACCACATGTAAGAAGATGACAGGGAATACACCCTTCATTTTATTATATGGAAAATACGTTTTGATGCCTATGGAGTATAATATGCCTAGCTTAAGAAATTCATCATTCATAGATATGGTAGACCCTGAAACAATGGAGGAAAGAATGTCACGATTTTTTTCTTTGGAAGAAGATATAGTTATAGTAGGATTACATCAGTAGGTGAAAAATCATGAGAGAAGGCTTTGCATGGTGAACATATTAGATAGATGAAGTTCAAGGTAGGAGACCTTATTCTCCTCTATGACAATATGTTTGTAAATTTTTTAGGAAATTTCAAAACAGATTGGTTGGGCCCATATATTATAAAGCATAATACTGATGAAGGAAAAATTAAACTAGTGAATTTGAAGGGAGAATTGATTGAGGTAAGGGTAAATTTCAGTAGGTTGAATCTCTAGAAGGATGACCTTGGCCCTACAACTTTTCATTGAAGAAGAAAAAGGAGGAAAGTCTTACTGGCACCTACAGTTGAAAATGGGTACTGTAATATAAATTATTGTACAGAAAGAGAGATTCGATGAATGAAGTTTATTTTTTACAGTTTGGATTGTGTCAAATTTCATAGGAGCCGAAATGTAAGAAGTGTTGTTCACTGTATTATAGGGCGCACCAAAGTTCGTTGGAATAATATGACCGTTAAAAGGGAAACTTGTTGTTGTAGTAGCATAAAATTGCATATATGGAGATGGGATGGCAAGGATATATGAAAAGATATGCATTTAATGAACTAGATCCAAAAAATATTTTAGATAATGATGGGGCAAGAAGATCAGGAGTTCTATAAAAAAAGCCATTTCTAGTCAAGATTTTGGCACTTTGCTGTCTGAGAACTCAAAAATCACTAAGTATTGAGAAGTTGTACAAGTTGTGTGATTGTATGAAAACTGATGAACTAACCTACATTTTGGAAAAGAAAGGTCTAACATGACTCATGGAATCCACAAAACCATCTACTACACCCTCAACATGACGATCAACCACAACATCACCACTTGCACACTGAAGATCACCAAGAAAGAAGTAGAATAAGGAAGCAAGAACAACGAAGAAGCAATATGAGAATTCCATAAGGCAACAACCAGAACCCCAACATGTCTAAGATAGAAAAGATGAATAAAAATAGATGGAGACAGAGGGCGAATTTTTTTTGTCTCCACTGCCACCACACTTTCCGCTTAGGAAAATAGATGCTAAACCCATGAAGGAATCCGAAGATGCCAAGTATGGCACATTCACACCATTGCTGCCAGAAAAAGCGTCATTTGAGGGAGAGCTACTAGGAATAATTCCACAGCTAAAATTTTCATATTTGGACTTCAATGACCAAACCAAGTATCCACATTTTGTGCCAAGTAGATACCTAATTTTGATCCACTATCCAAAGAGTAGCATGACTAAATTGGAGCTAGTTAAGTTGGAGAGAGGGTTGGAATGGTATGTTCATCAACATGTTGTATGTGTTTCACTTTGGCAGAAGTAAAATTAAAATTGTCTACATACGAAAATTTCACGTGGTATTGTGCAATGGATGCCTCTAGTTGGAGAAGAGGATCCACATTGATGAGATGCTAATATTGAGAATTACTAGATTACCATAATAGGGCAAGGATCCCACCGAAGATTTTGTGGGTAAGGATCAACTCAAATAAATAGTGCAGAGCATGAAGGAGAAGTTAGAATTTTTCAAGGGAAAGTGAGGCTACGAAATGAATTTGATCAAGGACCAAGGAGTATGCTTCACCGTGCATATATTGGCTATAAATAATATGCAGAAATGTCGAGCCAACGAAGTCTAGGTAGCAGTGGTCTCACTAGCTACGGAGTGCAACAACGAGGTCTAGTACAATTGGGTTGGGTATCCGTGTAGGGAGGTTCTGGAGGATTTTTACGAAGCCTAGGAGAAAGGTTCAGGCTTTCCCTACGCATGGTCGATTTTGATCATCGCATTGATGGCATGGAAAGAACTAGAGGAATCACAGTTTCTTGTGGTAGATGCAGATGTATACGAAGAAACACGGTATGCCTCACTATGACATACTACAGAGTAGTCTAGAGCACAGGAGAACCAATTTTTCTTTGTATTGTACCACATGGACATACATTTGGTGGCGAACCAACATTGTTGACTCTCACCAAGCCTATACAAGAAATATAATGTAGTTTAAAAGTTCAAGGTGAAATTCCATAAAATATATGTACAAGCCTGGAAGGATACAATGAAGACATGACAGCCTCTGCCATACTTAGTCACCAATGTGATCTTGCTACATTGATACAACAATGGCACAGAAAGTGGAATGCGGCAAAGGAGGAGGTATAGGGTAGTCAGACAGATGAAGAAACATCAGAGCATGGATGCTTGAGTGTAAAAGACAAGGACAAATAAGAGTAGGAGAAATATCAAGAGTCGAAGCATGGCGAAGGTCTTCCAGATCCTCTTGGAGGCAATGAACAGGACAAGAAGAAGAAAATGACATATAAATGATAAAGGAATATTCACAACGGGGTTTCCTTGGGGAGTAAGAAGAAGGAGAAGGCTAATAAGTCGAAGGGTGTAATGCCATTGGTTCTTAGTGACAGGGATAGATGAAATCAAGGAAACATTCCAAGAAGTGGTGGAGGAATCATGGGGCAGAATTACAGTGCACTCCTGACAGTAGTTGAGAAGAGCATTGGAGAGCTAAAGCTTCTAGCACAAACAACTAGAAAACCAACACCGATAAGCCAAGCAGTCTAGCCAAAAATATTGTTAGAAACAACATTTTTGAGGAGGATCATGCAGATACATGTCGTAACTCTATAATTTGACACAAATTAAGCAAAGAAGAAACGGAAAATTGTGGACAAGGTCGATATGAACATTGTAGCGCTACCTATTCTGGTATTGCATGACCTGCATCAAGGTATTATACATGAACTAAAGGAGAGGGAGAAACAGACATCAAAATTAAATATTCGCATAGAAAAAGAGGAAGCTGCACTGAAGAAACAACTCGAACAAGAAATAAAGGAAAAGGAACAGGTAGAACAACAACAATTGAGGCTCAAAAGAGGTAGTTGAAGCCATTTGCAGAGAATTTCCTGATATGAATGTTCATAAGGAGGAACTATTAGAAGACAAGGCCACAAAGCTCAGCCTTATAGTCAAGGAATCCAAGAAGAAGGTTAAAAAGGTACAATTTGATTATGATATCAAGATCAATGAGATGTAAATGAAGTTATAGCCAACCACTCCACCAAAAGTATGGGAGAAGAGGTAGATCAACCTGAAGGTTGCAGTGGTAGGAATCTCCAGGACAATGGCTGAGTGTGGAGTATTACTGGAAGAGACATTTCAGATTTAGACTTTGCTACAAGAATATTTAAATGTACAGAATATAGAGGAAGATATCCAGAAAAAGTAGAAGTAGTTGGAGAAAATCAAGACAATAGTAAATAACTTTGCAGTTTCACAAAATCTCGCAGGGATTAGTGAAGGAAAGAAATTTTAGAAGCAGATCGAAAAACTCAACAAGGAAGAGAAAATTTTGATGGAGGTAACCCAAACATGGCTAGATGAAGCTCTCCAGCTGTCACAACAGGTGGAAGCGAAGCTCCAGGAGCTTCGACGACAAGAAGAGGAAACATTGAAGAAGACTGTAGGACCAGTCACAAAGGAAATTTTGGAAGAATTTCGTAGTCGAGAGAAGCAAGTTCCAGAGATGCTACCAAAATTCAACAATATCTACAACAATATAACAAAAAATTTCAAAGAGAAAATTAACTGAGTGACTCGGGAAGATTCACATGTGAGTGTTGGGGGAAAGTTGGATGCAACCCAATTTGCCCCTGATTTTGGCTATGTCTTTGCATTTTGAGGAGTGGAGCGCAAAGTATATTGCGCAACAAAGCATTTTGGATATACCACATGGTATCTTAGGGGCTTTAGGGTGGGTTGAAGCCCCTCCATTTTGTAACGAGTTTGGCTTGTATTTTTCTTGTCTGATAAGCCCATAGTATTTGGACCATGGTTCTGTTTTGATGTAATTCTATAAAAAGGGATGTAATCCTATATCAAAATATCATACCGATTGTAAGTTCTATGATTACGGGCTATTTTTGTATCTGTCTTTTATAGAGAAGGAAATGCTCTGTAGATGACTTGCAGAGACCTTGGACCCAGACCACCTGCAACTCTGTGTGTAGGTCGGAGAGCTCATTGTACTTGAAAGATCCATCATAATAAAGAAGAAGAAGTTTTGTGAAAATATTCTATGTTCTTATGTGTTTCTTGTCTATTTTCTCAAAATCGGTTGTTGTGAAGTAGTTGTTACAGTTGTGTGTTAAAAAAACTTTGTTTATGATGTTGTATAATGTGTTCTACTAAATGTGGCAAATTAAGTGAAGGGTTTTATATAGCACAATAATTTTATATATGATACAAGATAATAATAGCATAGTATATTTTCCACATCGCGCAATCCCTCAAGGATGTAAAAGCCTAGTTATGAAACCACACATAAGTCACCTCGAGCGTGACTGTGATCTACTTGCAAGTCCTTGCTGAAAGGGCCGGTGATCAAGGTTTTTGTTTGTGCGCAACATAGATCAAACCTGGGTCAAGCCCAAACAAGCCAACAAGGACAACACAATATAAGTTTGGTTGCACTCACAGTCATGAAACCCAAACTTAAATTCCCTCTTTACATTCTTATGTGATATAATATTTATATACATTGTTTTGTTTTATATATAAATCATCTGCATAGTACTCTCTAGATCCTCATTGGTAAGTTCATGAGAAACCTGTTTGAAAACGAAGTATTCCATGTTTCCTTATCCCATAGGTTGGTTATGTAGTTGATCTCCATTTGGTGTATTTCCATCACTTATGAGGTATTATAAATAACTAAGTACTCATTTCCTTTCTATGTTGCATTTTAAGAAAACAATTGAAATTGAGTACTCATATTAAATTATACCACTCAAGACATAATTTCTCTTTGTGTATATATATAACACACATCGCAAGCAACAACTTCTAGTTAAATTTAGTCAAGCATTCTTTTCGTACATAATTTACTATGTATTTGTATTTGTGATCGATTCATGTCACACTTTAATACCCACACTTCTTGCACCAACGTCAATCAAATTAATAAAACATTATGTACCTATCTGTGTTCTACATTTCAAATTTATATAAAATATTTTTACTATAAATAAATGTATATACAAATTCTGATCTAATTTCCTTCCAAAAATTTGGGGTAGTGTAACTAAGACCCAACATCTAATTTCTGCTGTTTTTTTTATGACTATACATGCAATTATATTTAGACCAAAAAACTATTTTTTCATATAATAAATATGCATCCATAGCTGTAAAATAGTGTTCAAACAAACATGCAACCATAACTGTAACCATGCATACTTATGCATATAACATTTACATGTCACCGATGAAACCAATACCAATCAATTTTACTTTTAACATACATATGAGACAATCAAAGATAAACTTCCAATTAATCCCATACAATTTAGATACAGGAAAACTTATCTGACCATTTCAAAAAATTTAGAATAAACAATCACTTTCTCAATGGAACGATACATCACTACAAAATAAAGTTATGCCTACTATTAAGCACATATAACAACTTATTTGAATAACAAGAATTTATTTAAGAATGATATGGGGAAAGAAATTTCTCCCAACCAATGGGTTATGCTACAAACAAATCCCCCTGAGCTCGGGCTCCTTGTTTCCCTCTTTGTTTCTACATAACCAAAATTTTCCCAAATTCTTTGCACTCAATGGTATTTATTAATTCTCTTTTGAGAATATTTTTAGCAACGCATTTCTTTTAAGGTCTTCCTGCATTTTTTTCTAGGCTTTTCTTTTTTAGATATAGGAAAAATATTTTCCTTTTTTCCAACTTAGCATTTCTCTCAAGCTAACATTATCTTAATATTTTTCCTTCATAATAATGCATTTCTCTCTCGCCGTGTTTATGCTTATCATTTTACCCAACCTAGTATTCTGTCTAGCTAAGCTTATATTTCGACACAGCATAATATTTCTCTCCCATTATGTTGTTTCCATTGTGGCAATCTTTCTCCTAGAAATTTTTGAGAAAATTCTTAGACGAAAAACAAACCCACATTACTCATGTGTTATTTCCCATATCATTTCCAAACTAAATAAAATATGTATTTATCGTAAAATCATTTACAGAATTCAGTCAACTTAAATCATAAACCGATAACTAAACCATCAAAAGAATATTTACCATTAAATATAAAATATTCATATCGATAAAATAACCGCTCTAGGGTATTACACAACATATGTTCCTCATACTTGGGTATAAATTATGAATTATGAATTCTATGGTATTACACAACATATGTTTCTGATACTTAGGTAGAAATCATGGATTATTAATTATTGATCCACATGATTGAGGTGGTGTGATGGAATTGGAATTCAAGGTAATTGATGAAGACCTCTACTTCAGGGGTCAACGATCCGATTTCGTTCACATTCAAGAATGTGTCTGGGATTGGGTGTGGGAGTGGCAAGAACCATGGAAAATTATTTCATAGGCGGATGTCTTTTAGAACCAAGTTTTTAATACCATCTAAGTATTTCATGCTATTATTGTTTTTTTCACTCTTTTTATCTATATTTCCGCTTCATTTTCGACACTCCAATGGCTTTCTCGAAAGGTGTTATTCGCCTCCTTTTCAACACTCCAATGGCTTTCTTGAAAGGGGTTATTAATCGTTTAATAATAAGCCCGCTCCTCTCTTGAGTGGTTTTATTAATTTTACAACCTTCTTCACCTAGAGATAAAGTGCTCTTGACTTTGGTCCATGAGGGATACCCTTTAGCCTCCCTCCTTCGCTTTATATAAGTTACTTTTCTTTGATTTATTTTTTCATTAGGGTTTGCATTATGTAGTTTTTTTTTCAATTGAGAGGCAGAATGTATTTTTAGGATAAAAATATATCTATATATATATATATGAAAATAGAGTGACCATCCTCTCCCTTGCTAGGAGACTGTAACATAATGATTACATGACCACTAAGCATAGGCTGGGGTAATAGCAGATATACTGATCAAGCAATATAAACAAAAGAGAAATGTGAAATACTCTAGAACATCACTGGAAAATAGAAACAATGAAACCAAGCTGATCCCTATATCATAAAAAAATATTCTAATTGTAGCATATCATAAAGAATAAGTAAAATTTTGAATACACAATTTAAATGAACTAGTGTCCTACCCACCAACCCACCTCATGTAGCACCTACAAGGTTAGTCGAAGATAATGGCACTCCCCTTCCAAGCAAGTTTATATTTTTTAGTGTTATTGTTCTCGGGGCCATTTATAAGGTCCATTCCATTAAGTTTTTTATAACATAATATATGTTCCATGGATTTTATCACCTCCATCAATCTATGCTAATAGTTTTTTAATAACTAATGGGTTTAAAATATATATATATATATATATATATATATATATATATATATATATATATTTTAAATTGATTGTGTAAATTATGTTTAATTTTTTCTTAAAACAATATAGATCCATTTTATGTATCTAACATGATTATAGAAGAATCATTTTTTTTTTCATGTCTGTGGGGTCTTGGTTAAACGGTGATGAGGCGAGCTCTTATAGCACTCATCACAGGTTCAACTCCCTTCCCTGATCGGGGTGATGTATCTGGACATGTTGATGAAAATAGAGTTAAGAAAATGGTGAAAAAAGTGAAAAATGAAAGGAGCTTACAAATATATATATATATATATATATATATATATATATGAAATCGATATCCACATAAATTAGTTAACTTAGATCTTCAAATAGTTTATTTAAATTTATGGTTGAGGTATTTTTTTTGAAGTATAAGATTTAAACATCTAATTCACACATTTTTTTACTTTTAATTACTTTAGAGCATACTAATTTTTTTTAATTACAACGAACATTATTTTTCCAGTTAGAACATAAATTTTAATTTTATTTTGAAGGGGCACCAATAGATTGAAAAACTTACACATCCCATCAAACTCTCATACTGGGCTCTAGAATGAGCCTCTTGGCTCAAAAATAATAAATTTTAAAAATTATTTTATTATATTTCTAAATATTATTTATTAAAAAAAAAAAAATTAATTTAAATTGAATATATATATATATATATATATATATATATAATTTTCATTTAGAAAATTTCCTGAGGAAGGTGCTCATGAGTTGGCTTGGCTTTTCAACCTCCTTCCATCCCCTTTGATACAATATTAGCTCACATGAAAGGGGGTTGTAACTCCCACTATATTTGGAAAGCTTTATTAGATTTGCAAAGATGGAGAAAAAAATTAAATCGATAGTATAGACCGCTAACCATTTTAGTTAGGAAATCAACCAATATATCTTTCTCCTCATATAAGGTTAGTGACTCATAAGACTTGTGTATTCTACCCAATAATTTTTTGACTTACTGGTTTTTTTGTTTGTAGCACTAGTAGTGTAAATTTACTTGTCATACCGATGTATGTCAAAATGTGATACATTCAACTTGTTTTCGTAAAATTTCATTTACAAAATAATTTGTTAAATGAAGTCTTCACAACCTCAAAGTTGTGAAATTATTTTAGTAGTATGTTTTCCTAAATTTCAATACATCTGTTAATGGAATAAAAAGTACCTAAAGTCATTAAAAGAAAATAAAAATAAAATTTGTATAGCAATATAAACTTAATTTTTTTTTATGTTATATATAATTCCAAATTAATATTTAAAATAAATATAAATATAAAATATAATATAAATTTAAATTTTATAATAAAACTAGTTTATTTATTTAAATTTTATAGTAGGATATTTATTTAAATTTTATACTAGAACTAAAATATAATCAGTAATTAAATAAAATACAGTCCATTTGTATAAATGGATTTAATATTTTATATTAAAAACTAATTAGTATAATTGAAAGTTAAATTGTTCTAGGGTAGTGTATTTGGTGAGTTTGTATTTTGTAAAATTTATACTTAATGGGATTCTATGTTAAGTTTGCTAAGTATCAAACCCACACGCTATCCTGAGGAACACAATATCTTACAACTAAATGTTACGTATGTGTATATAATTGAAATCGTTTTTTTATGTTTGAATGATCCTTTATTTAATATATATATATATATATATATATATATATATAAATATAAATTTTTATATTTATAAAATAAATTATAAATATAATTTTCCAAGCCATTCTTATTTTTATTCTTATTCTTCTATATATATATATATAAACACCTCACCTCACTTGTACATTTACAGTGCATTTAAATATACATTGCATTCCTAAACATTTATAAATTCTACATACAAGAATATACCAAAATAAAAAATAAAATTCTACACTTTCACTTCCACGGTCACTAAAAAAATTTGATAATTGGACACATATTTGAAACTTAATTTTAATTTGAAGGATCATTTAAAAGTTTTATTTTCAACTCTTTCAATGTTATAAAGACATTTTCATATTCGAAATTGACAAAGGACAACTTTATTATGGAACTTAATCGAGTTTATTATTATTTTAATTATGTTTATTTTCTTTAAAATAAATATGGTTTACTTACTTTCTTTATCATATAATAATTTTTTATTTAGTTTTGATGTAATAATATCTTAAATATAATTACAAATTTGATGATAAATAATATGTAAAACAAGTATAATTATATAAATGAAATGACTAGTACACACAGTTATAGTTATCAAAACAGTTCATGTGCTATTTAATTTAGTTTATTAGGTTATTTTTGAAATGGAAAGATAAATTATAAAACCTTATTTTCATCCCTTAAATTGTGCTTATATATTAGAATATTAAATGTAGACAATCCATACCTTTCTATTTTTTAAAGAAGAGAAATTCTAGAAATCTTATTCCAAAATAAACCATGCATATTTATTTAATAAAGAAATCTCTCCATTAAAATCTAAAAAAAGTTATATATATATATATAGTGATTAAAAAATAAATAGATAGATTTAAACTTCACAACTTTTAAAAAATATTTGTTAAAATATACAATAAAATAAGTAAATTAATAAAAGACATTTTTTAAGTATTTAATTGAATTTTAATTTTAATATATGATATTATAAAATTTATTATAATGGAATACATGAAAATTATTTCTTATTAATATACATATTATTTATGTCAAGGGTATATAATTTATAATTTATTTTATAACTTTAATTATAATTATTTTATAGATTTTTTCCACTTAAAAAACGTGTAATTTTTATTAATAAAATAGATATTACTCTTTGTAAACACATTTAGTGTTTATATAAATAATATTCGACAAAAAAGATCAATAAAAGAGTGAAAAGGAGTTGAGTAGAAACATGCATGGTCAACATACAATATGCCTCAAAGAAAATGAAAAATATCAAAGAATGTACAACGAGTTATGTCAAATTGGAGTATATTTTTTCACTTTTTCTTTTGGTTTGTGCACTTTATTCTAATTATTAGAATTGTGTTTAACACGAACCAATGCCAAATGTTGTCTTGCATGTAGATCCTCCTTGTCACAATCTAAACCTTATGATACATGAGCTATTTCGGAAACACCATATCCATCTATTACCATATAGTCTTTAGGATCCTTTTCAACCTGATGCACAAAGTTGGTGTTCTACTCAACGGTGGCACCCCCTTCTTGGACCTCATCCTACAATATTGTTCAATCGGTTCCTTCTCGGCTTGGGTATAATTCCTTTTTATCTTCTTCTTCATCCTCAAAGTGGTCTTGTTATATGAACTTCCATTCTTTTGTTCTGCTTGTTGGTTTTTTCTTCTTCATTGGATTCTTCTTTTCTTGGGGGCGTGATTGTTATAAATGGCTTCTATGATAACAAATATGACACTTGAATGTTGTATTTTCATAGTATAATACTTGTGACCAACAAAATTTTTTATGCCTCATATTTATATGATTGAGAAGTCCTTTGCAAAGATCGGTATCCACACATATTCAAAAATATTTGAAAATAGTTTTTCCTGCTCTTTTAGTATCCAATTTTTTTAATTTTCCCAGAGTGTTGCTAATATCTTCATGAAATTTTTGATTCCAAAAAGGGAGTGGGAGATTTGAGATTCTAACCCAAACCGACATTGTTGATACCACCATAGAGTTTGCATCAAAATCAATGAACTAAGGAGTAGTAAAAAGTTTGTATCTTCCCCAAAAATAGGGCCATGAATTTAAAGCATATTTGATGTCCTTCAGTGCGTCAAATTGTACTATAAAAACTCCTTTGGAACACAATTTTTTTTTTAAATCACGATTCTAGGTTGTGAAAATCCATTGGAAGAGTGCTTATAGTTTGGGCTGAAATCCATTAAATATACATATGATAAATTTTTCTTGAAGGAAAGAGAACATGGGGTTTACCTCCATAAGATTCATTTTCATTGAAAGAGTATTCTCCATTTGTTCAACTATATACGAGCCCAAGATATTTTGTAGCTTAGATGCAAGGGTTGTAGATTTCCTTTGAGTAGCTTCTTTAAATGAAACAAAATTTCCTTCGGTGGAAGATGAACTAGGAGCCCCTCTTGGTAGTCTTGACTTGATAATAATGAAAAAGTATTTTTTGATGTTATACTCTTCTAAATTTGAAGAATTTGTTATAACTTTCCCATTGTATTGAAAAACTTGATAATATGAAGGTATTCCCCAATAAGATTCGATTAGAAGTTTGATTAAAAATTTGAGAAATAGTTATTCACCTAAATGATCTTGGATTCCCCACAGAATATTTAATGAAAATATGGAATCCAGATTCACTATTGGAAATTGGAAGGCGTATGCATATCAAAAAATGGGAGAACACTAATCTAGAGTCTAACTGAAAAGATTTAGGATGTAGAGACACCCTTCACCTTGCATAGAGAGTGGCTTGACGACTAGGCGAGAAAGATTGGAGTGGGAATATGTTTGTGGAGCCAATAAGGGAGATACTCCTACAAAATATTGAGGCCCCCATGCTACAAAATAAAATTACAAAAGAAATGAACGAAATGAAAAGAAAAAAGAGGAAAATCTAGAGTAACAAATGGAAAATGACTAGAGGAATGACGACGATTTCTTATTGAGGACAAGCTCAATGGGAATTGAGAAAAATTATTCTTCTGTAGCCACACAATGAAGAAGGACTTTGCCTTTCTCCTTGGAGAAATGACCAATATCAGTACAACCCCTATGAACCAAAGGATGAGAATATGTTATATCCTGAACCCTTCTGACAGGGCCATGGGAAAATGCACTAACCATAAAATCTCACACCATTTCTCAAGAGTTATTCAATGCAAAAATCCAACTATTATATAACTAATTTATATTTATTAGCAAATATATATATATATATATATATATATATATATATATATATATATATATATATATATATATATATATATATATATATATATATATGTGTTAATTTGAAAATGGTGAGATTACGTATGGGTCACATCCCAAAAAAACACTTGAATAGGATGGAGAATTGAACTAGTGACTTAACCTCTAGTAGTACGTTAAGAATGCACACAGTTACTATTGGACTGTATGTCCAAAAACCATGGCTAGATAAATTTAGTTTTAAAATAGTAATGATATATAATATAAAAAATTAAATTTAGTAATTTAAAAAATATATATTTATAAAAAATAAAAAGAAATAAGAATGAATTATACTATTAATTTATTATTTTAACAATTAGCTAATTGAGCTTCTTTTAGATAGTTAAAAAATATTGTAACTCTCCATTTAGACTCAATTATAATATATACTATTTTTGTAATAATTTAAAGTTTAATATTAAAACATATATGATTCCTATATAGAATAGAAAAATATTTTTTTTAATGAAAAATTAATAAAAAAATGTTAAAATTTACAAATATATAATAAAAATATATATAGAATATAATTTTTAACATGATGCATTCATGCTTTTTAAAATTCTATACATTTATATATAATTTAATTTATCTATCATATTAGGAAAATAAATATAAAATATTAAATTTATTAATATATACTAACTACTCTATGCTCATAGAACTCATTAGTATTTGTTGGTTATGCAACTTATTTATTTTTAAAATATACAAGGATGCTATCTTCATATACTAAGATAATGCTTAAAATGTGTTTAAAAATAATGTAGAATACCATGTATAACATATTTAAATAATAATTTCACCACATGTTGCAAAAGAAATTCCATAAGGAAATAGCATAGGAAAGAGTAGTCTAGAAGAAATAAGGTGTTGTAGAGAAGGAGTCGTCTTGGAGAATGGGAATCAAAATTTTCTTCCATGGAAGAAAGTAGTGAAATCTTAATGGAATACTGCTTCCTTGAGGCTTAGAAATCATGAGACCTATGTTGAGTTAAGTTAAATACCTTGTCTGATCATGCCAACATGAATGCCTCATGAATAAATAAATACATCGTGATTTTCTACCTTCAAAATCAATAGTTGTTTTGGTGTAGTTCCTCCAGATTGAATATTGATCAATTCCTATTAAGTCACCTATGTATTATTTCCTTCATGATCTTTGAAAATATTCAAAATATCACATTGTTCTTTACCACTGATGTCCCTCGTGTTTGCCATGTTCTTGTTTTTTCAGTATCATTGATATGAAGTTGGTTTTTTTTGTTCTTTGTGCATACAATAAAAAATGTATGGGGAGGTGGCTTTCATCACTTCAAGAGCAGTAAAACTAAGGCAATTGAGAAAATATCTCCAACACCAAGAGAGATTTTATAGCATTTATGGAGTTGGAAAACGTGTCTCGTTCCATAGTGTTGGCTACTCGACATAGCTTTCTTGATCTTGTGTAGAAGAAATGAATTTTTATTTATCTTATATTACATTAACCATGAAATTGCCAACATTCATGGTACACTTTCCATCACATTTGTGGAGAAATTTATAACAGAGTATCACACTTTTATTATCGGAGCTAAATTCTCTTTTATGCAACAACAATGAATTTCATCACTTAAGAGCACTAAAATCAAGTTTATTGAGAAAACAACTCCAACACATTTGTAGAGAAATTTATAAAAAAGTATCACACTTTTCTTATTAGAGATAAATGCTCCTATATGCAACAACGATGGATTTCATCACTTAAGAGCAGTAAAAACAAGTTTATTGAAGAAACAACTCCAAAAAAATTGTAGAGAAAATTATAACACAATATCACACTTTTCTTGTAAGATATAAATGCATATATATGCAACAACAAGGCTTTCATCAGTTCAAGAGCAGTAGAAACAATTTTATTAAGAAAAAAACTCTAACACTGAGAGATATTTGGAAGCAAATGTTGAATTGGTGAACATGTCTTGCTCTATGGTGTTGGATATTGGGCATAGATTTCTTGATCTTGTACACAAGTGTAAATTTTCATGTAGCTTATACTAAATTAACCATGAAATTGTCAACATTTAGGGAACATTTTCCATCACATTTGTAGAGAAAATTAAAATAAAGTATCACATTTTTCTTATCATATCTAAATGTTCCTATATGCAACAACTACCTTGTGCCTCATAGTTTAAATCTGTTCAAGGACAAGGAGAGGAGGAGAGTCAAGGTGCAAGCTAGAATATGAAGAGAAAGAAGAATCTTGTTTGGGACTTGAGATAGGCTCATTCTATGCACATGTGGTGTAAATCTTAATAAAACAAAATTCACCATACTTTGAATTTTTTAAATAAATATCTTAAAAATTGGAATATCAATTTAATACATTTTAGTCCATTACAAATTTAACAATATTCATTTAAAAAATACAAATACAAATTACTATTTTAAATAAAAATAGTACAACACATTTAAAAATATTCATTTAAAAAAATACAAATACAAATTACTATTTTAAATAAAAATAGTTCAAAGAATCACATTAATTACCATGGCCCTCATGTACCTTCCTCTTATTAATTTTTAAGTACCCCATGTTTGTACCTTATTCTTAATCAAATACTGTCAATTTTGTAAAGCTATAATCTACAAGTCTCACTTTTTATAGCTTTGGTGGAAGGGCAGAGTATCTAAATTTCCTTACCTTTATATAAGCATCCTCAACTATTGTACCACCCACCTCAACATCCAATCTAGAAATCTTAGGTTATTCTAAATTGATCGAGAGTATAGAATTTTTAGGGTGGTGTTCTATGTGCACTAAAATATTGATGAGGTCCATCACTATGTATGGGGTTCATTGCAGCCTTGGATATGTTTTGTGAGTTGTTGTGATTTTTTTCTCATGGCTACAAATTAGTATTGGTTGTCACCTAGTTATCATGATTCAAATATTTGTTATCATCTCATATCCTTATAGCATTAGATATATTCTGTGAGCTAATGTGATGTTTTGTTTGTTACAATGATTCAAAAATCAGTTATTATACCACAATATTTACTTTCTCGTTATCTATTTTGTTTATGAACCCTTAAAAAAAACACAAGAACATTTTATTTTTTAACTTAAAAGTCACAAAAACTTAAATTCAATCCAACTTATTAAAAATAAAAAAACTAACATTATAAAAAACATATAAAAAACTATTTACTTTTGAATCTAATGGCCTAAAACATTTCAATCATCTAACATTTGATCCAATGACTCAAACCTAGACACAATGACTAGAGGAGTTGTTTTCAAATAATAATGCCTTACAATGTACATATAAAGTTAATTAATTAAAATAAATTTAGTTATTTATAAATTATTTAAATATTAATTTATAACAAATATTGAATTATATCAAAATATTAAATTAATAATATTTTTCTTTACTTAACCTTGTTTATTGTAAATAACTCCATAAAAATGTCATCCCTATAAATAAATTCCATAAATTATTATATATAAAATTTGATTAAACAAACTTTCCACATTTCAACATATTTGAGATGTAAATATGTACCGTTCCAAATTTTAAGTAATATAAAATGTTTGTTATGACATAAAAATTTCATTAAGAGAATATATACAAATATAAAATATAATGTAAAAGTGTATTAAGAAATTATATATAATATTGGAATTTTATTATGTGAAAAGGTACTTTGCAATTTAGTATTGAGAAGATGTGTAAGTGTAATGTAAGAATGTATTTCGACATTTTTATCATATCTTTAAATATGTCAAAATCATAATATTTTTAATATAATTTGCTTAATATAATATTTAATTTATAGTGTATTAGGATTAATCTAATTTAACAAACGTAATGTAATTATAATTTATAGCCACAAGATAGATAAAAAATACTATAAGTTGGATTTAAAATACCGACCTAACCATAATAATATATTCCTTAACATATTCTTTTATAATTTATATCTAAAATTAATGTAATTTGATATACATAATGTTTTTCTGGTATGATTTATATCTATAAATAAGGTAATATATTTCTTAATATAATATTTTATATATTACATTTATTTTACAATTAATCTCATTTAATATATAAAACATTTATTATAATATTTGATTATATCTATAATTTATGGTTATATCACTATAAATAAGGTTTAAAGCATGAAGATGGGCTAAAGGTAGAAAAAATATGCAAATTTGAAGTTGAAAGGATAGATAGAATGAGAAAAGTTTGCATGTCATAATAATGAGAGGACTCAAAAAATAAAATAATCAGTAACACTGAACCATTTTTTTATTCACCATGTTTTTAGTCTCACCACTTGTAACATATAGACTAACCATATTATAAAAATATCATAAGTAAAAGTAATAAATAAATAAATAATTATTTCTACTTGCTGTCTATCCATGTGACTAATTATACTCTTGAGTAAGTATCATCATAGCTTGATTAATCATTAAATCTCAAATGTGAAACCTTATTCTCATCATTAATATAACATTGCTTTAAATATCATACACACAACTTTTATTGCTATGGAACTATATATAGTTGAGCACGCATATGAGCTTTTGGGTCTAACTTATATGTATATATATATATTTGGTTCTTGACATTATAGCCTAAGCCATATGTATGTGTTAATAATCATTTAACATGCATTCAATCCAACAACATTATACATATCATATTATTCAAGTCGACAACATCATGGCATTCAATACGAATTAAATCTCGGCCTACGAAAGTTGTTTTACTTCATGTTTATCTTGATCCTTCTACAACTGGCTTGCACTTGACCTGTACCGGTTGGCATCTGGTAGTCCATCTACCATTGATCTAAAGCTAGATCGTACGGTGAACGTGCATTAGGGTTGGCTAATGACTATGGTCTGTAATTGCTTTTCCATTATCATTCCTTCGCTTGATGGTTCTAGAGGTCTGCTCTGTGGGTCCAGGATTTTCTTCCTCCAGGCTTGATTTCTATGGCCATTTCGCTCCTCATGTAGCACGAAACTTTGGAGATTACTCGGCCATTCCAAATGACTGGTAAATTTCCTCCGACGCAACTTGGCTCGTATGATTTTGACCTTACCTGCACTATTTCTAAGCTTTATTATGTAGACGTATTTTCTGTTATCCATTTGTTTGCATCTAGTTATGAGTGTGAATACTGAGCTTACTTTCGTTTGCGATATGTGTGTATTCTTATTGAACCGATGGTATTCTCCAGCTCGGCTTGGACTCACTTCATTCTACTCAAATTTCTCAGGTAACTTCTTTATACGCTTGCATAATTTTTTATTTTTTTTTAACTAGAGTATAATATTATGGCAAGAATCAGGGTTCGACTCTGTCTACTTGTTAAGAGCGCCTTTGTATCTTGTTTAACAGGTAATGGTTTATTTGCTTCTACATCTACAGAATTTTCCGACTGGAATTCAAGCTTTAGCCCCAAGATTCAGGGTCTAATCAAATTCATGCTCGTGCTAACAAGTACCCCTATCGATTTTCGGGTTCAAACCCTAGATCTAAAATGCAATAGGGTTTTAGCTTGACGACCATGATGTATTATCATTTTCTCTTAGGGTTTCTACCTGCGGCCCTAGGGTCTTTCCTCAAGAACCAGTTACTACCCTCTACAATTAAGTTTTTCATTCTTGAATTTATAAAGTCTTTGGCCCTCAGAGCATGAGGGTTTCATTTTTATTTCGGCCACAGGCCTCTTACTGTATAAGACAGACACTCTATTTTTTTTAAAGAACAGTACCTATATGATTTTCTCTGTATCAGTATTTTGTTCAGTTTTCAAGATAGTCGGGGTTTTACACCTGTGCCATTAACTTATATATACATCTCTTCTGAGTATATTCATGAAGCTATGTGTTGATTTCTTTCATCACAGGTAATGTTATCTTTCAAGTTTCTTGTTGTCATTCTTAATGTTAGAATTTTACATTCAGTATTTACATTATTTTTACTTGCATGCGTGCGTTGATGCATATCACCGATAGTGTACATAGTCTATGGTTTCCTTTGCATGTTTTCTACAGGGTGTTTAGCTTCTATCCTTGATAATAATGAGAAAGGTTATCTTATTGTTTTCTGTGGAAGAGTTTACATTACTCTGTAGGTTGTTTTCTATATCACTTTTTCCATAGCGTACTCTCTGTTATCTATCATAATTATTTTAACTGGTATGTTAACTTCTTCTCGATGTTTCAAAGTGTACTAGGAATAATAGTCCTTGTAAGTGACCGGACCACTATAAGTCCGTGTATTATCATAGAAATGAAGGACGATCGACCTAGAATCTGGTCACAGAATCTCGGTTAACAGTCCTTTACTAGACATAGTTTATTCCATTTAAACAAGAAGAAGAACTAATAATTGTACAGAGAGAATTTAAAATAAAAGGTATTATTTTACCTACTTAATAGAATTCCTCTCTCAGGCTTCCTTTCCTATTTTGATAGTCTCCTAATGTAAATTTTTAACACATAGCAAACATTCAACTGTACAGTAATTCCAGTTTGCTCATTTATAATTAAAATAACCAGTAAAGATTACTAACATAAGAAACAAACAGATTATTACTCATATGTATAATATTCTGACTGATGCATGATTTCCTCCCTTTCACGAGTGGGGAATTACGTCCTCCAACTCTCCCCCGAGCTCCAAGACTGAGTCTTGGTTGAATACATAAATCTGGAAGAGAATCTCGGGACAGTCTGGTCCAATTCTCCCATTCCAGTGGAAAAGTCTCATCTGTAAGTTTTTCCCTTCATGGATTTACTTCTCAGGATAAAAATTCCTTTCTCAGTTCTCCAACAAAACCCCCAAAACTCCCTCAAATCTCTTATTTATTCCATAGTTTCTTTGGATAACTGTGGAACTATTTTTCTGCTCAACTAACTCCAAATATTGAATTTATTTTTACCATCAGTATTTACCTATGAAACTAATTTCACAAGTAATCTTTTATTCCAATACCAAAATTAATTTCTATTCAAAATATTATGTTTGTAACAAATAAAAATAATGTTTAACAACTCTTAACAACAGCGTAAAAATTTGTTATCAACTAAGGTAGTGGTTACAGGTTTCCCCCTCTGAAAGAGAACATCGTCCCCAGTGTTCTTATTCCATATTAGCAGAAAGTTCAGGATATGCTTCCCGAACAAAGCATTCATCCTCCCAGGTGGCCTCTTTCGAGCCAAAGTGCTTCCATTGCACTTTAACCTGGGCGATGGCACATTTTCGAAGCATGATTTCCCTCTGGTCAATTATACTGTGAGGCTCAACCAGAAATTCTCAGCCCGGTTCTACCTGCACACAATAGACTTTGTATTAGTTTACATAAGTCTTTAACAAATAATATTTTTAACTATTGTTCTTACCCACTATCTGAATGTTCTGCCAATGGATTATATGTCTCGAATTATGAATATATCGCTTTAATAATGATACATGGAAAACATTATGTACTCGGATATGGCTATGAAGGGCCAACCGATACGCCACCAGTCCTACTCCTTCCAGTATTTGGAAAGGACCACAAAACCCGGGAGCTAGCTTTGCACAAGATTCCCATCTTAACGTGCTCTTCTTTGACTTAATTCTCACATACACGTGATCCCCCACTTCATATTCACGATATGATCTCTTTTTATCTGCATACACTTTTTGCCTGTCTTGAGCTACTTTTGAATTTTGTCTAATTTTCTTCACTTCTAACTCCATTTCTGCTAGCATGTCTAGTCCTAGCATGAGCTTGGTCTCGGGACTACTCCAATTGATAGGAGTTCTGCACGGTTGCCCGTATAGGGCTTCAAATGGACTCATTTTTAACGATTCTTGATAACCGTTATTATAGTTAATTCTACTAAGTGTAAATATTCTTCCCACTTAGTTGGTTGCTGCATAACATACACTCTCAACATGTCTTCCAGCACTTGATTTACTCATTCTATTTTCCTTTTTGTTTGTGGATGGTACGCAGTACTAAAATTAATTTGAGTCCCTAAACCTGTAAACAGTGCTTTCCAAAAATATGATGTAAATTTTACATCCCTATTTCAAATAATAGTCTTCGGAATGCCATGCAGTCTAAAAATATCCCGCATAAATAAATCTACTATCTGTACTATCCTATATGTGGACTGAACTGGTATGAAGTGTGCCGATTTACTCAATCGGTCTACTACTACCATTATTGAGTCATTACCTTGTTTTGATCTTGGTAGTCCAGTGATGAAATCTAACGAAATCACTTCCCATTTCCATTTAGGAATTGGTATAGGCTGCATTAACCCAGCCGGATGTCGATGTTCTACTTTCACATGCTCGCACTCTAAACACTTGTTTAGATAGGTTGCTATATCTTTTCTCATACCCGGCCAATAGTGGTCCTTTCTTATTGATGTCAACATCTTTTGGTATCCAGGATGCCCTGCATAATTGCTTCTATGATATTCATCCAATATTAGAGTCTTCAACTCCATTCTATTTGGGATGACTATTCTTTTCTCGATAACCAGCAATCCATCCTGGTTCATTTCATAATATTCCAACCTTCCTTATTCTTTAGATTCCTGTAATTGCTGCCACAAAAATTCATATTCAAGATTTTTTCCTGCTTCTTTTCTAATTTGATCTAGGAATCTGCATTCAACTTGGTTAACATATAATTCATAAATGTTATGCAGCTTTCTACTCAATGCATCCACAACCCTATTTTCCTTTCCTTTTACATGTTGCATGTTAATGTCAAACTCGCTCAAGAAGGCATTCCACCTTGCTTGTCAGGAGTTTAAATCAGCTTGTTTGAAATAGTTGGTTAAACTGCTATGATTTGTCTTCAACACAAATCTTTTCCCAAGTAAGTAGTGTCTCCACATCCAAAGGGCATGCACAACTGCAGTCAACTCTAAATCATAGGTTGAATATTGTTGCTCGTTATCTTTTAACTTACGAGATTAATGTGCAATTACTTTTCCTTCTTGTGATAAAATTGCCCCAACACCCTCCTTACATGCATCCGTGCAAACCTCAAATTCCTTATTTAGATCAGCTACACTTAACACTGGTGCTGATGTTAATAATTGCTTCAGCTTTTCAAAGTTGTCCTGACATTCTTTTGTCCATTTAAAAATTTTTCCCTTCCTTTGAAGAGAGGTAATAGGAAAGGAAATATTTGAAAATCATTTAATAAATCGTCGGTAATAACCAGCGAGTCCCATAAATGATCGTATATCTGTCACATTTGTGGCACCTTCCATTCCATGATAGTTCTGATTTTCTCCAGATCCATTGCTATACCTTCTGCAAATATTATATGTCCAAGATATTGTATATCTTCTTTGAAGAAATAACATTTGTTGAATTTCACATATACTCGATGTTTTCTTAATATTTCCAGTACCATTCACAAATGCTCGTTGTGTTATTCTGCACTCTTAGAATAGACTAGAATGTCGTCAATGAAAATTAACACAAAGCTATCTAGATAAGGGTGAAAGATACTATGCATCAGTCTCATAAAAGTGGCTGGTGCGTTAGTTAGCTTGAAAGGTAGCACCACGAATTCATAGTGACCATACCTTGTGAAAAAGGCAGTTTTATGTATATGTTCATCTTTGATCTAGATTTGGTGATAACCTGATCTCAAATTAATTTTTTAGAATACAGTATCTCCTCTTACTTGGTCAAACAGATAATCAATTTGTGGTAAGGGATATCTGTTCTTGACGGTCAATTTGTTTAACTAACGGTAATCCAGGCACATTCGCATGGTTCTGTCCTTCTTTTTAACAAATAACATAGGTGCCCCCCAAGGAGATACGCTTGGTTGTATATATCCCTTGTCCAATAATTATTGAAGCTACATTTTTAACTCGGTTATTCTGGCACACTCATTCGATAGGGTTCTATTGAAATCGGTGACTCTCTTGGCAACAATTCAATTGTAAAGTCTATATCCCTTCTAGGTGGCAATCCTGGTATCTCTTTTGGGAATATATGTTTGAATTCCTGCACTACAGGAATATTTGCCAGCATAGGAGCTTTTTCTTTAGAATCAGAAAAACCCACTTGTATAGTGTATAGTTGACATCCCTTCCTCATGCATTTACCCATTTGGGAAGCTGTAATTGGGCGCAACTGTACTGCTTTCTTAATTCCTTGAATTTCCTGGTGGGTACCATCCTGATTTTTGTAGTAGATAGTCTTTTCATTGAAATCTACTAGAGTCCAATGCTTTTCGAACCAATCCATACCAAGCAACACATCATAAGATCCCAAGGGAAAAATATTCAAATCCACAGTTAGTTGTTGTCCATTGTTTTGTAGTGCACAATTTGGTATTTTGGTGCTAACTTTTCTCGTGGCTCCAGTAGCCAGCTGGACTAACCATGACTTCCTAAATTTTTGACTTTGTAATTTACAAATATCTACCAATTTATGACTAATATAACTTAAAATGGCTCCTGGATCTACCAAAACAGAAACAGTTTGAGATAAGAGTTTACTTTCTAGTTCAATCATGGTAGGTTGGTAATCAGCTTGTCGATCCTCCAATGCTGCATTAATTCTGGGTATGTTTCGAGCAACATCTCCCACTATTAAGGCTTCTTGTAGATCAGTTACTGCTTCATTTCTACCCCACTGTGGGTAGTTTCGATAATAGTGTGCCTCTCCACAACCCGAGCACTGTAAAGGTGGCTTCTGGTTTTGAGGTTGCTCCGGTTTACTAGAAGGCTCAACGGTTTTATCTTCTACAGGCCACCTTACCCTCTGATGGTTCTTACCAAACTGCCTACTGACTAAGCTCTTTGCTATGCTTTTAAAATTACTGGTTTTTCCTCTTTTAAAACTAGCACTACTCTTGTTTTCTTTCCTTGGCTGCCATCCTTTTCCTTGATCTGTCCTGGCTTTAGCTTGCTAATAGCACATTCTGGCCTTTCTAATGGCCTCATCCATTGTTTTGGGATTTAAAAATTCTATGCATTCCTTCATGTGAGTGGATAAACTACTCAGAAACCCTTTTACTTTAGCTTTCTCATCCCTTAATTAAGGTACGTAACGCAATAATGAAGTAGACTTAGTGATAAAATCATCCATACTCAGTTGTACGAGTTTCAAATCGTGGAATTCTTGAGATTTTTCATCATAAAAGCACTCTGTCAGGTACTTATCTTTAAAATACTGTTGAAACATATCCAACGTTACATCTTGATCTTCTATTCCGTGAACGTTCTTCAGTTCTTCCCACCACAAGGAGGCTTTCTCTCTTAACTGGTAAATAGCTAACCGGGCCTTAAGATTACTGTTATAATCATATACTTGAAAATACTTGCTGATATTAATCAGCCATGCCTCAGCTCCCTCTTCTTCCACTCCATCAAATGTGGGTGGCTTTATCTTTCTAAATTCACCTTGCAGCTCTATCTTCTGCCTTTTACTTTCCTTCTATTTTATGACATTATCAGATTCGGCTTCATTAAAATTTTTATTTCAATTACTTCGCTGAGATAGACTTCTTTCATTTCGGATTGTATCATGATCTCTCGTTTGTTGTTCATTTCCTTCCTGAAATTCTTTATCAGTACTAGGCTTATCGATTCCTTGGTTTTATTTATCTGATTAACTTTTCAAAATTCTCTCCTACTCCTGCATCAACCTTGCATTATCATTTCGTACTCTTTCCATTTCTTCTTGCAGCTTTTGCACCATTGTTAACAAAATGTTGTTTTGATGCTGTTGTTCTTCTAACAACCTACTAGTCTATTGATGATGTTCCACCCCCAACTGAACCCACATTTCAGGATTCCTTTACTGTTGGGGTTGTGCCTCCTCAGCATTTCGAGGTGGCTGCTGTAAGGGTGTCCTTCCCATTTTTCCTGTTAACATTTCCATCTGAGTGCATTAGTAACACACAATTTGACGTTAGTTGACGCACAGGGTCCCAGCGTTGTAACGTTGCTCTGATACCACTTGTAACATATAGACTAAGCATATTATAAAAATAACATAACTGAAAGTAATAAATAAATAAATAAATAAATTATTTCTACTTGCTATCCATTCATGTGACTAATTATACTCTTGACTAAGTATCATCATAACTTGATTAATCATTAAATCTCAAATGTCAAACCTTTTTCTCATCATTAATATAACATTGGTTTAAATATCATACAAACAAGTTTTATTGCTATGGAACTATATATAGTTGAGCACGCATATGAGCTTTTGGGTCTAACTTATATGTATATATATATTTGGTTCTTGACATTATAGCCTAAGCCATATGTCTCTATTAATAATCATTTAACACACATTTAATCCAACAACATTATACATATCATATTATTCAAGTCGACAACATCATGGCATTCAATACTAATTAAATATCGACGTACGAAAGTTGTTTTTCATCATGTTTATCCCGATCCTTCTACAACTAGCTTGCACTTGACCTGTACCGGATGGCATCTGGCGGTCCATCTATCGTGGATCTAGAGCTAGATCAAACAGTGAACGTGCATTAGGGTTGGCTAATGACTATGGTCCGTAACTGTTTTTCCATTGTCATTCCTTTGCTCGATGGTTCTGGAGGTCTACTCTGCGGCTCAAGGATTTTCTTCCTCCAGGCTTGATTTCTATGGCCATTTCGTTCCAGATGCAACACAAAACTTTGGAGACTACTCATCCATTCCGAATGACTGGTAAATTTCCTCTGACGCAACTTGAGTCGTATGATTTTGACGTTACCTGCACTATTTCTAAGCTTTATTATGTAAACGTATTTTCTATTATCCATTCGTTTTCATCTAGTTATGAGTGTGAATACTAAGCTTAATTGCATTTGCAATATGTGTATATGCTTATTGAACCGATGGTATTCTCCAACTTGGCTTGGGCTCACTTCATTCTGCTCAAATTTCTCAGGTAACTTCTTTATACGCTTGCATAATTTCTTTTTTTTAACTGGAGTATAATATTATGGCAAGAATCAGGGTTCGACTCTGTCTACTTGTTAATAACGCCTCTGTATCTTTTTTAACAGGTTATGGTTTATTTTCTTCTACATCTATGGAATTTTCCGACTAGAATTCAAGCTTTATCCCCAAGATTCAGGGTTTAATAAAATTCATACTCGGGCTAACAGGCACCCCTATCTATTTTCGGGTTCAAACCCTAGATCTAAAATGCAACAGGGTTTTAGCTTGATGGCCATGACGTATTATCTTTTTCTCTTAGGGTTTCTATCTGTGGCCCTAGGTTCTTTCCTCAAGAACCAGTTACTACCCTCTACAATTAAGTTTTTCGTTCTTGAATTTCTAAAGTCTCTGGCCCTTAGAGCATGAGGGTTTCTTTTTTATTTCGGCCACAGGCCTCTTACTGTATAAGACAGATACTCTATTTTTTTAAAGAACAATACCTATATGATTTTCTCTATAGCAGTATTTTTTTAAGTTTTGAAGATAGTCGGGGTTCTACACCCACGCCATTAGCTTATATATACGTCTCTTTTGAGTATATTTGTGAAGTTATGTGTTGATTTCTTTCGTCACAGATAATGTTATCTCTCAAGTTTCCTATTGTCATTCTTAATGTTAGAATTCTACATTCAGTATTTACATTATTTTTACTTGCATGCGTGCGCTGATGCATATCACCGACAGTGTACATATTCTATGGTTTCCTTTGCATGTTTTCTACAGGGTGTTTAGCTTTTATCCTTGATAATAATAAGAAAGGTTATCTTATTGTTTTTTGTGGAAGAGTTTACATTACTCTGTAGGTTGTTTTCTATATCGCTTTTTCCACAGTGTACTCTCTGTTATCTATCATAATTCTTTTACCTGATATGTTAACTTCTTCTCGATGTTTCAAAGTGTACTAGGAATAACAGTCGTTGTGAGTGATCGGACCACTATAAGTCCGTGTATTATCATAGAAATGAAGGACGACCGACCCAAAATCTGGTCACAGAATCTCAGTTAACAGTCCTTTACTAGACATAGTTTATTCCATTCAAAAAAGAAGAAGAACTAATAATTGCACAGAGAGAATTTAAAATAGAAGGTATTATTTTACCTACTTAACAGAATTCCTCTCTCAGGCTTCCTTTCCTATTTGTATAGTCTCCTAATGTAAATTTTTAACACATAGTAAACATTCAACTGTACAGTAATTCGAGTTTGCTCATTTATAATTAAAATAACGAGTAAAGATTACTAACATAAGAAACAAACAAATTACTACTCATCTGTATAATAATATGACTGATGCATGATTTCCTCCCTTCCACGAGTGGGGAAATTACGTCCTCCAACTCTCCCCCGAGCTGCAAGACTGAGTCTTGGTTGAATACAGAAATCAGGAAGAGAATCTCAGGACAGTCTGGTCCAATTCTCCCATTCTATTGGATTGGTATCCTCTGTAATTTTTTCCCTTCAGTGATTTACTTCTCAGGATGACAATTCCTTTCTCAGCTCTCCAACAGAACCCCCAAAACTCCCTCAAATATCTTATTTAATCCATAGTTTCTTTGGATAACTATGGAACTATTTTTTTGTTCAACTAACTCCAGATCTTGAATTTACTTTTACCATTAGTCTTTACTTATGAAACTAATTTCACAAGTAATATTTTATTCCAATACCAAAATTAATTTTTGTTCAAAATATTCTGTTTGTAAGAAATAACAATAATGTTTAACAAATCTTAACAGTAGCCTAACAATTTGTCATCAACTAAGGTAGTGGTTACACTACTCCTCTCATATCTTTGGGCATATTTGGAAGAGGATTAGCTTTTATTTTTGGGCATATTTTTACAATAGTTTTTTGGTTTTACTTTGTGTGTGTATTGTTTCACTTTACGCAATAGATCCGCTTTAGTAATATATCATAATTAATGACTTTTTTTTTTTGGTCCAAGCCTCTAGACTCATAATCAAGGTTTGAATCAATGGTGACAATGTTTGTATTCAAAATGATAATAATTACAAATATGTGAAGAAAATTTAAGGTTAAATATTTTTTTTTTATCTTTTTATATGGTTTTATAATTAACTTAGTTCCATTATAGCCTTAAAAAAAATTATAAATATAAAAATAAAATTCAAGAGTGAAATAACTGATTTTGAATGATTAAAGTAATAAAATTTTACAATATTACTATGTTTAAGTTATTAAAGTTTTCAAAGAGTTTCATAGATATTAAAAAAAACATTGAAATTTAAAATATATACTCTCTACAACATTATTTCAGCTTTTTACAATGTTATTTTTCTCTCCCTTTTAAATTCTTCTTCTATATTTTTGGACATATTTGGAATAGGATTTTGAGTTTAGCTTGAAACATATTTGTGCAATGATTTTTTTGGTTTAGTTTGTGTGTTGTTTCATTTTACATAAAATATAATAGATGGACTAACAATACATTATAAATAATGACTATTTAATTTTGTTGGACCATGCACCTAGGCTCATAATCATCCAGCCAAATAAGGTTTTACAATATTATTATTTTTAGGTTATTAATTTTTTAAAAGAGTTTTATAGATATTAATAGAGCCCTTTACCACATTATTTAACCTTTTTACCATGTTTTTTTTTCTCCCTTATAAACATCATCTCCCAGATTTTTGGTCACATATGGAATAAGATTTAAGGTTCCACTTTGTTGTCAAATGTTTTTTTGGGTTTAGTTTGTGTGTATTGTTTCATTTTAACCAAAAATAAAATAAGATGACTTCAATAATGCATCACAATTAATGCCTATTTAAGTTTTTTTAACCACCCATTTAGGCTTATAATCATCCTTCCATATTAGCTTCAAATCTATCTAGTGCCTTGAGGGATCGAATACAGTGAGGTGCAAAACTCTCTTTTTAGTGCATGACTTACCTTGAGAGATTTGATCAAGGTTGGATGTCTATCTTAAATAATATTATTTTACATCAAGTTTAGAGAGATGAAAATAATAATAATAATAATAATAATATCATGTTATATCTATCTTATAAATAATGAAATATAAATCTTGCTTCAATTGTTAATATAAAATTGATCGGTGCTACTAAAAAAATATTAATAACAATAATATTTAATATAAATCATCAATAAAATATTTGATTATGCAATATTTACATGTTTTTAAAAATATATTAATATAATAAAACTATTTTAATATATATATGGTGTTTCATAAATAAAAAATTTCTTTCATACTAAAAAAATATTATGATTATAATATTTTAAACATTTCAAGTACTCTCAATCATTTTAAGCTTTGATAAATTTTTAGTATATATTTTAGTGAGTTTTTTTCTAGAATCTAGCAAATATTTGTAGGAGATGAAAATTGTAAGATATGCAATCTACACAATCCAAGTGCAAAACGGGTCTTCAAGGCATTTTGTTGGTTTAATAATTAAAAAATGCAATTTGATTTATGAAAAATTACACAAAAAATACATCCTAGTACTTTGAAACATATATTAGATGATTTTATTCGTCTATTCTTTTTGTAGATATGGACTCAAGATGGATCTATGTTGGTTTTGGACAACACGCTATACGAAATTATTACTTTTAACTCGTTACACAATTAACAACTTAATGGAAATTGTATCGAGTTTTTGATTTTTTTAGACGTTGAAAAAAGTCATCCTATTTTGAAAAGTTTTGATATAGGATCAACCTTTTTTAGCATATTTTTAACAATTTAATTTTTCTTATTTATTAAGTATGGACTATTTTATTTAATGTTACCCGATTTTGAAAATTTTTGATACAGAATCAACCTTTTTTTAGCATGTTTTTAACAATTTAAATTTTCTTATTTATTAAGTATGGACATATTTTATTAAATGTTATACATTTTCATATCGATTCTCAAAAGTGTAGATGTAATATCAAGCTCGCTTATTTTTTACACTTTACATATCCTATGTATTAGGTATGGATATATATTTTTTAAAATCCTGGTGATTTTCATGTTGATTTTGAAAAGCATTCATGCAACATCAATTTTTGTTTTTTGGGCATATTTTAGACATTTTAAATTATCTTATCTCTCAAGTATGTATTTTCTTCTAAATGTTCGTTATTTAACAATTTTTCGAGTTTTCTTCCTCTTCTTATTTATTCTTCCTCGGATTTTTGTTTCTTTTAAGTATTTCTCAAGTTTGTGTCTTTTAGTTTTCCTTAATATGTTTTTTTGTAATGAAACTTTTAAATATTTTGTAAAGTTTAAAAAAATAATAAAATTAGTAATTCAAAGTATTTTTATATATTTATGTATAGTTAATTAAAACTTCAATACACGTAAAATAAATTTTCCTAAAAGCATAATGATTTTAAACATTTGACAGAAAAATACACATTTTGTATATGGATACAATTTATAAAAACACATTTTGGGCCTATTTTGCTAAAAATGACATGTCAAATAAATGATTTTTATGGAAAAAATGCACCAACAAAAGTTAAAAATATAGGAATTTTTAGTATTTATTTTATGAGTTTTATGTCTAGATATCATAACATTTGAATTTTTTTCTCAAAAATAATTATTCATGTAGACTTTTAAGTAAAAATAATAATTGTAGATTTTTCTAACCATCTTGTTCACTATACATTGGTGAAATTATGCATAAATTTTCAATTGGAAAATGTTTTTTAATAGTTGGAAAATTAATTATATAGTAGTGTTTGAATCGCTGAAATTCCAACCATCTATTTCCTCAAATATTTTTTATCTTTTGCATGTGCTTTCCTAGAATTTGTATGAGTCTTTTGAAAATTTCATTTGTTTATGATCTTTATTATAGTTGCACTATTTTCCTTTGCCATTGGGGGCTAGTGTCTTATTTGCTGCATCAAATCACCCATTAAGTAATGATTAGCGCAATTTTTTTGTTGCAAAAAATATTGCTAAATTAACATAAAATATAATAAAACAATAAGCAATTTCATTTAGTGAAAATAGTGTAATAGACTTTGATGCATTTATTATTTACTATATTTTCTCTTTTATTATTACTTGATGTTAGAAAATAAATTATTTTAATAAATACATGCTCATTTGATGCTACATTGTAGCTGGTCCATACTGCTTAGTTTAAATATAGATAAATTAAAGTAAAAAACAATAAAAACATAAATATTTGATGGAAAATTTATATTCCATTATCTTTAAATTTAACTTTGTGTTAACTTGTTTATGAAGTCTCCAGATAGTTGTTACTACTATTTTTTATTTCTCTTGTACAAAAAAAGGGTTTTTGTAATGTTCCAAAAATAATATGTTAAAGTCACAAACCTTGATACTCAATAAGATAATCATGTTTGTTTACACAAGAAAATGGCATAATAATACATAGAGAATAAATAATTACTCATGTTACTTATACAATCACTTTTGGGGTGATAAGAAACTCTTATCTTGATGTCTCAATTCTCAATGCATATGGAATTTATTTTACTAATATCAACACCTTCAAGAAAGAAATCTCAAATTGTTTAATATGTTCAAGTGAAAAATAAAAAATGCTTCAATTTTAAATTATATAATCATGCTTGTTTGCATGAAGAAGATAACCTAATACTACATTTGAGAAAAACTAATTTTTGGTGTTTCTTATGCAATAGCTTGTTGAGTGCACAGTAATTGCTACCTTGATTCTTGAAAGCTAATGTAATATCCAAAGGATATTCACTACAAAGGACATTCACTACATAAAATGTAAACATGCATAAGTTAGAAATTAATGGAAAGATTCTCCAATGAGAAGTTGTTGATAGCTCATTTGATGTTACTAACTTAAATTGAATGACCACTCGAGATAAAATGTTGTCATTACTATGTGTATGGTGCATCATATTTGGATGCACACACACACTACAAATGAAAATATTCTTGAATTACGAATTTGTTCATGGTAGCATTTGTGCATTGAATGAAGATGGACCCTAGCTCAATTGATGTGAATGAGAAAAATTGGATTTTGCTACCGACCTGGCTAGACACATAACCACAATCTATATTATGCAAACTTCCATTTTTAGTACCTATTGCTTAGTTTAAATATAGCCAAATTAAAGTGAAAAATAATAAATATTTGTTGATGGATAGATGGATAAACTAGAAATGTGACCACAAGTCTATTAATGTTTTGAATTTTCAACAAATTATATTTTCCGAAATGAAAAGTTAAAAAAAAATAGGTTGGAAATATCCATTTTCTGCAACAAAAACATTATGGTAAATAATTCCTTAGCAGATTATTTCATGCACCAAATAAGGTTCTAGGCTCCAATGAGAAAGGAAAAAATTAAGAGTGTAACTATAGTAAAGATCAGAAACAAATGGAATTCCCAAAAGTTCCATACAATTTCCAATGTGTTTCCCCATACAATTTCTAACATAAACAATATGATTTCCAGCTGAAAGCACATGCAAAATATTAAAAAATATTTGAGGAAATAGGTAGTTGAAATTTCTACAATTAAAACCCTGCTATACCATATAATTTCCAACTCTAAAACACATTTTCCATGTGAACAATTATGCATAATTTTACCAATGATGAGGAGAGGTTTCAGTGAAACATAATAACCACTCTACGAAACAACTAAATCGTCTTCAATACAGATGGAAATATGAATATGTTAAATATTTTTTTTAAACATATGACATAGAGATATAAAAAAAAATATGAATATATTAAATACTTAGCTCTAAATAAAAATAAAAATTAACCTTAAGTATAACAACTATGTTGGATAATAATAACACAATAATTACAAGAATCACATTTCCAACTTTAACTTCACAAATTGTCATTTTCCAAATCTATGATGTTTCACTACAGACAATAATGAGAAGAGGTCTTTAAGTTTTGATTAAAATGAAGAACTAAATGTATATGTAATACAACAAGAGAAAATCACACTCAAATTTTGTTTTAATTTTATCAATTTTTTATTTTTATAATTGTTTTATATTGATTTAAATAGGTTCATTGAAATGGAAGTTTTATTGTATAGTTTTTTCTTCAAGGGAAAAGAAAATTATATCATGGTGAAAAGAAAAAACAACATATTAAAAATTAACAAGAAAAAAAAACTATGATTAGAGGAATTCAAATTCAATATGGACAAAACAAAGCCATGGAAAAATACAAAAGAAAAGTATAATTCAAATTAAAAAGTAATAAAGCTATATATATATATATATATATTATTGGAAATGTTTTCTTAATTATTTTTTTGTCTTTAAAAAAATTCATATTAAATTGAAAATATGGCGGAAAACCTATAATTCATGAAAATAGAAATAATAGAAAATAAATAAATAGTAAAAATTAAGAAGTTAAATAAAAGGAAAAGAAAACTAAAATTTTCAAAAAAATATTAACTAATAGAAAATAAAGAAACTTTTAAAATGATTATTTCTCCAATTGGAGTGAATCATGGCTTTGGTTAATAATGGAAGTTACTAAACAATTCATAATAAGAACTCAACCAATCACCTTAAAAATAAATAAATGTAAACAATAAGAAGAAATAATGAAAATTAAATTTACTACGTTAAAAAATATGGATAGGATCAATTATTTTTTTTGGTTAAAGAAAAAGAAACACCCAAAAATCAAATGTGTAATAGCAATTACCATAAGTATAATAACAAAAATAAATATATTGTTAAAAAATAAATAAAAACCAACTTTCAAAAATAAATCAATGAAACAAATTAAAAAAAAAAAAATTTGTTTAAAATTTTAAAAAAGAAAAAATATTTCAAAACAAATATTTCCAGAAAAAATAAAAAAATAAAATAATAAAAAAATCAGAAAGAAGGAAAAACAGTATTATAAATCAATAAAATCAAAACTTATTGGAAAACTATTGGAATAAGAAAATTAATTTTGGGGTTAAATGCCTGGAAAATGGGAAAGCTAAATACATTGAAGGATACCAGGTGGAAATCTTAAAAATTCGAGGTCTTGTCCTCATCCCCCACATCCACAAGCTTTTCAACCAAGCGGTGAAGGAAGGGTTCCCTAAACCTTGGAATCAAAGCCTCATTATTCCTATTTTTAAAAGTGGGGATACAAATAACCCCTCTAATCATTGCACAATTATGATCAGCCCTCTCTTAGCCAAGTTATATGGTATTATTTTGGAAAATAAGTTGAGAATTTGACTTGAAAGTGAAGGCAAGTGAGCCAAAGGCCAGGCGGATTTTAGAAGGGAACACTCAACAATGGGCCACCCCGTTACGCTTAGAATCATTGTGGAGGAATGCCACAATGATAAATCCAATCTCTTATGTTGCTTTGCGGACTTTAGAAATGCTTTCGATATGGTTCCTAGAAACAACCTATGGAATAGATTAGAAGAGCTAAATGTTCCTTTTGAGCTAAGAACAACCACTATAAGGTTATACGAGAATGTAATTGCCAAGTTAAAGAGAAATGAGGGGTGGTCGAAAGAGATTAAGTGTAATATTAGAGTTAAACAAGGTTGCCCCCTCTCCCCTACCCTATTTGGTATTTACATCGACAAGATAGAAGTTTTTTTAGAGGAAGCAGGATGTGCTGGCATGATCTTAGCTGGGATAGTCATCATCCTTCTTCTCTATGCTGACGATATTTTTCTTCTCGCATGGTTCCCATCTGAACTTGATAAGCAACTTAGAATTCGTAAGGATTTCTATGCTAGAATGGGTATGTCTGTTAACACTGACAAAACAAAAGTTATGATTATCAAATACAAGAAGGACACTTATGCTAATTTAATGTATGACAATAGGAACTTGGATGAAGTGTCCTCTTACAAGTACCTAGGAATTGATATTCATCACAAGATAAACTGGAACTGTAGCATTCAGAAAAGGATTAATGGGGGGTGGAAAGCTTATTTTGGTCTTGAAAATAATTGTAAAATGGAAAACCTCATAATGTGGGATAGAAAGAAGTTCCTCTTTCAAACATTAGTCACTCATGTTATCTTTTATGGATGTGAGGTTTGGGGTTGCAACATCTCTAGAGAATCTTGGAGAGATATTGAGAAAATCTAGAAGCGTATTATAACGTATAACCTTAAAATAAAAATCAATACACCCTATCCTATTCTCCTTATAGAAGTGGTTCTTTCCCCTATCGGGAGCCTAGCTATGACTAGGCTTCTGTTGTACAAGCACAAGCTCAATAGCATAGGAGACCATAGACTTGCTAAGCTAGCCTTAAATTCCAGCGAAAACCACCTAAGGCTTAAAAGAGGTTGGTATAAATACACTAGGGATTGGTTAAGCCATTGGGAGATTGACGAGAATGTTGCATTGCAAAAAATTAATAACATTAAAAGAATTATTACTTGTAAGTTTAAAGAAAAAATGTGGTGTGAGAAAGATATAACAGCTAAAAGGAAACTAAGATATTATAAGGAGGTCATCAACTCCACCCTAGAAGATCAAAATTATCTCTCTGTTTTAACTAGCTCAAAGAATAAAAATAATATAGCCAAGATTAGAACGAACTCTCATGAGCTCCATAGTGAAACAGGTCATTGGACAGTTCCTAAAACACCATGGATGGAAAGGATCTACCATCTCTGTGAGAATATGAACATCAAGGATGAAAACCAATTCCTCTTAGAGTGCCCCGCATAAAACCACATTAGAGCTCAATTTCATAATCTTTGTTGCAATACTGACTTTCCTAGCCTTTTAAGATGTCAAAATTATACTGACTTTCCTAGCCTTTTAAGACTTCTCTCCAAGATTTTCGAGCATAGGAATAAATTCTTAAATCAAACTAAATAAATCTTTTCTTTAGGTCCGATAGACCAAATATTGGTCTCAGTGGACGTTAACCATCATCATCATCATCATCATAATTTAAAAATAAAAATAAAACTGAGAAATAAAAAATAAACAAATTAAACATGAAAAAAATATTGAACAAATTAGAAAGAAAAAACCCTAAAAAATATCAAATTATAATTTAATAAAAGATATAATGTGTTATATATTTATTTTAAAAATATAATAAATAAACATAAAAAAAATGTTAATTTTTTTTTTTAAATAAAAAAAAATGAAATAAAAATATGAATCAACTTGCCCCCACGTGCCACCACCACAGGGATGCTAGACAATGCAATAAGTCGATTATGAAAATTGACTCCCTGCCACGAGGTGTAGTAATCGTATTGCTTTGGATCACAACCCGTTGGATATGAGGTTTTTTTAATTTCAATTTTTTTCAATATTTAAAATTTTTATTTGGTTTTTTTTTAAATAAAAATTTTAGATTCCTTTATTTTTTGTTTTGTTTGGTTCATTTTTCTATTTTTATTTATAGTTATTTATTTTTTAAATTTTGTATTTATTTTTGTTTTTTATTATTATTTTAATTTTTATTAGTTTATTTATTTCTGTTTTTAATTAAATAATTTTTTCTTTTTCTTTTTTTTGAAATTTCTTTTGTTGTCTTATAATTTTTTTTTAAAGTTTGAATGTTTATTCATTTATTTATTTATTTTTGTCATTTCCATTTTTTTTAAAGATATTTCATGTATCATATATATATATATATATATATACACACACACACATATACTTTCTATTATTTTTACTCTAACTTTTTAATTTTTTTCTAATTTTCTTATTTTTGTTTCATCTTCTTTTTAAATTTTTTTATTTATTTGTGTTTTTTTTTTTCGAAGAGGGGTTGTGTGAATGCTCCACTAGTAGCCTGACTCACTATTTCTTAATGTCATTATTTATTTTTTATGTCTTCATGAAAATTCATTATGTTCATCCCCACTCCGTATCAATTTCGTGGTTAATTTTTAAGTTTTCATTCCATTGTGTGTCCCACTACATATCTCTTTGATGATTGATTTTTAAAATTTTGTTGCAATGTGACATTTTCTCTTAGGCTAAAGTTTTGAAAGAACTATATTCTTAGCAAATAAAAAGTAAATTACTTTTGGTATAATAAATTTTTGATTTATGAAACTAATTCTTAAAATTCTTGAAACAAATTCTTCAAATAAGATAATGTTTTTTGGTATGATTTATATCTATAAATAAGATAATATATTTCTTAATATAATATTTTATAATTTACATTTATTTTACAATATATATATAAATTTATTATAATATTTAATTATACCTATAATTTAGGGTTATATCACTATAAATAAGGTTTAAAGTATGAACATGGGCTAAAGGTAGAAAAAATATGCAAAGTTGAAGTTGAAAGGATAGGTAGAATGAGCAAAGTTTGCATGTCATAATAATGAGAGGACTGCACAAATAAAAAATCAGTAACACTGAACCATTTTTTTATTCACCATGTTTTTAGTCTCAGTACTCCTCTCATATCTTTGGGCTTATTTGGAATAGGATTTAGCTTTTATTTTTGGGCATACTTTTCGAATGGTTTTTTTATTTTACTTTGTGTGTGTACTGTTTCACTTTACCCAAAAGATCCACTTAAGTAATATATCATAAGTAATGACTATTTTTCTTTTGGACCAAGCATCTAGATTCATAATCAAGGTTTGAATCAATGATGACAACGTTTGCATTCAAAATGATAATCATTACAAATATGTGAAGAAAATTTAAGGTTAATTTTTATTTTTTCTTTTTATATGGTTTTATAATTAACTTAGTTCCAATATAACCTAAAAAAATTATAAATATAGAAACAAAATTCAAGAGTGAAATAACTGATTTTGAATGATTAAAGTAATAAAATTTTACAATACTACTAGGTTTAAGTTATTAAAGTTTTCAAACAGTTTAATAAATATTAAAACAAACATTGAAATTTAAAGTATATACTCTCTACAACATTATTTCACCTTTTTACAATGTTATTTTTCTCTCCCTTTTAAATTCCTTTTCTATATTTTTGGACATATGTGGAATAGATTCTTTCATACTAAAAAATGTTATGATTATAATATTTTAAACATTTTAAGTACTCTCAATCATTTTAAGCTTTGGTAAATTTTTAGTATATATTTTAGTGAGTTTTTTCTAGAATCTAGCAAAGATTTGTAGGAGATGAAAATTTTAAGATATGCAATCTACACAATCCAAGTGCAAAATGGGTCTTCAGGGAATTTTGTCAGTTTAATAATTAAAAAATGTTATTTAATTGATGAAAAATTACACAAAAAATACATCCTAGTACTTTGAAACATATATTAAATGATTTGATTCGTCTATTCTCTTTGTAGATATCGACTCAAGATGGATCTATGTTGGTTTTGGACAACATGCTATACGAAATTATTAATTTTAACTCGTTACAAAATTACCAACTTAATGGAAACTGTATCGTATTTTTGATTTTTTTTAGACGTTGCAAAAATTCATCCTATTTTGAAAAGTTTTGATATAGGATAAACCTTCTTTTAGCATATTTTTAACAATTTAATTTTTATTATTTATTAAGTATGGACATATTTTATTAAATGTTACTGGATTTTGTAAATTTTTGATACAAAATCAACCTTTTTTTAGCATATTTTTAACAATTTAAATTTTCTTATTTATTAGGTATGGACATATTTTATTAAATGTTACACATTTTCAGATCGATTTTGAAAAGTGTAGATGCAATATCAACCCCGCTTATCTTTTACACTTTACATATCCTATGTATTAGGTATGAATATATATATATTTTAAATCCTGGTGATTTTCATGTTGATTTTGAAAAGCATTCATGCAACATCAATTTTTGTTTTTTGGGCATATTTTGGACATTTTAAATTATCTTATCTCTCAAGTATGTATTTCCTTCTAAATGTTGGTTATTTAACAATTTTTCGAGTTTTCTTCCTCTTCTTATTTATTCTTCCTTGGATATTTGTTTCTTTTAAGTATTTTTCAAGTTTGTGTCTTTTAGTTTTCCTTAAAATGTTTTTTTGTAATGAAAAATTTAAATATTTTTTAAAGTTAAAAAAAATAATAAAATTAGTATTTTGAAGTATTTTTATATATTTATGTATAGTTAATTAATAATTTAATACACGTAAAATAATTTTCCCTAAAAGCATAATGATTTTAAACATTTGATAGAAAACACAAAATTTGTATATGGATACAATTTAAAAAAAAACACATTTTGGGCCTATTTTGTGAAAAAATACATGTCAAAAAATGATTTTTATGGAAAAAATGCACCAACAAAAGTTAAAAATATAGGGATTTTTAGTATTTATTTTATGAGTTTTATTTCTAGAGATCATAGCATTTGATTTTTTTTTTCAAAAATAATTGCTCATGTAGACTTTTAAGTAAAAATAATAATTGTATATTATTTTAGCCAAGTTGTTCAATATACATTGGTGGAATTATGCATAAATTTTCAATTGGAAAATGTTTTTTAATAGTTGGAATTGAATTATATAGTAGTGTTTTAATCGCTGAAATTCCAACCATCTATTTCCTCAAATATTTTTTATCTTTTGCATGTGCTTTCAGCTGGAAAGCATATTGTTTACGTTGGAATTTGTATGAGTCTTTTGGAAATTTCATTTGTTTCTGATCTTTATTATAGTTGCACTGTTTTCCTTTTCCATTGGGGGCTAGTGTCTTATTTGGTGCATCAGATCATCCACTAAGTAATGATTAGCGTAATTTTTTTGTTGCAAAAAATAGTGATTTTCAACTTATTTATTTTCAAATTTTCACTTTGGAAAATAAAAATCTTTGAAAATTTAAAACCCTTGCTAAATAGTAGCTATTACCCATCACTTTGTTTAAATATTTCTAAATTAACATAAATTATAATAAAATAGCAAGACGATTGCATTTAGTGAAAATAGTGTAATAGACTTTGATGCATTTATTATTTACTTTCTTTTCTCTTTTATGATTATTTGATGTTAGAAAATAAATTATTTTAATAAAGGCGTGCTCAATCGATGCTACATTGTAGCTGGTCCATACCGCTTAGTTTAAATATAGATAAATTAAAGTAAAAAACAATAAAAACATAAATATTTGATGGAAAATCTATATTCCATTATCTTTAAATTTAACTTTGTGTTAACTTGTTTATGACATCTCGAAATAGTTGTTACTATTACTTTTAATTTCTCTTATACAAAAAAAGGGTTTTTGTAATGTTCCAAAAATAATATGTTAAATTCACAAACCTCGATACTTAATAAGATAATCATGCTCGTTTACATAATAAAATGGCATAATAATACATTGAGAATCACTTGTTGGGTGCAAAGAAACTCTTATCTTGATGTATGAATCCTCAATGCATATGGGATATCTTTTACTAATATAAACACCTTCAAGAAAGAAATCTCAAATTGTTTAATATGTTCAAGTGAAAAACAAAAAAAAATTCAATTTTCAGTTATATAATTGTTCTTGTTTGCATCAAGAAGATAACCTAATACTACATTTGAGAAAAATTAATTTTTGGTATTTCTTATGCAATAGCTTGTCGAGTGAAAAGTGATTGCTATCTTGATTCTTGAAAGCTAATGTAATATCCAACGGATATTCACTACATAAAATGTCAACGTGCATAAGTTAGAAATTAATGGAAATATTCTTCAATGAGAAGTTGTTGCTAGCTCATTTGATGTTACTAACTTAAATTGAATCACCACTCGAGATAAAATGTTGTCATTACTATGTGTATGGTGCATCATATTTGGATGCACACACAATACAAATGAAAATCTTCTTCAATTACGAATTTGTTCATGGTAGCATTGGTGCATTGAATGAATATGGCCCTATCTCAATTGATATGAATGAGAAAAATTGGATTTTGCTACCGATTTGGCTAGACACATAACCACAATCTATATTATGAAAACTGCCATTTTTAGTACCTATTGCTTAGTTTAAATATAGCCAAATTAAAGTAAAAAATAATAAATATTTTTTGATGGATAGATGGATAAATCCGAAATGGTACCACAATTTTATTAACGTTTTGAATTTTCAACAAATTATATTTTCCGAAATGAAAAGTAAAAAAAAAATAGGTTGGAAATATCCATTTTCTACAATAGAAAAATTATGGTAAATAATTCCTTAGCAGATGATTTCATGCACCAAATAAGGCACTAGGATCCAATGAGAAATGAAAACATTAAGAGTGAAAATATAGTAAAGATCAGAAACAAATGCAATTCCCAAAAGTGCCATACAATTTCCAACGTGTTTCCCCATACAGTTTCTAGCATAAACAGTATGATTTCTAGTTGAAAGCACATGAAAAAGATTAAAAAATATTTGAGGAAATAGGTAGTTGAAATTTCAATTATGGATAACTTTACCAATGATGAGGAGAGGTTTGAATGAAACATAATAACCACTTTATGAAACAACTAAATCCTCTTCAATACAGAAGAAAATATGAATATGTTAAATATTTTTTTTAAACATATGACATAGTGATATAAATAAAAATATGAATATATTAAATACTGAGCTCTAAATAAAAATAAAAATTAATCTTACCTATAAAAACTATGTTGGATAATAATAACACAATAATTACAAGAATCACATTTCCAACTTTAACTTCACAAGTTGTCATTTTCCAAATCTATGATATTTCACTGCAGACAATAATGAGAAAATAATGAGCAGAGGTCTTTAAGTTTTGAGTAAAATGAAGAATGAAATGTATATGTAAGACAACAAGAGAAAATTAGACTAATTTTTTTTTTTGAATTTTATTAAATGTTTATTTATATAATTGTTTTATATTGATTTAATTAGATTCATTGAAATGGATGTTTTATTGTATAGTTTTTTTTTCGAGGGAAAGAAAATTATATCATGGTGAAAAAAAAAAACAACATATTAAAAATTAACAAGAAAAAAAAACTATGATTAATTGAATTCAAATTCAATATGGAAAAAACAAAGCCATGGAAAAATACAAAAGAAAAGTATGATTCAAATTAAAAAGTAATAAAGCCAAAAAAAAAAAATTATTGGAAAAGTTTTCTTAATTATTTTTTTCTCTTTAAAAAATTTCATCTTAAACTGAAAATATGGCGGAAAACCTATAATTCATGAAAATATAAATAATAGAAAATAAATAATTAGTAAAAATTAAGAAGTTAAATAAAAGGAAAATAAAACTAAAATTTTCAAAAAAATAGTAAGTAGTAGAAAATAAAGAAAGTTTTCAAATGATTATTTCTCCAATTGGAGTCAATCATGGCTTTGGTTAATAATGGAAGTTACTAAAAAATTCATAATAAGAACTCAACCAATCACCTTAAAAATAAATAAATGTAAATAATAAGAAGAAATAATAAAAATTAAATTTGCTACGTTAAAAACTATGGATAGGATCAATTCTTCTTCTTTTGGTTAAAGAAAAAGAAACACCCAAAAATCAAATGTGTAATAGCATTTACCAGAAGTATAATAACAAAATAAAAAAATATTGTTAAAAAATAAATAAAAACTAACTTTCAAAAATAAATAAATGAAACAAATTAAAAAAAAATTGTTTAAAATTTTAAAAGAAGAAAGAAAATTCAAAATAAATATTTCAAGAACAAAATAAAATAATAAAATAATAAAAAAAATCAAAAAGAAGGAAAAAAAATTATTATAAATCAATAAAATAAAAATTTATTAAAAAAATATTGGAATAAGAAAATTGATTTTGGGGTTAAACACCTGGCAAATGGGAAAGCTAAATACATTGAAGGTTACTAGGCAGAAATCTTAAAAATTGGAGGTCTTGTCCTCATCCCCCACATCCACAAGATTTTCAGCCAAGCGATCAAGCAAGGGTTCCCTAAACCTTGGACTCAAAGCCTCATTATCCCTATTTTTAAAATTGGGGATACAAATAACGCCTCCAATTATCAGACGATTATGATCAACCCTCTCTTAGCCAAGTTATATGGTATTATCTTGGAAAATAAGTTGAGCATTTGGCTTGAAAGTGAAGGTAAGAAAGCTAAAGGACAAGCGGGTTTTAGAAGGCAGCACTCAACAATGGACCACTTTGTTACGCTTAGAATCATTGTGGAGGAATGTCGCAATGATAAATCCAATCTCTTATGTTGCTTAGTGGACTTTAGAAAGACTTTTAATACGGTTCCTAGAAACAACCTATGGAATAGATTAAAAGAGCTAAATGTTCCTTTCGAGCTAAGAGCGACCACTATAAGGTTATACGAGAATGTAATTTCCAAGCTAAACAACAATGAGGGGTGGTCGAAATATATTAAGTGTAATATCGGAGTTAAGCAAGGTTTCCCCCTCACCCCTACCCTATTTGGCATTTGCATCGACAAGCTAGAAGGTTGTTTAGAGGAAGCAGGATGTGCTGGCACAATCTTAGTTGGGATATTCATCATCATTATTCTCTATGCTGATGATATTTTTCTTCTCGCAATGTGCCCATCTGATTTAGATAAGAAACATACACTTCTTAAGGATTTTTGCTCTACAATGGGCATGTCTGTTAACACTGACAAAACAAAAGTTATGATTATCAAATCCAAGAAGGACATTTACGCTAATTTTATGTATGAAAATAGTGACTTGGAGGAAGTGTCTTCTTACAAGTACCTAGGAGTTGATATTCATCACAATCTCAACTGGAACTGTAGCATTTAGGAAAGGATTAATGGGGGGTGGAAAGCTTATTTTGTTCTTGAAAATAATTCTAAAATGGAAAACCTCATAATGAGGGATAGAAAGCAGTTCCTCTTTGAAACATTAGTCACTCCTGTTATCTTAAATGGATGTGAGGTTTGGGGTTGCAACATCTCTAGAGAATCTTGGATAAATATTGAGAAAGTCCAGAAGCATTTTATAATGTATAACCTTAAAATTAAAAGCAATAGACCCTATCCTATTCTCCTTAAAGAAGTTGGTATTTCCCCTATCGAGAGCCTAGCTATGACTAGGCTTCTATTGCACAATCACAATCTCAATAGCATAGGAAACCATAGACTTCCTAAGCTAGCTTTAAATTCCATCCAAAACCACCTAAGGCTTAAAAGAGGTTGGTATAAAGACACTGGGGCTTGGTTAAACCATTGGGAGATCGACGAGAATGTTGCATTGCAAAACATTAATAACATTAAAAAAATCATTACTTCTAATTTTAAAGAAAAAATGTGGTGTGAGAAAGATCTAGGAGCTAAAATAAGATTAAGATATTATAAGGAGTTCATCCACCCCACCCTAGAAGATCATAAGTATCTCTTCTTTTTTAACTAGCGCAAAGAAGAAAAATAATATAGTCAAGATTAGAATGAACTCTCATGAGCTCCATAGTGAAACATGTCGTTGGAATGTTCCTAAAACACCATGGATGGAAAGGATCTGCCATCTCTGTGAGAATATGAAAATCGAGGATGAAAATCACTTCCTCTTAGAGTGCCCCACGTACAACCACATTAGAGCTCAATTTCATAATATTTGTTGCAATGCTGACCTTCCTAGCCTCTTAAAATGTCAAAATTATAGTGAGCTCGGGAGACTTCTCTCCAAGCTTCTCAAGCATAGGAATAAAATATTAAATCAAACTAAATAACTCTTTTATTTAGGTCCGATAGAAAGGATTGGTCTCAGTGGACATTAACCATCAGCATCATCATCATAATTTACAAATAAAAATAAAAATGAGAAATAAAAAATAAACAAATAAAAAATGAAAAAAATATTGAACAAATTAGAAAGAAAAAACACTAAAAAAATATCAAATTATAATTTCATAAAGAAAATAATGTGTTATATTTATTTTAAAAATATAATAAATAAACATAAAACAATGTTAATTTTTTTTAAAGTTAAAAATAAAATGAAAATAAAAATACGAATCAACTTGCCACCCAGCACCACCACCACAGGGATGTGAGACAATGCAATAAGTAGATTTTGAAAATTGACTCTCTGCCACGAGGTGCAATACTCATACTTCTTTGGATCGCAACCCCTTGGATATGAGGTTTTTCTAATTTCATTTTTTTTTCAATATTTAAAATTTTTATTTTTATTTTTAAATAATTTTTTTAGATTCTTCTATTTTTGGTTTTGTTTGGTTCATTTTTCTATTTTTATTTATAGTTATTTATTTTTTAAATTTTGTATTTATTTTTGTTTTTATTATTATTTGAATTTTTATTAGTTTATTTATATATGTTTTTAATTAATAAAACCTTAAAATATTTCAAAAAGAAAAAGAAATTTCAAATATATATATATTTGAAATTTCTTTTTCTTTTTGAAATATTTTAAGGTTTTATTTTTTTAAAGGTTATTTTATAGTTTTTTAAATCAATTTTTGCTTTTTCAAATTGTCTTATAGTTTTTTTTAATGTTTGAATGTTTATTTATTTATTTATTTGTTTTTTCATTTTCATTTTTTTTTTTAAAGATCTTTCTTGGATATATATATATATATATATATATATATATACTTTCTATTATTTTTACTTTAACTTTTTAATATTTTTCTAATTTTCTTATTTTTGTTTCGTCTTCTTTTTAAATTTTTTTTTAATTTATCTTTTTTTTTTTTTCTTCGATCAGGTGTTTTGTGAATGCTCCACTAGTAGCTTGACTGACTATTTCTTAATGTCATTATTTATTTTTTATGTCTTCATGAAAATGCATTATGTTCATCCACACTCTGTATCAATTTCGTGGTTAATTTTTAACTTTTCATTCCATTGTGTGTCCCACTACATGTCTCTTTGATGGTTGATTTTAAAAAAAAATTTGCAATGTGAGAATTTCTCTTAGGCTAAAATTTTCAAAGAAATATATTCTTAGCAAATAAAAAATAAATTACTTTTGGTATAATAAATTTTTTATTTATGAAACTAATTCTTTAAATTTTGGAAACAAATTCTTCAAATTATACTCACCATAGGAACCTACAAACAAGGATTTTTACCATACAGAAAAGGGAAACTTGGAATGAGATTTGTCTACTCAAAAAACTAATCGAAATATAGAGAAAGAGACCTTTAAGACTTTAATACCTTTAATGACAGACCTTTAATTCCTAAAAATTTGTAGATATTCCCTTCTGTGAGCTTCATCTCGTTATGTTTATTCATAACTCTCCCCTTCTCCTCCTTCTCTCATCAATTTTTATCTTATAGCGGGTCATAATGTGGACGTAAGAATTGATTAAAAAGAATTATTGTGGATCAAATTCCAGAAACAAATTCTTCAATTTAATATCACTACAGGGAACTACAAATAAGGATCCTTGTCATGCATGAAAGGGAAAATTGGAATGAGGATAATCTATTAAGAAAGCTAAGAATAAAAATAGAGAGAAGGATGGTAGACATTTTCTTTCATAAAATTTGTAGAGATTCTCATTTTTTTCCTTCCTCTAACTTATATTTATTTATAAATCTCCCATTCTCCTCCTCTCATAAATTTTATCGCGATGATGGGTCCATATGTGGAATTAAAACATCGATTAAAAGGAATTATTGTGGATCAAATTCCAGAAATAATTTCTTTAAATTTTGATCACCATAGGAACCCACAAACAAGGATTTTTACGCTACATGAAAGGGAAAATTGAAATGAGGTTAGTCTACTCAAAAACTTAAGAACCAAAATAGAGAGAAGGATGGTAGACCTTTGTTTCGTCAAAATTTATAGAGATGTCCTTTTATCGACTTCCTTTTATTCTGTTTATCTATAACTCACCCCTTTTCCTTCTTCTCCCATCAATTTTTATCCTAATGATGACTCTTGATTTAGATTGAAAATTTTATTAAAAGTAATTATTGTTGATCAAATTTTGGAAACAAATTCTTCAAATTAGGATCACCACAAGAACCTGCAAACAAGGATTGTTACATTTTGTTGAAAGGAAACTTGGAATGAGATTTTCCTACTAAAAAAACTAAGAATTAAAATAGAGAGAAGGATGGCAGACATTTCTCCCTCAAAATTTGTAGAGATTACCTTGTATTAGCTTCCTCTCCTTCTATTTACTTATAACTCCCCATTTCTCCTCCTTCTCTCATAAATTTTTATCTTGATGACGGGTCTTGATGGGGAATTGAAACATCGATTAAAATTAATTACTGCGGTTCAAATTTTGGAAACAATTTTTCCAAATTCTAATCACCAAAGGAACCTACAAACAAGGATTGTAACCCTACATAGAAGGGAGACTTGGAATTAGATTCATCTATTAAAAAAACTAAGAATAAAAATAGAGAGAAGGATGAAAAACCTTTTCTCCATAAAAAAATTTAGATATTACCTTCTATTGGCTTCCTTACCTTTTGTTTATTTATAGATATCGCTTTCTCCTCCTTATCTCATCAATTTTTATCGTGATGTTGGGTCTTTATATAGACTTGAAAAATTGAATAAAAATAAGTATTGTGGATAAAATTCTAGAAATAAATTCTTGAAATTTTTATCAACATGGGAACCTACAAACAAGGATTGTTACCCTGCATGAAAGGGAAACTTGGAATGAGATATGTTTACTCAAAAGTATAAGAATCAAAATGAAGAGAAGGATGGTAGACCTTCGCTTCCTCAAAATTTGTAAAGATTCCCTTCTATCAACTTCCTTTCCTTCTATCTATTTATATGTCTCCCCTTCTCCTCATTCTCTCATGCATTTTTATTTTGATGATGGTTCCTAATATGGACTTGAAACATTGATTAAAAATAATTAATACGGATCAACTTCTGAAGAAAAATTCTTAAGAAAAAAATAATAATATTTTAATTGTCATTTTTCAATATCCCTCATACTAAAAAGTAATTAAGGCAGAAATCAAATTAATTATTTTAAATTAATTTTAATTATTTTATGTCTCTTTATAAAATTTAATATAAAATTAAGGGAGAAATTAAATTATATTATTTATGGTCTACATTGATTTTTTTTAATTAGTAATTTTTATTTATGTTTTATTTTATTATTTTTAAATGTAATGTAAAACACTTATAAGCATAATAAATTTACTTACTAGCAATTTATCCTTAAGGTGCAAAGGTACACTGAAGGAATAAAAAATTTGAAACTCAATTAATTTTAAAAACTAAATCACTAAACATTAAAAACTCTTGTTTCTAATAAAGTAAATAGTATATTAAGATCGATCTCTATCAAAGGATAATGACATGTTTCCCGAGATGCACAATGGGTTTGGCCGCTCTAATCACACTTTCCCAATTATTGTCAAAATATTTTCCCACCCTATATCGTCCCAAAATCCATTCACCAATTTCCTATACTTCAAAATGTCATTGATATGTCTTCTAGTAAATGAAGTTTTGGTTCCATTTTAAAATGGAGATGTTTAACATCTCCAAACACTACAAGGAAAAGACCCTCTAGCGGGGGTTATAAAGGAGGTTTTTAGTGTTATAAAATTAGCCAAAATTCTCAAAAAAAACATATGCTACCACATCCATTTTTGGTAACGGTGGTTTTGGCGGCGCTTTTAACGAAAATTGAACACAACTAAAAAAAAAGGGGGCAGCCGGAGCTTATTACAGATGTTTTTCCATCGATGCTCTTATCATGTTTAAATGCACCAGTGGGTATCGGTAGATAGCACACTGGGGCAGTCTAAGGAGAATGCATCGGGCCGCTAAGGAAAACAACATCACCGGGCCTGGTGTTGGTGCTACAATGCACAGGGCCATTCTAATTGGTCTTGGGATTTGAGCAGTGCCCATAGGTCGTATAAGCACACCGGTGCGTGTATCTTTATGAGGCACCGGTGCTCCATATCACAGAAAGGAACCGAGATTTATAATTGGTATTGGTATTCGTGCGGTGCACATGGCATCTACAAATGCACCGATGCTTATAGATACATAAATTCCCCAGTGCGCAGTATCACATAAATGCACCGATATTTATAACTGGAATCGGTATTAGTGCGGTGCCCATAGAATCATAAACGCACCAGTGCATACAGACACATAAGCGCATCGGGTTTAATTTTGATTTTTTTAGAAACATCCACCTATGACAGTCCAATTATTGTGATTGTTTTAAATTCATTATTCATCAAAAGTTGACACATCTTATAACAATATTCATATTAATTACATTTTTATTAATGCATTTGAATGTGTTGTTTGGATTAATTTGTTATATCATATCAGAATTATTGTGGGTTTTTTAAATTAATTATTCATCAAAAGTCGACACATATATATAATCTTATAACAATATTCATATGAATTAAATTTTTATTGGTGCATTTGAGAACGACAATGGAAAACGCAATAGCGACAATGGAGAATGCAATAGAATAAATTAAAACAGATATTATGACTATATATATATATATATATATATATAAAAGACAACCTTTGTCATACAAAATGGGACAATTATTCGTATCCGTTTGTCTTTCAATTGGGACACTATGTCCATTACATTAAACAAAATGTTTGATTTCACAGACATATTTCAAAAAATAAAATGCCTTTCTTTGATATGAAAATTCCATAGTCATCATCATTCTTCGCTTCAACTGCTGTCACTGCCAGAGCTACTTCCATGACTTGGGTTATTTTCAAGAATGTTGTGTTCACGACGTTGATTGTTTTCTTCTTCTTCATTTTCCATCTACAAACAAAAAAATAAATTTAAATGAGTGTATATACATTGATAAGAATAATGAAAATTCCAATATTAAATAATATACATCAGTGTAAATAAAAATAAAAATTACGTACCATAGCAACAATTGACTCATAAACTATACACATTCTTTCAAAACCATGTACCATGCCATCTTTCAAAATTTCATTTGTTGGCGCAGTTCCATACTTTGTTTCTTGCAAGTTTTATACCCCATAAAAAATCATATATTTAATATAAAATATTCTTTTTTTCTATTAATTATATATGGAGCTAATTAAAACAAGATTGATAGATGCTTACAAATTCCACAATTAAATTCTGATATGCCAACATATACTCACAACCCATATTTGACCCAATTTCAATCAATTCATCTGATGATTCTTCTTTGTATGTTAGCACCTGTTTGAAGACATTCAATGATGATTTTTGTAAAACAACTTAAAAAATACAAAAATGAAATTTGGCTAAGTTTTTATAAGGAAGTAACAATTACTCACAAACTTAGAGATCAACCATTTTCCTCCTTGTCATCTTGTTTTATGTGCTGAATGGGTTCCATTTTCTTTTCTTTTCTACAAGAAAATTCTTGAAAATTAATATTTAATTCTTAATTGTTTATTTACTGTACCTAATGATCGAAGAATTCAATGATTACATATTACATTTGAAGCACGTTGTTCTATTCATTCCACTAGATCCCTCAAACTTTTGTAAAAGTTTTTCCCCCTTTCGTTAACTTCTAGCACCACTCCAGATCAGCCAAGGAGCAATTTATTTTCATTTGCATGTTCTATTTTTTTTCTTTTCTTAGAACAACATTCCTTTTCTGAGCTGTTGGTCCCTGTAGAAAATTAAACTTATGTGAAATAGTAGAGTGTTTGAGACATGTTATCTAATAATTTTAAGTATATTATTAATAATAATTAAAAAAGAAACTCATATTGGATCGATAGTATTGTTTCATTCACCTGATTCATCTTTCTGCAATTTTTCCATTAAACGTTTATGCTCTTCTCGTCGTAGATCAAAAATAATAATATCAACCTTCGTCATTTTTTGGCTGTACATGATACATAGTAAACAATAAATATTAGCTAAATTTAAATATAGTTCAAAAAAATATTTTTTATAAAGAATTTACAAAGAACTTGCCTTTTTTGCTTTTCTTGATGTGTTAACAGTATTTTTGTTACTTGATATATTGCCAGTCATTTCTTTATTAATATGAAACCTGTAGCATATCATTCATTAATATATTTATAAATAAATTCTTAAATTTTCAGTTAGAAAATAAATCTCAAGACACCGGTGCACCTTTCATGAAATCCGCACCGCCACTGGTGCGTGGATATATTAACAATGCACTACCAAACAGTATAATATGTCATACGGTGCATTCGGTATTATAAATGCACTGCAAAAATAGTGTAATGAACCTGACGGTGTGTGGGGTATTATAAACACACCAGAAAAATGGTGTAATACACCGTACGGTGCTTTCCTAGTTAAAGAGAGCATCGGTGCCCTATTTCTGATTTGGCGCACGGATTTAAAAAAATGTTTTCAATTTTTTATGATACAGAACTTGCACAGTGTGCTGCAATAATACAGAGCACCAATGCGGTGGAGTACGCAGGGCATACCGATAAAGAAAAATCCATTTTTTCAAAAATTCACGCAATTTCTTAATGAATTGGGATTTGACTATGCAAGTTGTCTAGTGGGTTGGACGTCAATATAAAATGAAAAATCCTAATTCTGAAATCACAGAAACAGGGAGAAGAAAGGGAAAAAACAAACAAATAAAGGGTTTAGGGTAAAAATGGATAAAACTGCAGGAAAAAATTAAAAACTACAAAAAAAATTAAAAAAAGAATTAAATTTCATCACGAAATGGTTTAAAATTCTATGATAAAGGACTTGAATCACCAGAGTTTTGGTTTCTGATTGTCTGAATACTTTTGTTGGAACGTATTTCGCCATCCACAATGCCCTTGTTCTCTCTTGCTCCAAGTCTGTCTCCTGCAAAAGTATGACTGGAAATTTTTAGCAAAAATAGTGAAATAATGAAAAGTCTTTAGTATTTAAAGAATAATTTTATCAAATTAGATTTTCGAAAATATTTTGCTGCCCATTTTTCAAATTTTCGCTTTTTTTTTTAACTTAAACAAAATAGAGTTGTGTTTTTTTTTTTTTGCGTTTATTCATTTCTGGTGTGCATAAATGTGACGTGCCAGTGTGTTTTATTAATACTACACACCGGGGCCTATTAGGATAATAAGCACACCAGACTTTTTTAATTTTTTTTTTTTTTTTTTGTATGTAAGATCATAAAAAGTAATGATAATTATAAAGTACATGAATTTATTTTCATTATTTTCTAAACTTTATATATGTAACATCATAAAAAATAATGATAATTATGAAGTACATGAATTTATTTTCATTATTTTCTAAACTTTATGTATGTAAGATCATAATAAAATAATGATAATTATAAAGTGCATGAATTTATTTTCATTATTTTCTAAACTTTATGTTATAAAAATTGGTATTATTCTAGATTTGTTATTTTACAATTATTTGCAAATTTACATATTTAAATATCTTAATAAAATCATTTCACATTAATACAATTAAAATTTTCACATTAATAGAATTAAAATTTTACATAAAATTACATTAATTAAAATTACAATTACAATTACAATTAAAATTACAATTACAATTTTACATTAATTTCACATACATGAATTACGATTAGAATTAGAATTAGAATTTTAATTTTACATACAATTACATTTACAATTTTATATATAATTACATTTACAATTACAATTACAATTTTACAAATATTTTACAGACAATTCAATTAAAATTACAGTTACAAATACAATTACATTTACAATTTTAGATAGAATTACATTTACAATTACAATTACAATTTTACAAATATTTTACATACAATTCAATTAAAATTACAATTACAAATAAAATTACAATTTGTGAAATTTACATACAATTAGAATTAGAATTACAATTTTACAATTTTTCATATATACAATTACAGTCATTTCACAATAAATTAAATATTACAATTACAATTAAAATGTTACATTAATAAATATTTTACATACAATTACACTTAAAGTTACAATTAGTACAAATACAAATACAATTTTACAATTTTACATACAATTAAAATTTAAATTAGAATTACATTCATGACATAATATTTAGTAAATATCATGGTCATTTAATAATATTAAATTAATTAATAAACATCATCATGATTATGATAACCATCGTACAAACATCATATTTGAATAATAAACACATTTAATTAACATCAAATTAACATTACATATTAACATCATCACAACACAAACATCAAATATACATCTCAATATAATGTCAAATAACTCATGCGCCTATCAAATTAACAACAAATGCACAACCAGAAACGTGAGACAAAGCTCACTCAACTCAATGAATTCAATTTCTCAGTTACATCACACTTATATAGGAAACTGCACTCACCTAATCTTCCTGAAAACGAGGAAACAAACCTGAATATGTGCAACCAATTCCTAATTAAACACTCTCGTTCAACCACTCAAAACTAATTCTATTTCTGCATTATTCTCACATCCTCCCTTAATGGAGAAATGGATTTTCTACAATACCTAATTGACTTCTAAAAACTTCAAATTTGATTTTACCAAGGGGCTTAGTAAATATATTAGCCATATTATCCTTGGTATTACAAAATATTAATTCAATTTCATTCGACTCAATTTTCTCACGTACAAAGTGGTACTGTAACTCAACGTGTTTTGTTCTAGCATGGTAAATTGGATTATGTGCTAACTTGATAGCACTCTGATTATCACAATTGATACATGTTGAACCACTTTGCGCCTCTTCAAGATCTGCAAGAATTCTCCGCAACCAAATAGCTTCAAAGGTGGCATTGGTCAAAGCTTTGTACTCTGATTTTGTTGATGATAAAGAAACAGTTGGCTGTTTCTTACTACTCCAAGATACGACCCCTGATCCAATATGAAATGCATAGCCAGAGGTAGATCGTCTGTCATCTGGATTTCCTGCCCAATCTGAATCAGAAAAAACCTGTCAGTGCAACATCAGATTCATCAGTATACATAATACCTAAATTCACTGTTCCCTTTAAGTATCGGAGAACTTTCTTTGCAGCATTCCAGTGATTTCCTAAAGGCTTAGCCATGAATTGACTAAGGATACTGACTGAGTATGCAATGTCTGGTCTGGTAGTGGTGAGATAGTTCAGACTTCCCACCAACTGACGATATAATGTTCCATCTGCCTCTTTAGTTCCATCTTCTTTGTACAACTTTGCATTCTGTTCTAAGGGAGTTGACATAGCTTTGCAATCACTCATATTGAACTTTTTAAGAATTTCCTTTGTATATTTGCTTTGAGTGATCAAAGTTTTACCAGGCTCTCTCCATACCTCAATTCCTAAACAGTAATGCAATTCACCCAAATCTTTCATTTCAAATTCCTGTGACAAACGAACTTTAATTTCTTCAATTAACTTGTGAGCACTCCCTGTGATTATGAGATCATCCACATACAAAGATATTAAAGCAACATTTCCTTTTCCATCTTTCTTAACATACAAGTTAGGATCATTTTTGCTTTTCACAAATCCATTCTGAAGAAAGAAGGTATCAATCTTTACATACCATGATCTCGGTGCCTGTTTCAAACCATATAATGCCTTTCTTAACCTGCAGACTAGATGCTCCTGTCCCTGTTTGACAAACCCTTCAGGTTGAACCAAATAAACTTCTTCCTTTAAATCACCATTTAGAAAAGCAGATTTGACATCCAATTGATGTATATTTCAATTATGTTTTGTGGCTAAGGCAATCAGTAATATAACTATATTCAACTTAGCTACTGGTGCAAAATTTTCTTCATAATCAATTCCCTCCTTTTGAGCATATCCTTTTGCTACTAATCTTGCCTTAAATTTATCAATTGTACCATCTTCTTTAAATTTTGATTTGTACAACCATTTTCTTCCAATTGGAACTTTATTTTTAGGAAGTTCCACTAATTCCCATGTTTGATTTTTCATAAGAGAAGCATACTCATCATTCATAGCATTAATCCATGGTTCATGTTGTTTAGCCTGCTCATAATCAATTGGTTCAACAACACTCATTATGTTAGACATTAAGGCATAATCTCTATACCTTGCAGGAAGCTGAGTTTGTCGGGATGACCTTCTTGGTGCTTCAATGCCTGTGGGTGTTCCATCCATGATTCGTCGGCTTTGAGGTGAATCACCCCCTTGTGATGACTCACTGCTGCTGGATGTGCTCATACTGCTCTCATCCTGATCATGTACCTGTACCTGTACCTGTTCTTGTTCCTGCTTAATCAAAGTATCAAGTTTGACATGAGCATCATTAGATATATGCCATGCATCATTCTTTGTATTACTTTTATCAGCCTGCTCATGAAACAACACATCACGACTTGCAAATAGTTTATGGGAACTTGGATCAAACAATTTATAGGCTTTCTGATCCGCACAATACCCAATGAAAACACACTTGATTGACTTGGCATAAAGTTTTCTTCTGTTAGCCTTAGGAATATGAGCAAAAGCAGTACATCCAAAGACTCTGAAATGACTCACATCAGGTTTATAACCATGAAGAACCTCAAAAGGAGCTTGAAAAACTAATTGCTTAGTGGGACATCGATTCTTCAAATAAACAGCAGTGTTAATGGCTTCTGCCCAGAAACCATTAGAGATGTTCTTACCTTGCAGCATACTACGAGCAGATTCCACCAAGGTTCTATTCCATCGCTCAGCAACACCATTTTGTTGAGGGGTATGTGGCACTGTGAACTGTTGTTGAATTCCATTAGATTTACAATAGGTGTTAAATGCTTTTGACTTATATTCACCCCCTTGATCAGATCTGAGTATTTTAATGTACTTACCTGTTTGTTTTTCAACCATAGTTCGAAACTCTTTAAAATACTCAAATATATCACTCTTCCTCCGAATGAAATAGACCCAGGTGTACCTAGATCGATCATCAATAAAAATAACAAAGTATGAAGCACCACCAAGAGACCTAGTTTGCATAGGTCCACATACATCAGTGTGAATTAATTCAATTATATCATACTGTCGTTTCTCGGTATGAACAGGAAACTCTTCTCTATGCTGCTTACCAAGTGCACAAGCTTCACATGGTAAATGTTCACACTTCATAACAGGAAGACCTTCAACCATTGATATCCTTTGCAACAACGATAAATCATTGTAAGTTAGGTGCCCATACCTGTGATGCCATAATTCTGCTGTCGATGTCTCTTTGGATGTCAATGCAACATGGCGCTTCACTGCCACATCCAATCTGTATAATCCTCCAACCCTGGTACCTGTAGAAACAACCCTGTAGTGGTCCTGAACATCTTTCACTATACACCCCAATTTACCAAATTCAACTTTTAAATGATTATCAGTGATAGTGGAAACAGATATCAAATTCTTTTTGAGAGCAGGTACATACATCACATTATGAATCTATTGCATTTTTCCATTAGGTAAGTACACATTTATTATTCCATAGCCTTGAACTTTAAGTGACCTGTCATCTCCTAGGTAAATGTGTGTACCATCAGATTTCTCATAATATTTATCATACCATTCTTTATTACAAGTCATGTGCGCTGATGCACCAGAATCTATGAACCAAGCATTCTCATCATCAGTTTTAGCAGACAATGAAGCATCAGAAAGAAACAACTTAAGATTTTTAAATCCATCAGTCACTAAGGTGTCTCTGTTTATGTAATTTTCATTATGCCTTCTATGTCTTTGATTTGATTCATTATTCTTTCTCCTATAGCAATCTTTAGCCAGATGTCCAGGTTTTCCACAATAATCACATTCAATGTTCCTCTTAACATAAGAATTAGGAGGTGTTATACCTTTCTGTTTTGCTTGAAACCGGCCTCTATTCCTGTCCCATGGTCTACTTCGGAATGGTCTTTTGCCTCTTGCAGTCAAAGCCGAATCAGAACCATTTGACTCCAGTTCAAAATTTTTCATTCGCTCTTCTTCTTGAAGAAGAATTCCAGCCAATTCTTCAAATGTAGGAGGTGTTGGTCTAGCTGAGAGCGCTGAAATAAAGACTTTATAGTCTGGGACTAACCCCTTTAAAGCAACAGTTACCAAGTCTGTACTAGACACCTTTTCACCAATATCACCAAGCTTATCACTCAAGTCTTTAATTCGAGAAACAAATTTTCTAATGCTTTCATTGGCTTCCATTTTGATAGATAGCAGCTTTGTTTTTAAAAATAAAATACGGTTTGCATAAGTAGTTTCATACAAACCTTTGAGAGTGTCCCATGTCACCTTTGAAGTTTCACAGTCCCGAATGTGAGGAATAATATTGTCCTTCACTGACATGCGTAGCAGCACCTTTTCTTTCATTTCACGCTTATCCCAATCTTGAGTGGCAGCAGGAGGTTGAGGCTTGGGCTCGTCACCTTTGACAATCATCCAGAGATTGTATGCCTCCAGTACTGTTATGAGCTTAAATTTCCAGTTTACGTAGTTTTCTCCATCAAGTTTGGTGGATTCATTTAAATATGAGTCAGCAAGTGGATTAGCCATTGTTGTGAAGATCTAAATATTCAAAAGATCTAGTTTGCAATTTAATTGCACACTCTCTTTAGATTGATGATTTTTTTTTTTAACAAAAAAAAACTTCAAACAAAATTTGCTCCCTTTTGTTAAAAAAATGACAAGAACAAATATAAATTTGTTCAACTCACATAAAAATGCCACTTCTGAATTTTTTCAACTCACAAAACCATTTCAAAAAACCCGCAGGAGCCTCCAACTAAGCTTACGGCCCTTCCAAAGCTTACGGCCTTTCCCACTAAGGTTGCGGTCTCACATTAAAAGCGATCATTTATGAGTCTGCTCCACAGCATTTAAAAGGATGTATGAATACTGTTAAATGACAGGGCTGGGATAACGCCGCACCCAAAACCGTTGCTGGGATATCTGCTTTGCTGCCAGCGCTTGTTAGAACAAGGCACTGTCTATCCTCTTTGCGCGGATTTTATTTAAGTTGGAATCTTCTCTTACCATTGATTTAAAAAACCGCACCCAAAAACTTAAATAAAAACCTTCGTTGAAAGCTTCGTTAAATAAAAGGGCAGGCGTGGTATATCTGCACCCAAAAAAAACTTACATGACAACCTTCACGTGCTGTCTTGAATCAGCAAACTGTATCCGGCGTACCAACTCCAACACACAAAACAACTGAAGCAGCAAACTGTATCCGTCCGGCGTATGCTTCAACGGCGTTCAGGCTGTTCACTCGCTCCTCAACGCTTCTCAAAGCACAGATAGAAGAGTAGCATACACACGCTCTCAGTGCTCTGTCCGGTTGATGGGTTTCGAAAGCGGAGCTCTCGCTCCAATACCCAAACATCAGCTCTGATACTAAATTAACAGCAAATGCACAGCCAGAAACGTGAGACAAAGCTCACTCAACTCAATGAATTCAATTTCTCAATTACATCACACTTATATAGGAAACTGCACTCACCTAATCTTCCTGAAAACGAGGAAACAAACCTGAATATGTGCAACCAATTCCTAATTAAACACTCTCGTTCAACCACTCAAAACTAATTTTATTTCTACATTATTCTCACATATCACATATACACATCTATCTGCAAGCAAAACATTAAATGAACATATCTAACATGACTAACAATATGCACCACATCATGATGATCATCAACATGAAAATTAAGTACAACTGCAACATGAACATAAAATACATGGACTATATATATATTGATGTTGATATACTACCACCAGCGCTTGATCCATGACATGATTTATATTACAGTCCTCCTCAAATGCGTATCAACTGTCGTAGCCCCTACGACATGCTGCATCAGGCCATACATGTCATGCGGCATGCCTCTCCACATCCATATCAATCTATCATCACCTTGTCTCTTTCTGTAATGAGCGGGCCTGAGGCCCCCAACAATAATTAGACAATTTCATTACATAATTAATAAAAACAAGTTAAATAACATGTTAGAATAAATATAAATAAAACATTAATATTACCTCTATCATCTGGCAGCTCATTAGGAGTGAAGAGGATGTTCAGACACCCTCACCAATCTACTCCAGCATAAGGACATGGGACCATAATGAAGGGATGCAACCTAGCAATGCTGGCTAGTAAGTTCAGCAAATCATGTGATATCCTTGCTGGAAACATAGTGTCTCCCCTCTTGGGCATCATCTACCCCCACATGCACATCCGGGCCTGCAACATCAGCCTATGAGGCTGTTGAACAAAACTAGGTCTCATCTTTGGAAACCTCTCAAAAAATAAACAAAACAGCTGTGAAGAAAAAGGGAAGTTGACCCTCCCTTGTGTAATAGCATGACATCTATCTAAGGCTGTACAAAAATATCACAAAAAAATGACAGACCACTTGAAAATTCATGGCTATTGTACTAAATAATAAACTTAATATAAAAGCGAGCAACTAATGTGTTTCCCGTCACTAGTGTTGTCCGAAATGATCGAAGCGATAATAGAGAGGAACTGCACGTGCTGTCTACCAAAAGCACCTATACATAACTGACCTCCAGGTACCTGAAAATCTGAAGGAGACAGTACATGTGCTCCAATGTATCTCTAGGAGTAAACTAACTGAATCCCTGCTACACAACCAAGTGGCACGTCTCGGAATGAGGGAAAATCCACCCCTCTCCTGGATAGTCATCTAATAAAATAAATTTCCTCCTTAGTGGGTGTGTACAACTGGTCAGGACCAACCTGAAAAGCCTGTCGGTGGGAATTCCACTTGCCGATAAGATGTCTCAAAAGCACACTATGGGCCTTTTGGCCGGAAATAGCCTCCTCATAGAACTTGAGGGGGCCTACCTACATAAGGATCTCCTAGGTATCTGCAGCAATAGGGAAAGGGCAACAAACACTCTCCCTCTCTCTCGCCTCCCATTGGAAAATCATGTCATACTATTCTACTTCTTGTTTTTGTTGTTGCTCCTGTTCTCTCTGAATCATTGCCATATTAATTAATTTTTTTTATTAAAACAGAAATGTATTTATAAATATACATATATAATTTTTTTTGAAAAAAACATACATACAAGGCAGTGCTCCATAAAAATAGTCATGAACCGGTGTTGGTGCGTCCTAATATTTTAGTACACCATCCTCGAGGCCGCAAATGAAATAGCCCACACCGGCTTCGGTGCCGATGTCTATTTTTCAAACACCGTAGACTATATATAATTTAGAATAGCGTTGCGCTAACTGAAATATATGCCCCGACGCATATACTCGTGTTAGCACACCAAGTTCATGACAATGACATAGTTGATGGTGTGGTCTTTTACCCGGCCGCACCATTGACCCTCTCAAAATGAAAAATGCGGTGCGCTGACATAAATTGGGGCGGAAAATAAAGTCAATGCACCACACTCTAATTTTCACGGTCAATGGTATGCCTAGATAAATGAGCGCACTGCCTTTCTCTTTTTTATTTTTTATTTAAAATTATTCGGGGTGCCTTTCGGCACTACCATGGAAATGGTGTGGTTACCGTTAGCACCGGTAGCGGTGTTGCCTGTAAATTTTACAGGTAGCACTGCTACCGGTGTGAGCCGAACAACTCGAGCGCATCGCGCGACAATATATATATATATTTTTAAGGGTTATTTTTAAGTTTATTTCAATATCTAATCCGGTAAGAGGCTTAATTATAGAAAAACTAGAAAAATACCTGTACAATTCGCAATCGAGAAGACATATTGGCTGTAAAATTTGGAAAATAAATTTTTCCCACTGTTTTTGAAAATGCAAGCTGCAGATTGGTTGGCAATGCAGAGCAGCATTGCATGCAATGGGTGCAATGAGAGCACCAATGGCAGGGTGGCTCAGAAAAAAGGAAATAGCACCGGGGCTTGAGAGTTCTGGAGCACTGAGGAAAGTGAATAATGAAGTTTTTTGGCCATAATATTTTTTTATTAACCCTGTTCTAGTGCGCGGGTTTTTACAAGTGCACCGGTGCGGTTAAACAAAACCGCATAGGGCGGTATCAATTTTGGCACATTGTTTATAATGCGCCAAGGCGTTGCCGTAACTCTGCACTGGGATGTTTAAGTTTTGGCACAAAAATTTGATGATGCATCGGGGCGGCATAATTGTAAGGCATCGGTGTGTAATAGTCGCAATGTGATGGTTTTTTGGCCTTAATTTTTTTTTTATATAATGTTATTCCAGTGCGGGCTATTTCTGGCACACCGGTGCTCTTAGAGAAGAATGCACCAGTTTGTGTCTATTTTGGTGCAGTGTTTTATGATGCACTGGAATGGAAGAGTATTGATGCCCCAGTGCGTTGTAGTAACTGGATGCCCCGGTGGTGTGTACTTCATGCACGTTGTCTGGTGTGACACTATTCGATGCCCACCAATGTGTTCTATGGTATCATGCGTACCGGTAATTGATAGCTCAAGAGCACTAGAAAACTGAAAAATCTAGGTTTTTTGTCGTTTAATTTAACCCTTTACCGGTGCACGTTATTCATAGGCACACTGGTACTGTTTTCTTCAAACGCACCGGTCGGTTTGTGTTTTGGCGGTTTCTGTCTACCACACCGTGTGGTTTTGGTGTTGGAGTTTTGTTTTATAATGCACCGGTGTAGATGAGTTGTGAGGCACCGGTGCTCTATTATATTATGATGTACTAGGCATGTGTGTACGGAGTGCACGGTGTTTGGTGTGCCAATGATTTTGGCTGCACCGGTGATTTATTTTTTTGCGAGCATCGGGCGAGTTTTAACGATAAGAGCACCGATAGGAAGACATCCACAAAACCCTCCGCCCGCCAACTTCCTCTAGTAACCTCCACTAGAAACAGATGTATGGGGTATTTTTCTTTGTGGTTCCTCAAAAACATCCGCTAGAGGGACTTTTCCTTGTAGTGGGAAGTTTCAAATCTAGTAAGAATTTTGTTATCAAGACATTTGGTGTGAGATAGAAATAGTCAAGAAATTTATTTATTTTAGTTTAATGGAGATAGGGAAATAGTCTGCAAATTTTTTGTTTTTTTATTATTATTAAAGGGTTTTTGAAACTGTTAAAAGGGAAGTTGCCAATCTTCTGGAATTTCAAGAAAATTAATATACATTTTTTGAAGATAACTGATAGGTTAATTGAAGTTTAATATAATATTCATGTATGAATAGGAAATACATAATTTAATGGTAATCCCATGTTTAAGGCCAGGATCTACTGGAAGACATAGTTACTCCATTTTCATTACCCAGTAAAACATGCATATGTATTAACTTGTTACAAGATGCACAGTACAATTCACATGCATTTGACATCAATAAAATCTTCCCCATGGTTTAGGAGCGTGAAGATATTTTTACAGTTGTAATTTCTACTCCATGGATAATATTTATTTGCACTAAGTAATTCTATGAAAATGAAACATGAAATGATAACTCTAAGTCAATCAAAAACTTGGTTTTATTATTCTATTAATTGGATCCTCTAATTAAAACGAAATTTTAAATAATGTGATTATAATTTTTATGGTGTAGTAAAATTCCTGCAATATATTCTACGAGACTGGAGACTGAAAGTATGAAACTGCCTAGGAGGTGAGAGAAACAAAAAAATTGGATCAGACATTTTATGGGTGGAATTGTTTCGTAGTAAACAAAAAATGCAACATCAACACGAAGCAGTTTCCCCATCGTGGTCTTCAAGACAAAAACTTTTTGCAAAAGAATACGTAATTACACTAATCACGGCTGAAGAAGAGGGATTGTACCGAGATTGACCAACCGTTTAACTATCTTGGTTTAGTACTCTTAGCATACTAGGAACCTTGATGACTAAAATAGATAAGGATTATGAAAATGACTCCATAGGCACGCGACATGGGTTTTGGTGTATCTACATCTGATTTAAGACAAGGCCAGAGAAAGTTGCATTTCCTATCATATTTCTGAGGTGTGGAACATTTTCCACATAAGGAAGCACACTTATTACTAATACATCCTTCTTCCCTGGTATTGGCAACATAGGAGCAGCAACATATTCATTCCTAATTTCTAAAATATCACCCATGCTTGTTGTTGATATGCTAAAAAATAATGCACAAAATGGAGAAAATTGGGCATCGAGAATCACAAAGTAAAAGGGAAGTAGAGAGAACATATCCCTCTTCCTGTAAGATCACGCCAAAGCAAGCTGTGTATGGTCACAAATTCCAATGGCAGATTGCTTTTAAAATCTCCTATACCCCATAATTTCCAAGATAAGCTATCCAATTAGTTTAATACTATGATGTTGATTAGCGTCGAGAAAAATTGTTGTCAATTCCTAGATTTGTGACCTAATTCTCATCTCCAATGCCCCAACGATGTCGTGGTCTTCCTCGTGGATGATTTATTTTATTGGATCATAACTTTATCAATCAAAGAGATTGTGAGTCAACAATCATCTTCAAATTATTATACAGCATATCATTATGGTAGATGACAAGTAAAATTAAGGTAAAATATAGATTAGAATAGGTAAAATAACATTAGTATGAACACAATTGGGTGGGGGGACTCAAGATGGGATCACGACTTCTCTGAGAAGAGATACTCTCTACGAGTTCTATAGATGGACTGCGTAAAAATCCAAATATCAATATCAGATGAATTATTTAAGAGTTCTATAGATGTATTGGGTACGAATCAAACTACCAACACAAATAATCTAAACTTTATGAATCTTGTATTGTTCAGTTTGTACTTATCTAAGAACTGAAATTGTCTGTACAAATTAAGGTAAGAGAGTTGGAAGTATCATTCCAAAGGGTCTGAGATTTAGGTTATTTCCCATGATCGAACACAATAGGATAATTATAGTGGGCTGCAAAAAAATAATTGATTTGTAAAAGAAGATTCTCAAGACATGGTGCCCTAGTTTAAATTGAAATCAAAAAGGGACTTTCTGGTTCCAAAAGAAAATAAAAAGATGGTGTTTCTCACAATCTCAATTGTAGATAAGCCCAAACTTCTAGTTTCCAATTTCTATTTTAGTTTGAGGTGACTGTGGAATCATTATGTTAACGTTATTTGGAAGATTATGTGTGTACAAGGATCATATACATTAAGAAATTGTGTATATATTGATTGATAATGCGAACCTTCTATATTCTCATTGGAAATTTTTCCTTCAAATTCATGCCATTTTTTGTTGTCCTGGAAGATTCATTGATGTCAATATCAATTTTCTAGTGATACATATTTTCTGTGTGTGAAGAAAGGAGTGTTTTGGTTGTCGTTTTGTTTAAGAACTCACAGTGCTTGAAAATTTTTGTATATTTTCATTTTGGTATTTTTAAGTTCAGTTTTGTATGAAGAACATATGAGTTCTAAGGTGATTTTTGCATCTAGCAATGAACACTATGGATACTTGTCATAAAATGGGATCTGCAAAATAGTTGAATTAAGACCTTGGTTTTAGGGTTAGTATGCATTTGGAAATTATGTATACTGCAAAATCTGCACAATGCTAAAGTGAGTCTTTGACTTTGGGGTCAACTTTCATTTGGTTACTCTGCGTGCATTAAGTTGTGAGTTGGATCATGCAAAATATTGAAGCTAGGCCCTTGAATTTTTCCTTAGTCTGAAAATTTTCCTTTGGGGAAGAAGACTTTTAATTATTTTAAATGGAAGGATTGGTTGGTTGGTTTGGAGTAGGAAATATTATTTTGGGTTGGATTAAAGAATTATAACTTCTTATTGGAAATTGGCTTGTTGGAATATAATATTTTGTTAGAGTGTCTTCATCTCAATTTCATGTAACTTATTTTTAAATATTAAAAAAATATTAAACTCTTAATTGGATTTGCTTGGATATAGTGATCCTTATTTTTCGTTTTATTTCTTAATGCATATATATATTTTTTCCATTTATCATTTAAACACCTGTAACTTATTAATGTTAATTGGTTCATTGGAATGCTATATTTTGTTAGCTTGTCTTCATCTCAATTTTGTGTAACTTGTATTTTAAATATTAAAATTTTAATTGGCTGTGTTTGGATATCAAAAATTAAGAGTCATGTGGTAAAGCTTTATTAAAGTGTCGCACTATGGAAAAAGAATGTGTTTATGGATGTGCACTATGCAAGAGTAAAGTTTCCACATGGATTTTTTGTCTTGATGTTCTGCTTTTCTTGGTTTTTTTTAGTATTCTTAGGTATTACTCATGATGTAATTTTCAAAATTATTTCTGGATGTAATTTCCAAAATCGTCGATGTCATTATATACTCATGGAAAAGGATAGCACATTGTTAAAACTTTCTAATTTTTGTATTTTCACCAAAATTTCTAATAAAATCATTAATGTCATTGCATAGTTATGGAAAAGAATTGCGCATTTCTATAACTTTCTAATTTTTGCATTTTCACCCAACTTTCTAATTTTTGAGTTTTTCTACGTGTTAAAAAATTGTTGGATAGAGGAGAATGAGATTAAGCCTCTACTATTGGTTGAATCTACTAACCCAAATCCATTGTAAGAACACCTTTAATGTAATTATTAAATACTATAAATCATTACATATGATTATTATTTAGAAAATTTAATTAAATAAATTTTCCAAATTCCAACCTATCGAACATGTAAATAGATAACATATTAATAAATTAAATGGTATAAAAAGTATACCGAGAATTTTTAATTCATATAAAAAAATTATCAACAAAATATATAATTGTCATGTAGAAATTTCATTAAAAATATAAATAGATATGATATAGAAAGTTTATATATATATATATATATATATATATATATATATATATATATATATATATATATATATATATATATATATATGTATATATATATATATATATATATATATATATATTAAAATTAAATTAGTAATAGAATTAATATTATCTTAGATTTATCTAACTTATCAATTATTTTGACGATAAAATCTATTAAGGTGAAAACATGTTTTTAAATGGAAAAATTCAGATATTTAATCCATCTCAACCCTTGATAAGTCCAAATTTAGATAAGTCCAAAATTATGATATATATATATATATATATATAAAGGAATACAATTACTAAAACTTAGGTCGTCAAAACTTGCATCCCAAAAACTCTCATTTGATTTGTTTTTTTCATTTCATAATTAATGTTAATAATTATTGTTTTTATCTAGTTTTTATATTGATTTTTATACAATTTAGAGTGAACATATTTACTTAATGTTACATTACATCAACTCTTACGTATTGAGAAAAAAAACCTCTTAACACAATAAAATGTTACTCAACAATATTATAACACAGAAAACCAATACAAAATATATAAAGGTGATGTAGAAAATTAATTATAAAGTATATAAATATGATTGATAAAGTTTCAAAAAAAATATATGTTTACAACTTTCAAAACAAACTTCATTCAATACTGAGATTGACTGTAAGGGCATTCATCAGATACAAAGACTCATGAAAACAAGTATTAATCTGAAAGCTTCTGGCCAGAATACAGACTCAGCCTATGAATTTCCCTACCGACCCCTTACAATTCCAGCCACTTTAGGTTCTTATCAGTGCTCTCACACTGATATGCAGGCTTCTCGGATCTTCTCAAACTCTAAGACTCTAAGAATTGACCCCCCCTAATGAATGAGCCTTACCTTCTTTTATAACTCAGAAGGGGGACAAACATACGACCATTTCCCAGGTACTTTGATGACTCAAAAGTAAAAATCAGTCCTATAAAGTTTGTCTAGATTCGGCTGTGAATGGACAATTCACATTATCTCATCCCTTATCCTTTCGGAAAGCCATCTGGCATATGGGGATTGAATCAAGGACGACTCAATCCTATCAAATTACATAGTAGATTCTTTTCATATCAAAAGCCTACGAGAAAATGTACAAATGAATATTTCATTTTACGAAGAAATATACAAACAAACATTCTTACACCACTGTCGGTAAGAAAAGACATGAATTTCTAGAGTAAAAAATGAGTGATTTGGGGATGTGTATAGTGCTGATGTCGGAATCTTTGCAGAAGATAATTCGTGAAATATTGTACATGTACTTCTTTTTCAGATTCCCAAATCTCATTCTCGTGATCTTCTGGGGGCTGAATAAAGTTAATGGATTCAAAATGATTTTTTTCTAGGTCAGATTGTACATGGAAATCATTGTACTCCATTTGGGTCACATCGCCATTGGTTGTTGGCTTTCTTGCATTAAATTCATGAGTGAGAAACCAATGTGTGTGACCACATCTTCTGAGTGCACTGAGAAAATCAGCATGTTCTATCCTAATGAGATCTCGGATATGTTTGTACAAGATTACAGTCGTACGCGCACTAGGTTCTGTGAACCCATCAATCTTTAACCAACATAAAGCATATGGCTATATCAGAAGAGCACTAAGGCCATAAATATTCCACCATATTACAAACGACTCTGGGAAAGAATCTTCATGATTTATTCTTTCCGTAGGCAAATCTTCATACCTGAAATCAAACTCTAGATGGTAAAATAAATTAGAGGAAATATTTTCTAAATTCATACCTTGGAAAAATGTAGTCTCATGTCTATCTGGATCAAAATCAGTTCTTTCGAAAGGACTACTGAACTGTCTGATAGTGAGTCTATAGTTTCCAATCCTGTTATCTTCTTCATAAAAAAGCTCATAGGACATGTTGCTGATATGGACCAAATAATCTAATTCACTAATGGCCAAGTCATTTTCAATCTCTTGATCTTCCCAAGTCCAAATATTGGGAATTCCTTCTCTCCAGCGGATCCTTGATAATGGATACCAAGTTTCATCATGATCCAAGAGACTCATTTCAGTTTGATATCTTATCCATCCTTGTCTGCTTTCTATCTCAACATAGTCTTCATTTCTTCTTATGAAATTGCAAAATAAAAAGTGAATATAATTTTTCTCTAGAAATTATTTGGACAACATGTCAACAAAAGAGTTTTTATGTCCAGGAATGAATTCAATTTCAAAATTGTATTGACTAAGAGTCATAACCCATCTTACGATGATAGCATCCTCAAATTCACAATTGTGAATGGAAAAATTTAAAGCCTGGCAATCGGTTTTCACTAAGAATTTTGTATAAATGACAAAATTCTTAAATTTTTCTATTCCCAGTTAGACAGCTCTGAGTTCTTTTTTGAGGCTGGCCCAATTGGTTTGAGATGTCGACCATAATCCAGAAGCATACTAACATATTTCAAGTGAATCTTTATTTTTTGGATTTTCTTGACAAAGAATGGCTCCCCATCAAATATTACTAGCGTCTATCATTATTACTTTCTTCAATTGTTCTTGAATAGGACACAATGGTTGAATTCTGTGAATCCTTTCTTTGATCTTTCTGACAATTGTTGAGCATTTTAAATCCCATGGAATAGGAACATTCTATAATCTTTTATTCAAGAGATTTCTCTCTTGAGCACAGTGCTGGAGAAATTTAGATACATAATTTAAGCTTCCTAGAAACCTTTGCAATTGTGTTTTGTCTAAAATTTCATCAGGAAAATTTTCTATAAAATATAGACTTCTTTGGATCACCTAATATGAACCATACTGAATATTGTATCCAAGAAAATCTATCATAGTCTGGAAAAGCTTCATTTTAGAATTAGAGAGGACTTTTCCTTTTTCTTTTACTCTTTGAAGGAATAATTTCAAATGTTTAACGAGTTGATACATCATCTGAATGAACTAAAATGTCATCTATGTATTTATTTAAAAAATCCTCCATACCTTCAAATGTCTCATCCATGATGCGTTGGAAAGCTGATGGAGCATTGATGAGTCCAAAAGGAATTATATTCCACTCAAAATGACCTTCAGGGACAGAAAAGGTTGTCTTCCATTTGTCAGACTCCTTAATACCAACCTGCCAAAATCCTGATTTTAAATCAAATTTTGAAAATACTTTTGATTTGAAAATCTCTGTCAGGATTGTTGACGGTTTTGGAAGAGGATAAGCATCATAGTCTAGTAGATTATTCAATGGTTTGTAATTTACCACTAATATTAGCTTACCTCTGGCTATATATACATGCTTGTTTACATAAAAATCAAAACAAACTATTGGACTCTTAATTTTTCTTATCAAACCTTTCTATAAGATATGTTTGATTTCTTTTTTGTACAGAATCATCTATTCTTCATTCATTGTAATGTATTTTGATCTCCTCAATTTTCCACTAAAGTCATTTTTCAAGGGAAAATCGACTTCATGTTTATGTATATGCCAAAAGACATTTGGATCTTCAGAGCAGCATTCCAAAAACTTACTTTTCATATTGGCTATCTATCTTTCAAATTTTGCTTGTTCAATATTTTCATCAATTCTCAAAACCTCTTTCTTCTTTTCCATTTCTGCTAATAGATTCTCTAATATTTCAATCCTCTTTAATCTATTAGGAGAGATGGAATTGATAAAAGGAAAAAACAACTCTTTACCTTCCAGGTCAAGAAAATAGCCATATTTCTTTGTTTGCTGATCAAACTTGGCTCCATATTTTTGAAAGTTTTGGAAGAAAGTAGTTCCTAAATACATAGCACAATCCATACTTGTAACAATTGGACAAACAACATTTATTCCAATAGATTCTTTTAGGAAAATATCTACTGAAACCTCTAAAGTACTGATGATGTCTCCACTGGCAGTTGTGACTTTTGGACAAGTAGTAGGTCTTCTGAGATGAGTGTCTACTACTGTATTATTTACAATATTCAACCTTGAAGTAGTGTCCATAAGGACTTTCCAGTATTCAATCTTGGAACCAATCCTTACTTTCAATTTGATGCAATACATAACATCTCCATTAATCTGGTTCCATCCTAAACCTGTCCTATCATCCTCATTTTCATCATCAGATTTAGGTTCTTGAATCTGTATACCTGAAAAAGGTTTCTGATGGCATGTCCAATTCTGTGTCTGGGTAGAAGTTGAAGGTTGTTCTACCTTCATTTTTCTAATATGACAGTCATGGCGGATTTTAATACAGAGTCTTCTATTTTCTTTCACTGTCTTTCTTAGCTCCTTTATTGCTTAATGGATACTAGGTAAAGTTTGTGGAAGATCTTCACCAAAATCTTCTTGCCTGAATTGCTTGGTGAGAGCTTCTACTAAAAAAAGGGAAGTTGGAGGAACATATCCTTTGTTAGGATTGCTTTGTTTGACTGGCTTAGAATTTAAATTACTAAGCAATAATTCCTTGTAAATCTCTTTCAACTATGGGTCTATTGCTGCCATCATTTGAGTAAATAGATTTATGGTATGTTGATCTATCTCTGTTGATTTGATCATATTTAGAGAGTGACATTGGCAGATATCTAGGTTACTACAATCACAATTATCTTTGAAGCAATCTATATAATGTGGGTCATTTTAGTATTCTTCTTCAGAATCAGAAATACTAGAATCATAATTAAATTTGTTTATATAATCTGATTCTTCTTCACCTGTAAGTTCTTCACAACTATCGGGAAGATTTAAACAATTCTCTTTGCCAAATTTTTTTCTATAATAAGCCTTTTTTTTACCATTGTCTGGTCTTTCTTTCTTTCTTTCTTTCTCAAATTCTGGACAATTTGGGGAAATGTGTCATCTTTTGTTACAATGGTAACATTGAACTTCCTTTTTTTCTTGAGAATAGATGTGTTTTCTTGTAATCTTTCAGCTTCTTTTCATGCATGATCTTTTTGCCTGAAAAATTCTTCATTGCATGCTTTTTATTTCTATAGGCACTATCTCTCCCCTCTAAAACTTTTGGACCAGATAGATGCCACTGTTTTCACAGTTCTTGATATCCATGTGGCTTCTTTGGGTTTGTGGCTGCTATGGCAATCTTCATTTGGGAATAGAGTTAAAAAATTATTGCTTTTACTGCTTGTCTTATTACTCCAAATTTATAATCACCAATACTTCCTGGCAACTTGGTGACTATTTCTGATGACACCCATAATGGCAAAGATGAAACAAATATTTCTTTCCATTTGGGTTCAAGAATGAGTTATGGTGACAAAGTATGCAATCTATGTAAAAACCCATTGAAATATTCACCAAATTATTACATGTTATGAAATTTCATAGCAACAAGAGTAATAATAGTCAGGTCATTGTTGATTTGTGGAAAGACAATAAAAGTAACAGTAATACCATAAAGTAAACAACCAATCATATTGCTTACTGAAAGTGTAGTGGATGGATCCATGTAGGTGCTACCATCAGCATTCTTCAGTTGTGAATTTTCCCAAGTGGTTAATAATGTGGGGTCTTTAATTGTTTCTGCTTTCAACCAAGAATATGAAGATCCTTCAAACCCGCCAATAATTCTTCTTATAAAATTTATGGGTCCAATATCATCAGCCAGATAAGTTCTCTAACATACCAACATGGAGTGCATGACTGATAATACTTCTGCCTCTATGAAATTATCAATATTCCAAGAATAGGTTGAGGAAGTTGACCAACCCTTGTGATATTTAGACTTCAACAAGTCCCTTCTATTTAGAGTAGGGGACCAGGTAGAATTCCATGTAGATATATATGTGGTAGCATGAACTGCTTCTTCATTTGGAATATTAAAATGAGCTTTATCTTGGGGAGAAAAAATTTGTACATATCCCTCAATATTCTCAAGCGATGGTTCATCATTATTTATATCAAGCTTATTTAGACCTGTTTCTTTGTCTTCTTCTTCTTATTCATACCATTTCTTTTCTTTATTTGCTTCTTCTTCTTCTGAAATATTTTTCTTTATCCATTCAGTGAAGGAAGAAGTGGTTGCAGAACTATATATGGAAGAGGTTACTGGATTTGATCTTAAGTGACCAAAGAAACTAGGTGCAGCAAAGGGTGTATAAGGATATGAAATCCCTGGTTTTGGAAACTCAATCTCTGCTGGATTTTTTATAAGACTAGATACAGAAGAAGAAATGGTGTAAGGAATTTGGGAAAGTGGCTTGCTAAAAAGAGTAGTGGCTTTGTAGGAGTATGTAGAAGGTTTCTTTTTGAGTGATTCAATAGAATTAGAAACATTCAAGACTTGCTTCTTGATTATGTCAAGGTTAGAATTGACCTTAAAAATTTTCTTTCAATGAAAAAAGGCTACATCATGAATTTTATTTTCTATGGATAGCTTAAGTTTATCCAAACTTTTATCTATGTGTTTGTCATTTTCTGCAAGAGTTTTGACATTCTCATTCAAACATACAATAACATAATCTTGTCATTAGTATATTTGCCCCAATTTTCAACAGCCACTTTGCCACTATTCTAACACATAGGCGTCACAAGAGCGACAGTTTGAGGTTGGGAAAAACACGGTTAGCCATTACGTCGCAATTCCGACACATCAATAAAGTGTCGAAAGAGCGACACTTTTTTCCAACGTTTCCAAACAACTGTCGCTCTTCCGATGTTTTCCAAACCGTCGCTCTTCTGACGTTTTCCAATCCATTTCTCTTCCGACGTTTTCCAAAGCGTCTGTCTTCCGACAATCCATATGTGTCGCAATTGCGACATTACCTCTTCTGACGTTTAAAGATTCGGTCTTCTGACATTTATCAATTTTTCACACAACTATTAGAATTCTGGCATGTCTTCTTTCGATGTTTAATGCGTTGCACTTCCGACGTTTAAGGCGTCACACTTCCAACGTTTATGAGATGTCACTTTTCCGATGAAACAATAAAAATATTTAAGAAAAGAAATGTCGCTCTTCCGTCGTTGAAAGTGTCGGTCTTCCAACGAAATAGTAAAAAATATTTAAAAAAAGAGACGTTGGTCTTTCGACGCTTAGGAAACGTCGCTCTTCCAACAAAACAGTAAAAAATATTTTAAAAAAGAGACGTCGGTCTTTCGACGCTTATGAAACATCAGTCTTCTGACACAAGGCTAAAAATATTTTTTTTTAAAATGAAACGTGACAATACTCATGTACAACAATGTTGGCCTATGGCATTGCATACAATGCTTGGTTATCTGATCTTTTTTGTAACTTGCACTGTAAGTTTGTCTTTGAAGGAGTTTAAGTATTGATTCTACCATTCAAAATCCAGCATTAGATAAGGAAAATGATGAAGTTAAACATAAGGATTTTATTGAGGTTGTAATAACCCTTGAATTATAGCTTATGGGACTACATGAATAATGTCAAGAAACTTTCAGTCCTCACTTTCTGGCACATCATATAGTGGCTGACCTATTATTGGCTTTAGTGTTTAGCATATCTGAGGGAAAATAAAGGAAAAAAAACTTGGAAAAGGAAACTATTATGAAAATTCCTAATAAAATATCAGGTAGATAAAGGAATCATGCTTTCTAAATAAGCTTGAATCTGACTAAATGCACAATATACATAAATAAATCTATAAGAACTAAATAGAGTAAGCAGATCAAATTTGAATTCCTGATACTAAGATGAGAAGAAGAGGAATATATTTATAATATGACTGAAATGTGTATCACCTGTGAAAACTAAGAAGATGTTTGATCATGCTTGAATGATCCTTTTAAAATGCTTGCCCAGTTCCTTTCACCACACTTCTAGAAAACAGTAATTAGTTCTTTCGCCTCCTCTTCAGTCCATTTTTTTCTCTTCTTTCTCACAGGCTGAGTAGAATTTGCTAACACATTTTCATCAATACCTTCTGAGGAAGATACTGCTAGCAATTGTTTCTTTTGGATGGAAACTGGTACAGTAATATTCATTCCTTGTGTTGAAATTGTTGACTGCTGATTGTTCACCTCAACATCTGACATTTTAGTGTTGCTAGGGATATTAATTTTCAGAGGAGCTTCCAAAGTAGAATTTCTTGGGAGGCCAGCATTATTTGGTGTGCCAGAAGTTTCTAAGACCTTTACATAAGTTGTAGCCCCTTTAAACAATTTCGTGTAATAGTGCAATCCCTCCACATCACATGAAGTGCTCCCCTTGATAGGTGAAAAAAATTCTGGAGCAACCAAAAGCTATTATGTATGAATATATTATAGCATTTGTGTCTCTCTTCTACATTGACTACAACTTCTGTTAATTGTGACAACAATAACCTCAAATTTTCTACATAGTCTGTGTCATACTTTCATCACATGACATTTGCAAACTAAAGAATTCGTGTTTACATACAATATTGAATTTTGTTACTTACAAACAATTTTCCTAGTGATTTGTGGATATCATTGTTGGATTTCTTTTAATACAAATGCTGTGACTAGTTGTTTGATAATCCAAAATGAATAAGGACAATTGTCCTATTGCCTTTATTCTAACATTCAACTAATTTACTTTCCCCTGTGGGTTACTTTTCTACACAAATTTATACTTCTCATGGACTTCTTTCCATTAAGAAAAGTTGAAGCTTTGATTTCCAGGTGTGAAAGCTAAGTCCATGGAATTTTTCAATAGATGAGTTTGTTGCTTGCGTTTAAAAAAGAAAATCAGGATAGAAATATACCTTCAAATCTATGCTTCTCAAAGTTCTGTTGGACTTCTTAGAGCTTATGCTGAACAAAATAATGTTGTCATGCATTTTTCAAAAAACTAATCTTCCAAAAAATATGTGCATGTTGTCTAAGAAGACTGTATAACAGCTTGTGCCTATATTATCTGCAAATTTATCCTCTTGGTTTCTGTGTCTATTTTTGAAAATTATAAATGGCCATATGCTAGGTCTCACGTGGCTCTGAATGAATTGTGTCTCGGTTTCATCACCTTCTATGATGTATCATATTTGTATGTCACATGTAAATGAAAACCTGTGATTGCATTTTGGCAGGTTTCCTCCTCCCTTGCATGTAATAATTGGTTTTTCGGTCTGTATTGCAATTTTCAGCTCTGTGTTTAAGACCATGGTTGATGATCCAAGGTCATATTGATGTCAGACTTCTATTTTATCCTCTATGACTCCAATGCATGATGGGTTGTTCAATTCTTTGAAAATTTTCAAGTATTTTCTATTCACAAAAGTTCATTTCCTTGACTTTCTTTTCCAGCAAATAACTTTTGCCTAATAATAATGCCAATATCCAATTCAGGGAAACGTTTAAACTTCTCTTTAGCTTCTCTCTATTCAAAACTGGTTTTCTGAAAAAACAATGTGCTTTGAGTATTCTCACTCTAATATCATTGTTGGAAATATGTAGAATATATGCACATGAAATATTCTGACTAATAACTTTACTATTGTTGGGGTGATTTCATAGATTATGAGAATCTCCCTTTTAGTCATATGTCGGTAATTTATCTACTGAACTTCTATAACCACATAACTCTAATGATAAACGTAAGTTATAATGCACCTTATAACTTAATTGGCTAGTACTAAGTTGAGTTTCCTACTGACTCTTGTAACCTTTTCATGTTATTAATCTCACAATATGTAGGTTTTTCATACATGTATCAAGTGTGTAATTCAGAAGAAAAGTATCAGAACCAAAGCTTTAAGTTCTATAAAATCCAATCTTTTCGAATACAAGAGACTTATTACTAGCTAAACCAAAGTAACATGTGAGCAATAGAAAAAGTGGTTCCTGACCAACCTGATAGTTCTTAAGGATTTTTTCCCAGTATTCTTTGTGTCGCTAATTTATGATAGCCAATTCTTTTAAAAATTAAAAAATAAAAATAAATATACCCTCGACCTCCTATTTTTGGAAGTTGATTCTTCTTACGGATGATGTAACTATGGTTATGACATTTGTGTTGTCATTTGGATTTGAGGGTGATGGACCTAATTCTTTTTGGTTAGTAGCTCTAATATCTTGGCCTAATAATGTTTTTAAGAGTGCGTCAAGCTCTTTCAAATCACCATCTTTATCAACCTAAAAATATAAAATGATCAAGACACAAAACATAATTGCGTAGATAATAAAAGAAGGAAGAACAAATTGTTGATTTAAATGAAATCCTCTTTCAAGGTTTTTCCTCCTTCCATGAATTACATAACTAGACTTGCTTAACTTTAATACCTTGCTTTATTTTCTTTGAAAACAAGACCCTATCCTCGACATGATTCTTTCGTCCTTTGCTTTTTCGCACTTGGTTTCCCTTGGGTTCTTTGGAGGTCTGGTGCATTGCACACTGTAGATATATAACCTAGTAAAAATTGTATGAAAATCATTCCATTCAAAGTTTTAACATGAAAACCCTTCACAAACCTGCCACATAATAACACCAAGTTTTCTACGCATTTGAATTTGGATACAAACATGTGTAGGTTTGTATACATGTCTTATTTATGCCTCGGGGGGTATGTTACCTTTGAACCTACATCATGCTCTATATTATCTCTTTTAATTCCATGCATGTGCCAAATTCTTGTTACAAACTACCTCAAATTTTTTGTTTGTGTCAGGGGGTCATTATATTTTCTTAGGATGGATGCAGTCTATATATTCTTGGGTGTGACTAGAACTTAACTATGAAAAAATAAATGAGTTAATCCTTTCCCATAGCAAAGAAGAAAATCTCATTAAAATATTCCATCTATCACTAGTTGAGATCTCCCACCATCCATTCCCTTTGACAAACATCTTGTAGGCCCTATATTTAATCATGATTTATTCTATTCAATTGAGGGACGTCCTATTGTCCACATGGTTACAACCAAAACTTGCATGCAATGGGAGTAAGATGGAGATTTATTTTTGTTTGGATTTAAGTCTAACACACAAGCTCAAAATCTTAAAAAGAACATGAATATTCACAATAAGCCAAAAACACATTATGAACATTAATGTTTGCATAATGGGTGCACCAAATATATATTATGATAATAGAAGAGCATACAAATTATAATTCCTACAATAAAAAATAATAGATTTAAGAAAATATAGATCCGGAAAATATGATCAACAAATTCATTTGCTTTCAAATAATTAGTGAACACTTCTATAATTGCTGAACACTTCTATAAGTCTAGGATTCATTTGCTTTCAAAGAACTGACCTCATTTTTTAACACATTTACAGTGGAGTCCCCAGAGAACACATGATGCAGAGACTCAGAAACAGTGCAAAATACCAATCAGCAAATCCCAAATCACACATCAGGAATATCCCAACAAGAATGCACTCCAATGCAGATGCCCTTGAAGAATGTTTGCCAAAAGAGATTGCACCTCTTCCTAGCAAGGCCCTAAACAGGACAGTCCTAAAAAATATGCTTCGTTATTTTAGCATTTGGAAATGAGAGGAAAAGACCCATGGAAAGGTCACTCTTGGTCAAACAAGCTTTGCAGGGGAAAGCCTGAAATTATTTAGAAGTCAAGAAGACTAGTTTCCTTTTTCCATTCTTGTTGAAGTCCCTAAAAGATCCATCTTCATCATTCTTCTATACTGAAACATGCAGAAAAGAAAATATTTTTTTATAACAAAGATGCATATAAGTTTTTAGATAATAAACAATAAGCCCAAGATACACCTTGTCACTATCCACCTATCAGAAAATCATGTTGAATACATCACCTTTGAAAAAGGATACCATTTGGAGACAATTCCACATACATTTTTGCTTCCGCTGGGCTTTCCTAAAGATTAAACTCCTAATAGATTATAACCCAAACAGATTAATATTACATAAATATATTAATAAATCATTAGGGTTATTGTCTATGTAATTTATTGCAGACTGTCAAATAACCTTTGGGAAAGTTATAAAATTCATATGAAAAGATATTAATTTACATATCAATAATTACATCATATAGATTTTAACTTTTATAGGTCTCGTGAGGCAATTTTGGCCTTAGTGAGCCTCACATAATCATGTCAATTCATGAAATAGGCCAAACTAATATCAAGGCAGCTATAGACTTGCATATGAAACCTATGTAAACATAATAAAATGAGCCATTATGTCATAGTGATATCTCTATAATTAGTTCATTATAGATCAAAGCTATCACTGTTGAAATGAAACACAACTCTGTTTCTCGAGTTTCTCAAGTTTCTTAAGTTGTATGACCTGCATTCCTTTGCTACGATTGTCTCTAAACTTCTAGGACCACATACAAAAAAACCAATGTCAACATTCTCCCACTCATTTGAAAATTTCCGAAATATATCTGCATTCAAAACCATGTAAAAGATTGTCACATATTGAGACCATCTTGATCAATTTAGAAATTATGAGTTTCCATGGGGATAGACACAAGCAATTGGTTTAAATGTTACAAACCATATATGAAATAATCTCAAATTAATCAAATCAATCCCAATTCAAGTAACAAAATTATCGTTTCGAAATAATCTTGATTATTTAGTTTAGCATTACTGGAGTGCCAAGATTGGCTGATTATTCCCTATTATTTCGAGATTATTATAGATTGGATCTTTTCAAGGCCCTCACTGATTAATTGCTGATTAAAAATTATTTCATCTATGTTCCTAACAGTTTTTTCCCAATGTCATTTATACTATTAATAGATATATAGATATAGATAAATATACCTTCAAAGCTGATCTATTCAAATTTCTTATATGTTCATTTTTCCTTCTCAAGGATGGCATTGGACAATGGTATGCCTCTTTGGCAGTGCATAATCATGATTTTATGGTTACTCAAAGAAAAAAAAGTAGGGGTTTTCAGCTATGACATATCTTTAGTCAATAAAAATATAACATATTTTCAATAACAAATAAGCCCACATATGATACATTGAAAGATGGAAAGGTTGAAACACCATTTTGAAATGTGATTAGAACTCAGGAATTGGGATGCAATAAGACATTTTAAACACACAAGACAAGAAGGTTCGGAAAGTCTCACGTTATGTAGATAAAAAATGGATGGCTGCAAGATGAATTGACTTGATAGCCCATGCCAATTTAAAATTCATATCAGAAGGCAGGCTTCGAATTTGACAATCATCCCTAGATATGTAGCTAAAATTTTGATGTCGCCTCAACAGTAAAAACCCATAATATGCATATAATATTTAAAAATGCATACCCGCAGGTATAAAATCCAAATAGTGAATGTTTTTCTATGTGGAAGATTTTTATTTAGTCTTCAAACGAAAAATTCATCACTTTTAACCCATGGTTATAAAACCCAACCATAAGCTGTCCCTTTCCATGAAATTGTGCTTATAAACCATAATTACAAACCCATTCATTTGAATTCGACTATACAACCCGACTTAGGTTAAAATATCCAAGTGCTAGCATAATATTATATCCGGTTATGACTTTCAATTCTATGGTTTAAATCCCAAACTACCAACCATGAATCATACTCGGGCCCACGCTTTAACACCTTGATAATTAATTTATGTATAAATGATACTTTGGTTTAAAACCCAAATTTATCAACATATGTATGTTGGAACCCATAGCTATCAAACAATTCACCGATCCATCCATCAAACGGTCATCGCATCACATCTCCCAATCCGACGACTATTGCACAACAAAGGCTTACAATTTTTAATGGTTCAAAATCATGCAAAGTAAGTGGTTTTTGATTTCCACGTGTCAGCTCCATAACGCTATTGTGTTCCCTCCAACAATTACCACTTACCATTTAAAAGCTACATGAAAACCATTTGCTTGTTTTTGAAAACCACTCACATCGTTCTGTCTTTGCTATTGACTCATGGTTCCACACCTCATTAAGTCTTGGTTCAACTTCTAACCTTGGTTCTTCTTTGCAATATACACTAAAATTTATTTCAAAAATCGCATTCAATTCTGTGAAACTCAAATTCCGATATTTTCGGCACGAAAAAGTGCATTTTCAAACTATTAGGAGCTTTCCAGTTACGCCTGCATCCTTGGAAAGCTTAGTCGTTTCCTTCATCTCATCGAACTGTAATGAATTTTGAATCTTGTTTTCAATTCGTCCTTGGCATATCTTCGATAATGCTTTTTCTATCTCCGTAAGAACTTTATCCACTATGATTTCCAGCATACCATTAATGACTTCTCTTTACTGATTAATAGTTATACTTCATCAGTTGCAATTGTAGCAAAACCCCAATGCACTCTGATGACAGTTGCAGTTATCACATTGCCATTCATAATATTTCGACGTTTTAAAAAGTTAGTCTGCAAAGTTAGTCTGCAAAGAGGCCGTAACCCATCTTTGAAAGTCACTGTTACCCTAAATCTATTATAAAAGTCTAAGTCAAAATCAATGGGTTGAAGATCTTCAAAATTAGAGCAATTTCAATCATAAATTATAAATAAGAAAAAAAAAGGAGAGAGCCATCACGGCATCAAATTGCCCCTTCTGCAAGCCTGCTTTCTCTCCTTATCTTGCAATATAGGTATATATATTGTTTACAAAGGGAAAATTTAGACAATAATATCTTGCTCACATAAACTTCAATTCATAGGCTATCTTACCCTAGTATACAAACATGGGTATTGCCCCAAGTCTAACTTTGATGGAAAATCCAAGGATAGCCCTGCTCTATCATAGGAAGGAATCATCCTAGAAACCAAAACACCCACATTGTAGCACTGACCTTCAAAGTTTTATACAGAAGACCAAATTAAAAAGCATAACTCAACCCCGCAAAGAAAACAGGGTGCTTGAGGCATATAATGTCTTTGGTAAGATGTTGAGGGAAGGGTTAGCTCCCTCCCTGATAACTTATACCACACTTGTTGATGGACTATGTAGAGACAGTGCCATTGATCTTGTATATAAAGTATTAGAAAAAATGGTAAAGCAGGGTTGTTCTCCAAATGTATACACTTATAGTGCACTGATCTATGGATTTTGCAGGGAAGGCAAACTGGACGAGGCTGAAATGTTCATTAATAAAATGAAGGAGAAAGGCTTACAACCTAACCAAGTAACATACACATCATTGATTGATGGCAAAGTCAAATCAGGTAGGGTGAATCATGTTTTTGATCTATTAAGTAAGATGATAAATGAAGGATGCCAACCTAATTATCGAACTAATTTTGAGCTTATGAATGGTATAGTTCAAGAAAACAAGATACAAAAAGTAAACTAGATTCCTAATGAGGATGTAGTAGGTAGTTCAGATCCTGATAACTTGGATGAAATTCATGACCTGAATGGAATGCCACTTGAAATAAAAAAATTTCTTGCATTTAATCTTCTTGACAAAATGATGGAGAAGCATTGACAACCTACTATAGATACTTATAGTGCCTTAATTGCAGAATTATGCAAATCAGGCAGACTCCTTGAGGCAGACCAACTGATAAAAAATATGTTAGAGAGAGGCCTCTGTCCCAATGAAGAAATTTATATAGCTCTTATTAATGGGCACTGTAAATAGGGAAACTGCGTCTATTTTCTGGAGCTTTTGGATAGAATGGTTGAAAATGGTTATGAACCCAAACTATGTTTGTACAATTCTATGATTCCTGGACTTTGTAAATAAGGAAAGGTGCAAGAAGCGGAAAGGTTGTTTGACAATGCATTGCAAAGTGGACATAACCATAACGAAGGGATGTGGACAATGCTAATTGATGGCCTTCTCAAAGATAAGTTCCTTGGCAAGTTATGAATACAAAGATCAGTTGTATGTCGTTGTTCTTTTTTGAAAAGAGTGAACTGTAAGAGAGCTTCTTTGTGACTGATTTTCTTGCAGAGAGGGGTAATGTTCATGAGATTAATTTGATTTACTCTCACAAAAGGAGGATTCTTTGAGCTAAATCCAACAAATAAGGCACCACTCCTAAGCCTAATTTGCATGTGACAGGGACAATGCCTTTAAGGCTAATTGTTGCATGTTTTTGTTCCTAGAGTGGTACTATTTGACAAATACATAATGTAAAATAGGTGTTTGTAAACACTAAGTGCTATTGACAGAGACAACAATATGAACCAGCATTCAGATACAATATTACCAGTTGTTATAACATGAAGATATCCATATTTTGATGCATAGCAAGTTATGTATGGATGACATTAAATCAGGTTTGATTGTGAAGATTACGCAACAAAATCTCTTTTCACCTAATTTTTGGACCAACACAAAGGAAAGGAATGAATATTAACATATACTAGCATTGAAGGGTTCTTTTCCATTATATGGGTGCTGTTGTTTGTGTTCAATTATGAACCTAGCACCTGGAAATTAATTCCCAGTAGATTTATAACTGATATACTAAAAAAAATCACAACACTAGGTTCAAAATTGCACACATCGACAACCCAGCCAATACTTCCAATTGGGGACACGAATGGATGACTGCTCGGGAGCTAGGATTAGAAGCAGCTTTTCATGAATCATGGAATGCATATGTAAATGCTCTGAATGCTCATCAAATTTTATTAACTGACAGAGAGGAAAAGCTTCTTTGGAGTTCCTCTCCTTTTGGTGAATGTGTCCCCAAGCTTCAATACATCACAGTGATTGCAGTTCGAGTCCCTAGAGATATAAGTGGTGGAGGAAAATTATTTGGAGATCTAAGTGCTGAGCCAAGGCAAAACGTTTTATGTGGTGCCAAAACAAAGATCTCAACCTTGGTTGTGCTTCAGAGAAGGTATGTGATTGGGCATAGTTGATGCCCCTTGTACAAAAATAGTGAGGAAATGATCATTCACGTTTTGCAGGAATTCATTTCATGAAACGAATATGGGTAGTATGTCGAGCGATTGTAGGCCAGCTATGATAGCGGGAAGGATTAGCTATCGAAGAAATTTGGAGAAGGTGGCTTGCATTATAGTCAGTAGTGGCACAGCTAATATTTTTAAGATTTGTGGTTTGTGAGGTCCTTAAGCGGGGACATCGCAGGCATGGAAACTCGTTTCTAGTTACATTAAGATTATTTGGACTTTCATCAATATTGGTATGGTTGCACATTTAATTTGGACCTTATTTAATGGAAAGATGAAAGGTGGGGTTTTATTTATACCTTTATTGGCAGATGGCATGCCAAAACACCCTTTTCTTAAAGGATTGATGTGGGATTAATGTACAATAGAATGGTTATCTTCATGTGATATTAATTGTACTCAAAACCTTCAAGCTATTGGTCATTATGCATTCATGGCATTGTGCCAGATGATTCTTGATGAGTGTTTGATGTTCACTTATATTACATCGTGATTATTCTATACCTATTTGGAAGAATTGGAGATTATTTTAGAGGAAACCTATCCATTTATTACCAATAAAAGGAATTTTTTTATAAGTTTGGGCCATGTTGATCAATATTCAATCACCTGAATTGGAAATGTAATGTTCATGATCATGAACTAGGATGTATTCAGAGATTTCAAGGCATATCGCACTTCTAAAAGTCAAGTTCTTGGTGTTTAGTCCTTCAAAATTCCCTAGCAGTTAAAAATCATGTTCGTTGAGCTATATTTATAGAGGTTGTTGTTTAATTTGTAATAAATAAGCATGCAATGTGGTAATGCAAGGTTCTTGACATGTTTAAAAACTAGATAACAGATGAAAATAATCTTCTTGTTGTTGGTCCAACTCATTGGCATGGGGCTTGCTAGAAGACAAATGATGATTTGGCAAGTGGGTAGGAAAATTTGGAATAAATTCAGATTAGCTGGAATTTCCTTCTTATAGAATAGACATTGTCACATAGTCAGCTTTGCAAGAGTCAAATAAGCCATTTGGATAATATTTGGCTATCCAGATGTTAACCAGGATGCCTATTTTGTTAGAAATATAGAGATAGTATAAAAATTAGCAACTAGGGCCAAATTCCATTCACGTCTACTTAGTTGATGAAGATAACCATTCCATTGAATCCCTCTTTTTGAGAGGACCAAAATAAATGTAAAGATCGTCAAATTTGGTCAAGAAAATATTTGTTTATTCAAAAATAAATTCTGTAAGTTATGATTGTGTTTATGTGGGAAAATTTGAAAATTCAAGTTTCAAATTTGCCTCCAAATTTTAAGGTCGGCCTTTCCTCCATCTTGTCTATAAAGAGAAGCCTTCTTTCTCATTCAAATCATCCTGTCTCTCTCATATGATGGTCGTAGGAGAAAGGTGTCTCCATCAAAGAATGTAGGGCTTATTTGGTGTAATGTGAGGGTTATTTGATGGGCCAAGTCACCGAGCTTCTTAGAGTCATATCTAGATACATATGTGGTCTGATTTGGGTGATCCATCTTCTGTTGAAGATATGAGTTACATTTCAGGTTAAATGCAATCATAAGGATCAGTAAAATCATATGGGTGTAATCTTATAAGCAGGCCGCACCTATTAGAGACCATCTCAACTTGGTTGCAGGCCTTACCTTTCTAAGTATATGCTGAGAAGGGTATGCATTGAAATTCGAAAGCCTATTTTAGGGTTGGATTAAGTACTGATTTGTATCAAAGGAAGGTCAACTTATTATGAAGAGAAGCTACAACTTTATAAGAGTGTTTTGGATACATTTGTATGGGCTATTGCGGTATTACTCTTACCCTAAATAGGAGCTGCCACCTTCAGTAGTTACTTGGGCAGAAATGATGTGCCTGGATAATTCTGGAATGCTTGCAGGACATCCTTCAGTAACATCTTAATGAACTGCAAGTAACCCTAACCAGTAAGGGCTAATTAAGGAAGCCCTTATCAGTATTCATAATTGCAGTCTAAGGTCACATCTTCTATTTGGTATGATGACTATGGACATTGTAGTATACACTAGAGTAACACTAAAACATACTTTTTATAAAAGACCAATATGAGATAATGTAGATTAGGGAAACACTATCCTCATATAAACTATACAAGCTTATGGATCCAGATATGATGTGAGCCTATACTACGATATGTATATTTTCTATCACTTTATTATGATATATTGATTAGCCTAGGATTAAGGGAAATTTCAACATCTCAGAGCACTGGATAATACACCATTGGCTTGGCACCTTGGTACAAGGGTTTTAAGGGTACAATTAACGAACAACTATAAAGGATAATTGTGTGTCTTACACGATTAGTGGCATCATAGAGGAAATTAATGAGACAACATTAAAAATTATAAATTTTATTACAATCAAATAGATGGAAAAGCACATACAAAAAACCAGATAATAATCATCAACAAGCTTAATATTGAATTATGAACTATGAACGAACTTACAAAATGTAACACTACGAACCTAGTCAAGCACACAAGAAAAAATATCCTGGACATGACCCTGGTTGACAAGTTGTATTTCTCATGATGTAAGAGGATTTGTACCTACGCTGTCGAGTCATTCAAAATCTGTAATTATCTATACAATAAATAAAAGTAATGGATGTAGTATTTTTTACTCTAAGATGCATTCTTATGATAATGTTACAACGTATGTTGAAAATGTCAAAAAATACTTGAATAAGCTCCTCTTCATTTCAAGAACATTTTATTGGAGTCGCCTAAACTTGGAACAAGCCTCCCATGATTTGAAAGAGCAGCAACCAAGTCAATAGTGACTTTTTTGTTGCTACATTGGATCGACGCAGGTTTGCTCCAATATTAAATCGTTCCAATAAATTATTCTCTACTAAACACGGCCAACCACATGAAGGTGGAAGCTCTTATGACCCCTCCCCCCATCACATCACTCTCAATTCCCCAATACCCAATCTATATTTCATTTTTTACTTTCATGAGCAGAAAAAAAAGAAATTCAATAACTAATAAAAAATAATGCAACAAAAAGTACGCAATGAAACATTGAAATTAGTGCTTGACATAAAAATCATATGATAAATGAGTTTTTTATATAATGCAAAAAAAGTTCCAAGTATGGTAACGTTTTTCTTATAATAATACAATATTTTACATTATCAATTTTTCTTTTTCTTCTTCCTATTTATAAATCTCCTAATTATGTCATCAATATCATCTTGCTCTACTCCTATTTCGTGCCTTTCCCGCACTACTGATATAGTTACGTAGTCACGATGTATGGCCTCATCCAGTGATGGGGCATCGCCTACAAAAATAGATAATATTAAATTTTAACTGTCAGTTTTTAAATATCATTGAACTAGTTCGGTAATATTAAATGCAATGAGATTATTTACCTAGTGCACCAGTTGTCACCGTTGGGACCATTGCCCTGTCTTCCTTTCTAGTGGTAAGATCCTCAAGTACAACATTCTCTGTCATTTAAAAAAAAACTGTAGTGTACCTAGAGGGGATAATGTAGGGTACAGAGGGAGGTACCCAAGGGAATAATATGATGTAATAATATAAGAATGATAAATAAATGGGCCATAGTTAATAAATAAAGTGGTTAACCCACATTATGTAAGGGACCACATGTAGCTAGGAAATAAAGTGATATGCCAATTGTATTAGATGTATGGTATTGAGAGACCCATGGTATTGCATGTATGAAACCTATATAGAGGCTAGAGACTCTCCATTGAGAGATGTCAAGGATTATTGTATGGGCAAGCATATGGCTTGTGAAGTGATCTCCTTCCTTAAGGAGTGAATGTATGGTGTTGCCCTACCTTAAGTGTTTTGATATTAATGAAGATCTGAAGTTTTATCTTCAATGGTGGTATTTCCTAGGCATATTTTCCATTTCTATACATTTTCTTGTCAGATCTACTCCAAGTGGTATCAGAGCACTTTCTTGGGCAGAGTTTGGAGATTTGTTTTTTTCAATTTTTTGTAGGAAATTTTTTGGCAGAGAGTCTGTAAAGAAGATATGGAAAATTTGGTTAAAATTTTTCAGAAATAAATATTAGATCTAGATTCCTTATATAAAAATACCCAATTTCAAAAAAAAAATCAGTCGAATCGGAGTCCGGATGAGGGAGTTATCACTGATTTAAAATCAGCCATTTTTTCAGACATTTTGTGACGTCGGGGCAGTTGTAGCGCAAATCTATGTTTCTAGAGTGCCTAGATAGGGATTTCAGCCATATGCTTAGATGAAGAATGGCTATTCCATTTTCAAAAACAGGCTATATTAAATATTCGGAGTTATATTGACCGAGTAATGTCCATTTTAAATTTTTGCCAAAGAAATTTTTGGGCGGCGAGTTTGTAGAGCAGATCTGGAAAATTTGGTGAAAATTTTTCAGAAATAAATATCAGATCTAGATTCCTTATGGAAAAATATGCAATTTCAAAAAAAAAAATCAGTCGAATCGGAGTCCGGATGAGAGAGTTATCACTGATTTAAAATCAACCATTTTTTCAGAAATTTTGTGACGCCGGGGTAGTTGCAGCGCAAATATGTGTTTCCAGAGTGCCTAGATCGAGATTTCAATAATACAATTAGATGCAGAATGGCTATTCCATTTTCAAAAATAGGTTATATTAAGGATTCTGAGTTATATTGACCGAACAATGTCCATTTTAAATTTTTTGCCAAAGTAAGTGATTTTCTTCAAAACCCTTACTTTATTTTATGGATTCTCGCAAGATGAAGTTTACAGGAAAAGATGATGGCCCTATTATTGAAGATTTTTTACAACATCTCAAGGCTCAATATGCAAGTTTTTGGATATGCTCCATAGGGCTTCATATGAAAGATGAGGCAAATAAATGGTGGACCTCACTTGACAGCTCAGTGAGGAAATTGCTCGAGAAAAAACTTGAAAAAGTCCTTTTGGAAAAGTGGTCCCAAGCCGGAAAGAAGGATAGAAAGAGCCATAAAGACTTATTTTCTACTAATATTTCCATATTACGGGTTCATGGAAGTATTCAGAAAGATAACATCGTTGTGTCTATCATTCCTAGTTGCAAGCATAATTGTATCAATGTGAATCTCGCAAAAAAATTGCAAGTTCCAGCAAAGCATATTGAAAACACACAGGTTGAAAATGAAGATGTTCAAATTTATAAAGATTTGAAGATTTCTATGGATAAGTATGTGTTGCATTCTAATTTTTATGCTTCAGATATGGTTGTTGTGGATGTTGTTTTGGGACATCCTTGGATGGAATCCGTTGGTACTGTCAATTTTAATGTGCAAAAGAAATTCATGAAGCTCTGGTATAAAAAGAATAAAATTACATTGCACGATATTTGTATTAGGAACCATGCAGAGACCGAGGAGGAAGAAGAAAAAATATCTAACGACACAGACACATCAAATGATGAGCCTTTGATGGTAGACAGCCAAACACAGACATCAAAGCAAGTACCAATAAAGGAACCAGACACCACTCCATCACCAATCATGGAGGAATTAATGAAGGGTATTACATTAGTTAAAGCTTCAAAATATCACCACCCGCATCACCCAGCAAGACAACAACCAGCAAGGTGGAAAAAAATTAGCAACAAGGACAACAACCCTTGGACGACACATAGAGAGGTGCGAAAATCCACTAACAACACATCAACAAGGAAGAACCACTAGAACCCACTTCCATCTCAAGCGAGTAAGGCACCGACTACATCAAGTGTTCACCTTTCCCTTGGATGGCTAGATGCACATGAATGGTACCAGTGGAATACTCTTTTGAGTAGATATTATTATTTTTGTTCTTCTCATGTTTCGAGGACGAAACATGTTTAAGAGAGGTGTAATGTAGTGTACCTAGAGAGGATAGTATAGGGAACAAAGAGAGGCACTCAAGGGAATAATATGATGTAATAATATAAGAATGATAAATAAATGGGCCATAGTTAATAAATGAAGTGGTTAATCCACATTATGTAAGGGACCACATGTATCTAGGGAATAAAGTGATATGCCCATTGTATTGGATGTATGGTATTGAGAGACCCATGGTAACTACCCATGGTATTGCATGTAGGAAACCTGTATAGAGGCTAGAGACTCTCCATTGAGAGATGTCAAGGATTATTGTATGGGCAAGCATATGGCTTGTGGAGTGATCTCCTTCCTTAAGGAGTGAATGTATGGTGTTGCCCTACCTTAAGGGTTTTGATATTAATGAAGATCTAAAGTTTTATCTTCAATGGTATTATTTCCTAGGCATATTTTCCATTTCTATACATTTTCTTATGCAAATGTATTTTGTTCTAAATGTAAATTTGCAATGCATACCTTTTGTGTGTTTTGCACGTTATGGAAATCAAAATATTGCTCCATCTGTAATATCCATGTTACAGGATCCTTTCCATCAAACTTCCTCATATCCATCTTTGGAATATGGTGGTTCTTCCCACCAACATTAGATTTTATGAAATCACGATTAACATTTATTTTGTTCTCATCTTGAGGTTCTTCTACTATCTTTTCACCATTAGGAAACCTTTCTTGTATCAACTTTGTCAAACCTTCCATGTCTGCTTTCAGAAAATTCTTCATGTTTTCCATTTTCTCATCGATCTTAGCTTCCATGTCATCCATTTTAGATTCCATGCCAGCCTCCATGCCATCCATCTTATCTTCCACGCCATCCATCTTAGCTTCCATGCCTTTCTTCAAAACTTCCATTTCATTTTTTGTTGCTCTTTGCGAGAGTGAAATTTGTTGCACTTGCTCTTGTAATTTTGATAGATCATGTTGCAATTCTTCGTCTTCATGAGTCATAGTAGAGCTTTCCAAAGGCTTAATGGGTGTTGAATTATTTTTAAGGGCCATTTTATAATCCAATACTGATATCTATTCTACAATATGCCCTTGCAATCAATTCAACTTGATTCTTCAAACAAGACTTATGCAATTCGGAAAAAAAAATACACACCTTTTACTTGCTTTTGAGGAGCTCGATATTGAAATTGTATTATCTCTATGATTGTGGATCTTCAGTATCTAAAATTCAGCACTGAAGTAGCCCTATGAATTATATTTTGAATGCCACAGGTCTGACTTGATTTGGATTCTCCAAGACAAAGTTATGTCTAATCTCCCACAATGACCTAATTATGGACTGGTTCAGTATAACGAACTTGTACGACTTTCCACGTGTCACTGTTTTGTCCTTCACCTCTGAAATTGATAGCTAAGAAACTAAAGTCCGTGTAATTATGACCAATTTTTACGACACTCCAATCTGATGCTCAGAGAGAGAGTTATTGAAATTTTCCCACGATCACCTTTTTGAGATGAAATTCAGGAGCCTGAAAAAGCACTACCTTCCACAGATCATATCTCCCAAAATATTGCGAACCAAGCTCTGAAATGTTTTGAAGAGTTCCCTTATGATTTCAGCTTCGCACCATAAAAATTTCAGATTCTTAACCTCAGTAGAAAAAAATTTATAGCGCAAATGCCACGATGACCTGTTTAGGAGCTTGAAAAAATACCTAACTTCCACAGATCATATCTCCGAAAATATTGCGAACCAAGCTCTGAAATTTTTCAAAAATCTTCCTCAAGATTTCGGCTTCACACCCTAAAAATTTTAGCTTCTGAACCTTCGTAGAAAAAAATTTATAGCGAAAATTCCACGATGACCTGTTTGGAGCAGCGAAACCCTAGAATCCAAAGCTCTGATACCAAATGTTGTGTAACCAGCTCCAAAAAGAGAAGAAAAGAGATATAAACGCTTTAGAAATGAGCCACTTCGAGGGGGAAACCTCCAATACATTACATAAATGAACAATTCTTGGATGATACAATTCACAAAACCTCCTTTCTATATATAGGAGTCCATGGGGCCATAATGTAATCTTAGTGGGCCACAATGTAATCCTAGCCGACCTAACAATAATAATTTAAGGGCAAAATAATAACAAAATGGGGGTTACAAGGGTACAATAATAACAATAAGGAGTTTACACTAACAATAATAAGGGACTATACTAGTGATATAGGGACCTAACATGAATGTAGTGTACCTAGAGGGGATAATATAGGGTACAGAGGGAGGTACCCAAGGGAATAATATGATGTAATAATATAAGAATGATAAATAAATGGGCCCATTTATTTAACATTCTTATATTATTACATCATATTATTCCCTTGGATACCTCCCTCTGTACCCTATATTATCCCCTCTAGGTACACTACAAAAACATTATAAGGACAACCATCAAGGTATAATTATAAAAAATTATAAGTGGAAATTAATTATCGTCATGGTCCTCGCTTATAGTAGCATTACCAGCCTGGTCCCCACTACAATGATCAGGTTGCACGTTAGGAACATGTTCTTCTGGAAATATTTCGCTCTCAACGCACTTTCTCTACAACTGGGTTATTTGGCTCGTCGAAAGTGTTGATCCCATAATTTAAACAAAGTTGTTAGACATTAAATTTATGGATGAGACCAAACATATTGAAAGGTTAACGTTTTACCTTATCAGGCATTCTGGATCTTGGGACCTGTCCCAAGCTTCTAGAATATTCAACTAGGGATTCATAGCCAGAATGGAAAGTGATCTTTTTATCCTCCTCTATAGCTTTTTCTCCAAATTCATCAACCTACATTACATATGATTACGTATTTTTAATGTTATTTGATGGGATCACAAAAACATTGGAAGGTGATACAATTAATTATAAGATGTTTAGCTACTTACAATTCTTGCAGCTAATTTCAAGTAGCCACCCTGGCCTAGCTTGTGATGGCCCTTTTTCTCAATCCTAGATTTGGTTGCCTTCCAGGTGTCAAGCAACCTATCATGAAAATATTGAAGTTAGATATGATGTAGCACACTTTTATTTTAGACATAGAGAATATTAAATCTATTGAATTAAAGTTGTAATTTACCCTGTAGGTCTAGTTGGCATTTTTCCTTCTTTCTTTGCCCTTTTCTCTTTTTCTTCATGGATGAGTTCTCTCTACTCACTCTCTAGAACTGTGAGAGGACGCTCGTATCTAGGGTTAAATTTCAATTGCATGCTATAGGTGTCTCTGGTATATTTCAAATATTTTCCAGCTACCCGAGCCACCGCTATTCTATCAAATGTGCCGACCCTAAAAAGGGCTTCTAGATAATCTAGAAGTTCTTTTTTCAGGTTGGAATTATGGGAATTCCACCTTGTGAATATGGTTGGGAAAAAAATTACCAACGCATGGCTCTCCAAAAACCTATAGAACTCATTGTTTCCTACACAGAAAAAAAATATTATCATTAATTTAAAAATAAAAAGCATGAAAAAATATGTTTTAGATAGAGTACATGAAATAGTTAAAATATTAAAACTTACCTGGGAGTTGTACGTGCTTTATAGGAACACCTTCATCATTCACCAACAACGTGCCATTAATGGTCCCCATGGAGCTGACATGTGTAGCTCCAGGAAACACAATAATATAGTCGGCCATATCAGCCTTATCACTGCCAACACGTTTAGCGGTTGGTTGGGTGTCTTCCTGGGCAGGGTGTGTTTCTCAGCTGCCACCTAAATGTATAGAAGGTGTACGAGAGGGTGTCTCAACAATCTCTTGCCCTTGTGTCCCAATACCACCAACACCGGGTGTAGAAAGTGTCATATAACACTACATACAAAAGAATTTTTTTGTTAGTTTAGTTAATGTAAAAATTAAAAATCAAACTATCACAATTAATCTCATGCAGAACAAAAAAAAATATCCTTTTGATTTTTTATTATTACCATATAGGTTTCTAGCTGGGTCATAAGTTGTGTTATCCTCATTTCTATTTCAGGTGTTTGAGGCGAAGCGTCTACCAAAATCTCAAATTCCAACTTTTCTTTTCACGCTTTTTTTCGTAGCAATAGAAATGGACATGGGGATGAAGAGATCTCTTCCTCGTAGAGGGAATCATCAGGCGTACCATGGCTAGTTGTCTGCATATTTAAAAAAAAATTAATATTATTTCAATTATGTAAATAAATAAAATACCTGAAGATAGAGCAATCCTAGCACTTTACATGTTCTTCTGCTGGCCCCTTTCTGCGATCATCCTGTCTTGGGGTTGTTCCTGTACTGCCCTGATCAGTATGCCACATTACAATAAAATTAGAAATTTGAAAACTTCAAAACACAAAATGAAAAATGATAAGTCGAATAATTCCTTGACTGAGATTGCTTGAGTTGTTCTACCTATGCACAATGAGATTGCGGTGAGAATTTCTATCACATGTTGACAACTATAGGATCAATATGTTTCTTCACTATAATTTCTATCATTGTGTCAATTCAACACATACATGAGGTATGTTGTCAAATGGAAAGCACTCTAACCGTTGACAAGGTAAATTCATATAGGGTTTTTTTATGACAAGAACAACACCTAATCTTTATATGAAACAAAGTCATTTCACAACACCAAGTTAGAGACTATTTCAAACATATGTTCACACCTTTCTTGGTTTATTTCAATTTTTTTTATGCCAAATCTTAGCTTAATTACTTGACCTTAAAACTATAACAACTATGTAATCAATTAAAACCTTTGTCAAGGTCTTGTCAATATATAGTTCTAAAATCACCTTTGAAAAATATGCCTCCCTTTTAGTCTAGGCTAATGGTGTAATTACCTTAGTGATCCATTAGTTTATTGATATCCCTATTAATGTGATACATATAGAACAGTTACAACCACATACATAATCTCCCTGTTTCAATTCTGTGAGGGCTAGAACTGCCTCTAGTTGTAGTTTTTGTAAAAAAAAATTACTAGATAATTCTGCATTGTTGCAACAAAGCCACATTTCAACATAATCTCACTGTCTACCAGCCAATGCCCCACTAAAATGTCCTGAAATTAAAACTGCCAAAATTACCATTTTTACCTCCTCTTTCCAAATCACTTGTTTTACCATTTTTACCTCCTCTTTCCAAATCACTTTTTCTGACGTTTCCAAACAACTGTCTCTCTTCTAATACGTACCTATGCACAATGAGATTGCAGCAAGAATTACTATCACATGTTGACAACTATAGGATCACTATGTTTTTTCACTGTAATTTGTATCATCGTGTCAATTCAACGCGTACATGAGGTATGTTGTAAAATGGAAAGCACTCTAACCATTGACAAGGTAAATTCAAATAGGGTTTTTTTATGACAAGAACAACACCTAATCTTTATATGAAACAAAGTCATTTCAAAACACCAAGTTAGAGACTATTTCAAACTTATGTTCACACCTTTCTTGGTTTATTTGAGTTCTGTTTATGCCAACTCTTAACCGAATTACTTGACCTTAAAAATATAACAACATCTATGCAATCAAATAAAAACTTTGTCAAGGTCTTGTCAATATATAGTTCTAGAATCACCTTTGAAAAATATGCCCCCCTTTCAGTCTAGGCTAATGATGTAATTACCTTAATGATCCATTATTTGATTGATATCCCTATTAATGTGATACATATAGAATAGTTATAACCACATACAGAGTCTCCTTGTTTCTCTTCTGTGAGGGAGAGAACTGCCTCTAGTTGCAATTTTTGTACAAAAATTTTCCTAGATAATTCTGTAGTGTTGCAAGAAAGCCACATTTCAACGTAATCTCACTGTCTACCAGGCAATGCCCCACTAAAATGTCCTGAAATTAAAATTGCCAAAAATTACCATTTTTTCCTCCTCTTTCCAAATCACTTGTAGAGTATCTAAGATGAGAAAAAATTTTCATAGGCTAGTGTCCTGCAAACCAAAGGGGAGATGGTTTCATGGGAACATGATTAATGCCATTTTTTCACATCCGATGCTACCACATATTGAGTCTCAGAGGGAGTTGTCTATTGAACCCTCTTAGCATATATAGTAGAAAACATTCCTACTTATGGAAGTGCATGATTTATTGATAAATTACCTTCAAATTGGATGGATTTAATGATGAGCATGTTGCAAAATGGATGCTTTTCACTCTGGAAAGACAAGCTTAGGCTTGTAGTCTCCATGAGTAAGATGGAGTAAGAACAGTTAAGTATTTTCGCAATAGAAATGCTAGGATCAGGGGAGTGCTAAGTGCTGCTAAATATATCTGCTAGTAGGTCTATTGAGTAGAGATATTAAGGTTTCCATTGACAATTCAGTCAGCAATATCATTAATTTTCAGAAAGAATCTTGGTGACTTGTTCCTATTTTGGGATTTGTTGTCTCTTGAAATAACCCTTTACTAATACCATGGTTTGAAAAATATACTTTATGATAAATTCCATCGTGTTCAGTACTAAAAAGGAAGGCCACAAAATTAGAACATGAAAACTCATCATGATAGGATACTAGAAGCTAGATAAGGTTGGGGCATAATATCATGATAAATCTAGCTCATGTCAAAATATTGTACAACATCGCATTGAGACAAGCCTATATCACTATTAACCATCAAGGGAAATGGATCATGAGAAATGCCATCTTCTAAATTCCTTGATTTTCCAAAGACATAAATAGATACCACAAATTTATTACAAGATCTATATGAAATCATCTCACCCCATAATGTTTTAGATGTACTCGAAGAATGCATTGTTCAAATCCAACTGTCGAAAAGTAAGAATTTGAAGCAGTATCTAGAAACTTTTCACCCATGACCCTTTGATCCATAGTAGGAAACTTAATATGAATTACAATATTGAGTTTGGAAATGTAATTTGAGTCATGTAGATTTGTGTGTTCAAAGGCACATTCTGGATAATTCTGTGACTGAATTAGAATGTGGTGTTTTTAGCAAGTCTACATCACATTATTTTGAACAAAGTGGTCATATTATAATGTGTGATAATTGACAAAATTATTGAGTTGTTTTAATGATGCAGGCATTGATAGTGTCTGAATATCAATCTGAAATGTTTGAGTGGCAGGGCTTGATGTTCATTATACTTGAAGAGAACTTAATTCAAGTCTCTGATTCAATGAAGGAGATAAATCGAGACTCCTATCTCATTTTCCTTTTTATGCTCTAGCCTCTAATTGACACCATCAACACATTCATATACACAGCCTAAACTTTAGTGGAAATTTTTGATGTTCAGTGGCATCGTTGTTATACTCCTAAAGTATAGACATCTTGATCACACCATAAAGTAGAGGGAGTTATTAATATTCTATATCAAATGTATAGAAAGGCATTAATCCTCTTTTAGTTTTGAAGGGGCAGTCTCCTTGAAACATTTTATATCATAATTCATCCTTGAGACCTGTAACAATATTATTGAATCATGCTAGCAGAGTTGTCATCCTTTGAAAGGGATCTAGCATAGATGATTAGATCCATCATTATTTAAGGAAATCTGGAGGAAGTTTTCTTTTTAAGGAGACAAAAGTCTAGAAAGAATATATGGGTTGCAATTTTTGAAAGTTTCTTCCTTTTTAAAGGACTCGTTTATGACCCTTTGGATCAGAATCTTGCAGCAGTTCTTACAATGACAAAGAAAAAAAGTATCCCACCGAGGAAGCATTGATGGAGTGGACTGAACAGTCTCTCATTTTGATTGATCATTGGGCAATTTCACTTTATGATCTTAAAATTAAGTCTACAGAAGGAGCTATTCTATCCAATAATTATTATAAGGAAGATCATGTCAAAAGACTTGATAAAAGAAAAGTCATGACTATTGATCTAATGACTCTAAAAATTATTCCATATATCTCAGGTTTCCTGAGAAGTTACATGAAAACTTAAAGAAAAATAATATATGAAATATGGATCTGTAATTCAGAGAAGAGAAAAGGCTTTTTTTTTTTTCTTGAGGGAAGATCCAGATCACCTATCAAGAGACTCTTTCTTCAGCCTCTTATCTATCATAGGAAGGTTGAAGTTATTAAGAAACTTTCTGATCATTTAAGACATGGTAAGGTTTCTTAAGCTCAAAATGTTCTGATCTCATATTCAAATCAGGTATGGTTTTGCATTCATATTATATGTCTCTACATTATAAGTCTAGTTTTGTATCTAAGAAGTCACAGTCCCGGGCATCACTTAAGTGTACCAAATCCTAGGCTGGATCATATTTCAGAAGGTGCCATTTCCTCCATCAAATTCTGGGTATAATGATCACTGATTTATTTAGTAGTTAAGCTCTAATTCTCTTATCATCCCATTTTGAATCATCCAAGAACAATCTCATCAAGAAAATACCTTTCAAATTTACAGCGGAGAACTAAGGCTAGCATGGGGCAAGAAGGACAAGTTTCTCTCTATTTTAGGGTGCGTACTTCTTGCAGGACTAAGCCATAGGTGTGAGGAGAGGTTAAGGGTACTTCTGTGTTTTTTTTTATGGTTATTATTCCTCTGTTCCAGACCAAATTGAATAGTAGCTTGTGGAGGAAGGTTAGAGGGAATTGTAATCATAACAGTGAATTGTAATCATAACAGTGGCATATTTTTCTCATTTATAAAGTATAATAGACACACAGAGTTTCTTCAAACATTTTGCATGCAAAAAAAACAATACTATTGAAGAATGAAGAAACCACATTACCATTTTGTCGTGTAGCAATTAATTCAAGATTTTCCTCAATGTCGCCTTAGCAGATTAATGTTTCCTTTGATGTGGATCTATCAGATTAATCCTTGCACTGATGCAACACTTTCAAATCAATAGAGTTACATAGAGCAGGGTCTGGATGTGGGGAAGGATAATAGAGCGAGGTCTGGCTGCGGGGAAAGAGATAAATGCAGGTTTGGCTGCTGAGGAAGGAGAATAGAATGCGCAGGAAAGAAACTAAATTGTGAAATGTATGAGAAGTGTAATAATCAGTGCAGGTAAGACCGGCGGGAACCCTTATGTAGTCAAAAATTTAAAATTCAATTTATTAAAGAATAAACATATCTACCCCCAAAGTTAACTTTTCCTTAGTTTGGATTAAATTATACATTAAACTCGTTAGAATTAATGTTGGAGGATGATTAAAATTCTTAACTTTAATAGATCAACTCAATTGTGAACATATATATTATTATAAACTTTGTAGTGTTGCTTTCTTCCTTTTACCAGAGTGGGTGAAAGGAACATATCAATGTGGGTTAAAGGAGCATATTACAATACTCTTGAAGGTACATGTATTAGGGACTACATTAATGTGATATATTTGGTGGATGCATACGTGAAGCCTTAGTTAATATTCATCCTAGTGAAGTAGATTTATATAATGTTGGCCTAGGAAAGGGTATGTAAGATATAACTATAACATGAACTTAGGTGATTTGATACGGGCACCCTCAACCGAAACGATCTGGCCCGAATGGGTTTGGGTGGGCGCCCTCAAACGAAACGACATTGCACGCCTGACTGAACGAAGGCACAAGAGATCAAAAAATGACAAACAGGCCACACAAACATGGACAAAGCACCCATGCGGTCACAACTTAGAAAATTTGAAACGACCACCCTCAAACAAAACTACCCGACCCGAACGTGTTTGGGTGGGTGCCCTCAAATGAAACGACCTGACCCGACCAGATATTCTTATAGGATGTAGTGTCCCTTTAAAATTCAAAAATTACAATTAAAATCTCTGCTACAAGTGTGGAACACGATTAAAACTTAACAACGGTTGTAAGTATTTCTCCTAAGAAATTGGGGAATTTTGAAAATCTTGGGGGATTGCATGCTTGAAGACAAATCCATGTGGTCTGGAGCAATATGGCCATGCTAAGAGACCAAATCAGACCTTGATAAAAAAATGTGTGAAGCATGAGAGAGAATTTTAGTTTAAGCAAATGATTTTGATTTGAAGTCGTTGCTACAACTAATTATTTGATTAATATGTCATCGATTAGTTCAATTTTGGGTGACATAAAACTAGAGGAAATTAGAGTGGAAAGAAGCCCTCTCTTGCACATATTAGGTTTTTGAAGTGTGAAACATGCATGTATGTGGCTAAAGTAGATAATACAAAACTTGAAAACCTATCTTAGGAAAAGTATTTTGAGCTGAAGAAGTTGTTGCAAATAATTATTTAATTAATATGTCACCAAGTTCAATTTTGGGTGACATGTGACACTAGAGGGAGTCGAAGTGGAAAGAAGCCTTCTCTTACATTTCTTAGGTTTCTAAAGTGTGAGAATTGCATGTATGTGGCTAAGTTGGATAAGATAAAACTTGACAACATATTGGCTATTCAGAAGGAGTATGAATACACCATCGTTAATATCAAGGTAACCCCTAGCAGATCAACGGCTACAAGTTGTAGTTATCATATGAACCTCAACATACCACAACCATGCCAGACATGTAATATTTTTAGATAATGAGGATCACAACATTTTCTTAATCTCCAGGCATTAGGGATTACAGAGGTTTTGTTCACATGCCTCCACCCTTTTGGATTCAGCCTGTAGACATATTCTGGGATTATTGAGGAGATTTTCCTCCACCCAATAGGCATGAGGGATTCCAGAGGTTTTGGTTCCACACCTCCACCTTTCTATTTAATTAGGAACCCTAGGTAACCAAGCAATAGCCATGCTTAATGAAAGGTGAAGGGCTCCAAGTATTGCAGCTCTGTCCCACTATTGTCCAGGCCTAAGCTCTGCCATCAACACACTCTCTACTTAGATAATTATTTAGACAGAGAGATTGATGTTAAGATTATTTCCACCTCTTGGGATATTCATGAAGGAGGAGGAGAAATAGGGGAAGAACCAAGATCCCCTTAGGTAGTAATTGAGCAAGGAATACCCAGTATCCCAGATAGAGGGAGTGTTGTTAAGATTATTTCCACCCCTTTGGGACACACTAGGGATAACTCCCCAGCTCCAAAAATCCCAGAAGGATACTGGCATATATTTGATCAAATGGCTAACAATCCACAAGCACCCAAAACTTCCACATTGCAATACCCCATCATTGACATAGCTGCCAATGCTCCTATGAAAGCTATCCCTTTGCAAAATATTCCCACCTTTCATGGGCTCTCATCAGAGGATGCTGATGAATTTATATTTGAATTTGATGTATTATGTCAGGGTTATGATTATACCACCGACCCCAAAAAACTAAAGTTGTTTCCATCTACATTAAAAGGCGCAGCCTTGCGTTGGTTCATGGGGCTAGGTGGAGGAACAATAAATGATTGGGATCGCAATACCGACACTCAAGCCTCATCATATCATGTATGACACCCTATAAGGAGTGGTATTGAAAATATGAGGAATATGACATAGGGGATGACTATCTATAAGATGACTCTACCACTAGGATAATTAGTGAAGGTAAATTTGACTAGTACTAAAGGATTGTTGGAGTAGAAAATTGTCATGGGTACCACATATTTTCGAGGTAGCTAGGAATCTAATATTTATAAGTCAAATGGGTGATGCAATCATGCATATCATATTTAAGAAGGATTCATGTAAGATGATTTGTGGTGTGATGGTTTTGATAAGAGGTGTTTAGATTGGCATATTATACAAGTTTTAAGGGCATATTGACCAAATTGGTTGCAATAGTGAAAATGTTCATAAAACTTATGGGTCAACCCTCTTGTTTAGTCAACAAGACCATGTTGTAGCATCAAAATATGTGACACAATGGAGAGAAAATAATTTGAGTTATGCAAAGAAATGGTATGATTAAATTTTTGTATAGTAACTCTCTAAAATTCGCTTTATGTGAATATTTTATTTATGGGAAACAAAATCGTGTTAAATTCCCATTTGGTACTACAAAGGAAAAGACAATTATGGAGTTAATTAATAGTAATGTATTCGGGATAGTACCAATGCAATGACTAGGTCTATACATATATTATGTTTTCTTCATTGATAATTTCTCCAAGATGACATGGATATATTTCCTAAGGAAGAGGTCTGAGGTTTTCAATAAATTTCAAGAGTTCAAATATCTTATGGAGAACCAAATAGATAGAAAGGTAAAGGTTATGATAATTGATAACAAAAATTAATTATATGGTAAATAATTTAAGAAAATATGCAAACAACATGGGATATAATTTCCCCAAACAACTACTCCATACACTCTTTAGAAAAATAAATTCATTGACAGAATGAACAAGATTTTGATGGAAAAGTGAAGGAGTGTGTCCAATAATGCAGAACTAGCATAAGAATTATACACAAAAACAATCAACATTTTGTGTTACCTCGTGAATAGGTCTTCATCATCAACATTGGTGACAATAATCCACATGAAGTATGGTTTTGTAATAAAACATCACTCGCACATCTTATATTGTTTGGATTTGATGCATTTTTCCATGTTCCAATGGAAAAGAGGAAAAAATTGGATAACAAGTAAATCAAGTGTATTTTCATAGACTATAAAGATGGAATGAAATGATAGAAGATATGGAATTATGTGACAAGGAAGATAATTTATAGTCAAAAGTGATCTTTAGGGAAGTAAGGTGTAATTATAAAACATAAGATACTTTAAAAAGGAAGGAAAATAGAATTTATTATTGGACTTGCAGTTGGAGTAAAGTGACTTAGATGAGTCAATAGATTTAGCCAAATATTTGGAACATCAAACTTTGATTGTGAGGAGATCTAGTCGATTAAGGAAAGATCTTGAAAGGTATACCCAACATACTTTTCGGTGTTCTTTTTTTAATCTGCCATTGAGGATGAACCTAGGACATTTGAGGAGAGAATCAACTTGATACATGGTTAACTTTGGTCAAGAGCTATGAATGAAGAAATGGATTCTTTGCATAAGAATAAGACATGGTGGATTTGGCCAAGTTACTTATTAGAAGGAAGAATGTTGGTTTCAAGTGGGTGTCAAAGGAAAAGTTGCATTCAATAGATCAGGTTAGGAAATACAAGGCTTGACTTAGGGCAAAATGATATTCCCATTCCAAAGTCAAGGGAGTCAAATTCAGTAAGATATTTTCCCCTATTGAAAAATTAAATTTCATTAAATTACTGACGCCTTTGGTTGCGACTTTTTATCTCGAGATATGACAATTGGATGTAAAGATAATAATTCTACATGGTGACCTAGAGTAAGAATATACATGAAATGACCTGATATTTTTGTAGTAAAGGGAAAGCTAAAGTTAGTATATAAGCTGAAAATTTTCATTTATGGTTTGATGCAATCACTTAAGATATGGTACCATAATTTTGACATGTACATCCAGGGATTGGGATTTTTGAGAAGACAAGATGATCACTATGTATATCTCAATTTGAAAGGTAGGTATTTCATATATGTAGTGTCATATTTTGATAGCATCTTACTAGTTGGAAACAACATGGGTGCGATCAGGAAAGTGAAGATGTAACTATCCTCCAAATTTGACATGAATGATCTCAATATTGTAAGTTTCATTCTTGGAATGGATATCATCAAAAGACTACGTAGTGAAGAAACTATTGGTAAATCAGAGAAAGTAAGTTGTGACAACCTTGAAGTGTTTCAACATGTATATGGTACTAAACCAGTGAAGGTACTAATTCATGACAGGGAAATATTGATTGTTGATCAATTTCCAAATACACAAGAAGAAAGAGAGGACATGGCTTATGTTTCATATGCATTTTTTGCACCTATTCTAATTTATGCATTGGTTTGCACTTGACTGAATATTGCTCATAGAGTGGGAGTATTAACCAGATACATGACAAAAACTGGTAAAGAACCTTAATTTGTTGTCAAAAGATTATTAAAATATTTGTGTGGTACAAGTGATGTTCATATCTACTACAATCGAAGACTTGAGGATGACAATAAAAAAATTGTAAATATATTTTTAGATGATTATTGGATTGGATATCTAAAAAAAATGTGTCAACTAACTAATATGTAATCAAGTTGTTCAATGGAGCTAAAATATGGATGAGTAACTGGAATTTGGTCATGGCACCATCAATTATGAAAGTTGAATGCATAGTAGGAACTTATGCAAGCAAGGATGCAATTAGGTTGTAATAGTTGTGTTCAGAGATCGGGTTTTCTTGATAGCCCAGGGAAAATTCCCCTTCATGGTAATTATTTCATATATTTTGATTTATAATTAAAAATAATTGAGAATTTAGGACACATATTCCAGATTTTTAGGAAGGAGGTTTCTTGGGATTTGAAGGAAGCTTGACTTGTTTCCCAATAGCCATTGAAGGTTAGAAAGTGTGCCATAAATGGATTCGTTTTACAAATTAATGGAGTGGGAAAGAAGAACACAAAAACCATTCCTACCTTGGACAAATATATAAGGTAGAAATGAAAAAATTAAATAGAGGAAGGGTTGCATTGTTAGTTGGGGGATAGAGAAGTAAACCAATAGGAAGTGGGGACGAAGGAAGTGCTAACGCGCAACATTTTCTCCACAGTCAAACATGAAAGAACCATTATAGCGAAGAAGGAAGAGGGGTGACAGAAATGACGAACCCACACAACCAAAGACAATTTCAATGACCTAATGAAAATAAAAACATCCTCGTGGAGGAGACTACACACACGATATACTAAAGAGCATGCACACACAGAGCACTCTCACTCACGGAGAAGGATAAAATTCCGATTGAGATAAATAAAAGAGAACACAACTAGACAAGAAAAGAGAATACAAATGTTATGTTGTTATCATAAAGTGGGGAGTAGATCCATTCTTTAGTTGAGAATTAATAGGTGGAATATTTGACACTTCTTTCCAATATAGGAGAAGGGATAAAGGTAGCAGTTGCCTCTCAGTACATGTGCATACTATAGATATGGAACATGATATGAAAAAATTTTAAATCGTTAAAAAAAATCATTTCATTGTATATAAGGAATTCAACATAAAAGCCATGATTTTTTATATGATGTTAATATTATCCCTAAAGATTGGATCTTCAACCTTGATTGAAGTACAAGACATAGACCCATATATATATGGAGGATGTATTTGTGAATATATAGGGAAAACTTTGTGAAGTATATATCATTATTTTAGTATACATGTTTCACTCGGGTTATCAAACTACTTTTACTTGAAATTTTTGTGTCTTTCATAGAAAAATATGGTTGATATTTCAAGTTGATTCTCATCGTGTTAATATCTGAAATAAATATCTTTCATATAAATATATGGTTAATAAATCGATCAATTTATCAATGTTACAAAACAACATCAATAATAATATATTTGGATCAATTTTATAAACATATGAAATATCTACAAAACTAAGATTCTTCTTAATATCCTTTTCATATTTCATTCATTCTAAACAAAATAAAAATTATGAAGCTTATGATATACTATCAACACGAATACATAAATTTCAAGTTAATTATAGGTTGAGGTGAAATAAAATTACACTTTTTATTTCGGTATTGCGATGCTTTGGAGAAAACGTCAAAAAAACGAATTTTTTCAAATAAACGTCGGTCTTGCGACATTTGGCTTCAAAAATTTGCAAGACTAACATTTATTTGAGAAATGTCGTTTTTCCGACATTTTCTCCAAAGCGTCGCAATACCGACAAACATGTAAGAGACGTCACCATTCCAACGTTTCATCCCATAAACATTGTGATACCGATAAAGAGTTTAAAACGTCACATTTCTGATGACAAACATAAATGTCGCAAAAGCGGTGATGTCCCTAAACATCGGTATAGTGACAATTTTTGGTGGGATTTGAAAAATTGATAGAAATTGGGGAAATTTCCGACAATATGACAAAAGTGTCAGAACTAAAGTGTTGGAATTTCCGCCAAATGTACTAGTGTGTTTTTGAAGCATCCTATTCATCATTTCTTTCAGAATGCTATTCATCTCTTCAATAGACTTATTTTGTGATCTCAAAAGTTTCTCTAAACTTGAAAGAGCAAGGTTTGTCCAGTTTCTAGCAAAAACAGATTCTTTGGCAAAATCTTCTGTCTGGATTGGAAAGAGCTTGTAGATATTTCCATCCTATTTTTTTATTACAAATTTTTCTCATGGAGGAAAATCATTTTCTGTTTGATAGATTTGTCCATCCAAAAGTTCCCATTTATGTTTTGGAGGGGATTCAGATCTTATCATATTTATCTGCAGACCATTGTAGATTTTTTTTACCAACTTCTCTCCTTTTATCGTTATAACCTGTAAATATTTAGACAGGTTAGGCTTAAACAACATTCTCTGTATTTTTGTAGAGAAATTAGGGATTATCAAAGAACATGGAATGATGACAGCATTAGTCTCCATCTTTTCTTCAATAAAATTATTAACATCTAGAATCCTTTTATGTTTTTCCATATTCTTAAGTTGTTTTCATAGGGATTCTTCAATCTGATTTGAGGAAGGGTAATACCATTCATAAAAGGAAATCCATTGATTATTGGAATTCATCCAATTTTTCCATTCCTCGTTATTCTGGTTGTTGAAGCTTTTCTTCTCAGTTTTTGGAATAATTTTCAACTCTTCAACATACCTGTTTTCTAATTTATGTGTGAAAATTTCCCAGTTGAACATTTTCTTCTTCCATTGGTCATCTAGATTATATGGACTAATTCCTTTGAAGATTTTTAAGAAAGAAGTTATCTCACTATATGAAGGAATTTCCGCATGCTTTGGAATTTTATTTGTAGGATTTCTTTTGTATGATGGAATTTCAGAACCATCATTAAATCCTATACCTTTTTGAGTATTCTGCTATGCTGACTGTATGATTATCTCTTCATGAATATTGAAGAGACGAGTTTTTGTATATCGCTTTTCTGACTTAATTTTATCAGGTATAAAAGTAATCATATTTATCTTGTTTCTGTCATTCTGATTATCACCATGTGGGGTTAGTGGATATGAGGAAAACTGACAGAATGTTTTGGAACAATGAGGATGATCACAAATAGCAGCTGAAGGGTTGTTGGAAGAAGCAGCTTGATTGGTGAACAAATTTTTGAATGTTTCCAAAAATGCAAGGTCAACAAAATAGGTAGTGGGAGCAATATCTATAGAGGTAGAAATAGATACAGAAGGTCCACCACACTCAACTCGTGACTCTAGAAATATGGTATGAACATTTCCATCTTTGGATGTAAAAATAGCGGAAAAATTTACAGGAGATGGCCTTACAGGTTTTTTGATAGATTCCCATTTGGTAACCCATTCTGTAGGGGGTTTTAGTTCTGCTCTAGGAATCATTTGAGGTGCTATAAGGTTCATTCCATAATCATGGGTGATCAGAGTAGTAAATTCAGATTGGGATGAAATTGATTTGACTACTGAGGGAGTAGTTTTCTTGTAAAATTTTACTACAGAGGACCACCAGATAGCAATATTCATACTATCATCATCAAAATAATCATACCCATGTTTTTATAATCCAAGCATCAAAAAATTTATCGCATTTGGATCTATTACTGCTACGGAAAAATCAGGGACACGGGACCATGATCCTGGGCCATAGGCAAGAGTGCCTTGGCAACCACCTATGAGAGCCTTGGGAAAATTTCTCCATCTTCTATCAAATACACAAGAGAAAAAGGCAACATCCTGCCCTTTCCTATGTAGTAGCTGAATGATGATTTGGACATGTCCAAAGTGGGAAAAATTGTAACCTGCGTTTCGGGTAGCGTCAAAATCAGCTTTATTGATAATGTTTAAAGAATGAAGGATATTATTATTAGAGGTAGTTTGAAGAACTTTTTCTTTTACCTTATATTTCCAAAACTGGATTGTATCCAGTAATCCTAAATTCTTATAAACATTTTTTGGATCTATCTTGGGAAGAGACCAAGATCCAGAAGCAACAGGTTCTGAAAATAAATTTATAGACTTTTCTTAGATGAGTGATGCTTGTGTAGTGGAGTTTTGTCTTTAAAGATTTATTTCTTCATGTTCCTTTAAAATTTCTTCAAATGATTTATCACTAAATTCATGATGAGAACTAGAAGAAGTGTGAGACTCCATAATAACAGATTACTTATAATAAAATATATTCAGAGTGATATATATGCAACGGATCTAAATAAATTCTTTGTTTCTGTGTAAATGGAATCAAAATTTCAATAGAGTATTGAAATAATATTTCTTAATAAATAAGTACTGATTTATCGCTGGAAATATGACGGCATGCAAACTTGGTTTTGCGGCTTCCTCTTAGAAAAAAGGTTCGAGTTCTACATCCAAGTCCTTCAACGTCCTCAAGCACCTTCTTCACGGCATAACAGACTACAGACCTATTCAAGATATCAATGAGCTCAAAGAGACATGCTAAAAAAAAATACAACATGGCTTTGATACCATTCTTTATTAACAGAAACATAATCGAATTACAAACTTCAAAACAAACTTCATCCTCTTTTACCTTATATCTACAAAACTGGATTGTATCCAGTAATCCTAAATTCTTTAAACATTATCAATCAAGCTGAGTTTGACGCTGCCCAAAAGGCAGGTTATAATTTTTCTGATTTTGGACATGTCCAAATCGGCATTCAACCACTACATAGGAAAGGACAATATGTTTCCTTTTTCTCTTGGGTATTTGATAGAAGATGGAGAAATTTTCCCAAGGCTCTCATAGGTGGTTTCCAAGGCACACTTTCCTATGGCCCAGCATCATGGTCCTGTGTCCCTGATTTTTCCATAGCATTAACAGATCCAAATGCGATAAATTCTTCGATGCTCGGATTACAAACACATGGGTATGATGATTTTTATGACGATAGTATGAATATTTCTATTTGGTGGTCCTCTATAGTAAAATTTTACAAGAAAACTACTCCCTCAGTAGTCAAATCAGTTTCAAGCCAGTCTGAATTTACTACTCTGATCACCCATGATTATGGAATTAACCTTATAGCACCTCAAATGATTCCTAGAGCAGAACTGAAACCCCCTGCAGAATGGGTTACCAAATGGGAATCTATTAGAAAACCTATAACGCCATATCCTGTAAATTCTTCCACTATTTTTACATCCAAAGATGGACATGTTCATACCATATTTCCAGAGTCACGAGCTGAGTGTGGTGGAACTTCTGTATCTATTTATACCTCTATAAATACTGCTCCCACTACCTATTCTGTTGACCCTGTATTTTTAGAAACATTCAAAAATATGTTCACCAATCAAGTTGCTTCTTCCAGCAACCCTTTAGCTGTTTTTTGTGATCATCCTCATTGTTCCAAAACTCTCTGTTAGTTTTCCTCACAGCCACCAGCCCCGCATGGTGATAATCAGAATGATAGAAAGAGGATAGATATGATTACTTTTATACCTGATAAAAGTAAGTCAGAAAAGGGATATACAAAAAATTGTCTCTTCAATATTCATGAAGAGATAATCATACAGTCAACATAATATAATACTCACAAAGGTATAGGATTTAATGATAGTTCTGAAATTCCACCATATAGAAGGAATCCTATGAATAAAATTCCAAGGAATGTGAAAATTCCTTCAGATAGTGAGATCACTGCTTTCTTAAAAATATTCAAAGGAATTAGTCCATATAATCTAGATGAAAAATGGAAGAAGAAAATGTTCAATTGGGACATTTTCACACATAAATGAGAAAACGGGTATGTTGAAGAGTTGAAAATTCTTCTGAAAACTGAGAACAAAAGCTTCAACAACCAGAAGAACGAGGAATGAAAAAATTGGATGAAGTCCAATAATCAATGGATTTCTTTTTATGAATGGTATTACCCTTCCTCAAATCATATTGAATAATCCTTAAGGAAACAATTTAAGAATATGGAAAAACAGAAATGATTCTAGATGTTGATAATTTTATTGAAGAAAAGATGGAGAATGCTGTCATCATTCCATCTCCTTTGATAATCCCTAATTTCTCTCCAAAAATACAGAGAATGTTGTCTAAGCCTAACCTGTCTAAAGATTTACAGGTTATAAGGATAAAAAAAGAGAATTTGGTAAAAGAAATCTGCAATGGTCTGCAGATAAATATGATAAGATCTGAATCCCCTCCGAAACATAAATGGGAACTTTTTTATTGACAGATCTATCAAACAGACAATGATTTTCCTCCATGGAAAAACTTTGTAATCAGATAACAGGTTGGAAAAAAATACAAACTCTTTCCAATCCAGACATAAGATTCTGCCAAAGAATCTATTTTTGCTACAAACTGGACAAACCTTGCTCTTTGAAGTTTAGAGAGATTTTTGATATCACAACATAAGTCTATTGAAGAGATGAATAGCATTCTAAAAGAAATGATGAATAGGATGCTTCAAAAACAAGATTATTCTATTGTATGTTTGAATGAGAATGTAAAAACTATTGCAGAAAATGACAAACACATATTTGAAAGTTTGGATAAACTTAAGTTATCCAAAGAAAAGAAAATTCATGATGTAGCCTTTGTTCATGGAAAGGAAATTGTTAAGGTCAATTCTAACCTTCACATAATCAAGAAACAAGTCTTGAACGTTTCTAATTTTGTTGAATCACTCAAAAAGAAACCTTATACATACTCCTACAAAGCCACTACTCTTTTTATTGAGCCCCTTTCCCAAATTCCTTACACCATTTCTTCTTTTGTATCCAGTTTTATAAAAATTCCAGCAGAGATTGAGTTTCCAAAACCAGGGATTTCATACCCTTATACACCCTTTACTGCACCTAGTTTATTTGGTGACTTAAGATCAAATCCCATAAACTCTTCCATATCTAGTTCTACAACCAGTTCTTCCTTCACTAAATGGATAAAGGAAAATATTTCAAAAGAATAAGCAAAGACAGAAAGGAAATGGTACGAAGAAGAAGAAGACAAAGAAACAGGTCTGAATAAGCTTGATATAAATAATGATGAACCACTGCTTGAGAATCTTGAGGGATATGTACAAATTTTTTCTCCCCAAGATAAAACTCAGTTTATTATTCCAAATGAAGAATCAGTTCATGCTACCACATCTAGATTTACATGGAATTCTACCTGGTCCCCTGCTCTAGATAGAAGGGACTTGATGAATTCTGAATATCACAAGGATTGGTCAGCTTCCTCAACCTATTCTTGGAATATTGATAATTTCACAGAGGCAGAAGTATTATCAGTCATGCACTCCATGTTGGTATGTTACAAAACTTATCTGGCTGATGATATTGGACCCATAAATTCTACAAGAAGAATTATTGGTGGGTTTGAAGGATCTTTAGATTCTTTCTTAAAAGAAGAAACAATCAAATATCCCACATTATTAACCACTTGGGAAAATTCACAAGTGAAGAATGCTGAAGGTAGCACCTACATGAACCCATCCACTACACTTCCAGTAAAGAATATGATTGGTTGTTTACTTTATGGTATTACTGTTATTTTTATTGGATTTCCATAGATCAATAATGATATGACTATTATTACTCTTGTTGCTATGAAATTGCATAACATGCAACATTTTGATGAATATTTCAATGAGTTTTTGCATATATTGCATACTTTGTCACTAGAAATCATTCTTGAACCCAAATGGAAAGAAATATTTATTTAATATTTGCCATTATGGGTGTCATCATCAATAGTCACCAAGTTCCAGGAAGTATTGGTGATTATAAATTTGGAGTAATAAGACAAGAAGCAAAAGCAACGATTTTTGAACTCTATTCCCAAATGAAGATTGCCAGAGTAGCCCAAACCCAAAGAAGCCACATGGATATCAACAACTGTGCAAACAGTGGCATCTATCTGCTCTAAAAAATTTAGATGGGAGAGATAGTGCTTATAGAAATAAAAAGAACGCAATGAAGAATTTTTTGGGAAAAAAGATCATCCATCAAAAGAAGCCGAAAGATTACAAGAAAACACAGCTATTCTCAAGAAAAAAGGAAGTTCAATGTTACCATTGTAACAAAAGAGGACACATTTCTCCAAATTGTCCAGAATTGGAGAAAGAAAGAAAGACCAGACAAAGGTAAGAAAAAGCTCTATTATAGAAACAAATCTGGCAAAGTAAATTGTATAAATCTTCCCGATAGTTGTGAAGAACTTATAAGTGAAGAAGAATCAGATTATATAAACAAATTTAATTCTGATTCTAGTATTTTTGATTCTAAAGAAGAACACAGCAATGACCCACATTGTATAGATTGCTTCAAAGATAATTTTGATTGCAGTGACCCAGATATCTGCCAATGTCACTCTCTGAATATGATGAATTCAAAAAAGAGAGATGAACAGACTAGAAATCTATTTACTCAAATGATGGCAGCAACAGACCCACAATTGAAAGAGATATACAAGGAATTATTGCTTAGTAATTTAAATTCTAAGCCAGTCAAACAAAGAAATCCTACGAAAGGATATGTTCCTACAACTTCCCTTTTTTTCAGTAGAAGCTCTCACCAGAAAATTCAGGCACGAAGATTTTGGTGAAGATATTCCACAAACTTTACCTAGTATCCATCAAGAAATAAAGGAGCTAAGAAAGATATTAAAAAAAAATAGAAGACTCTGTATTGAAAGCCACAAAGACTGCCAGCTTAGAAAAATGAAGGTAGAACAACCTTCAACTTCTGCCCAGACACAGAATTGGACATTCCATCAGAAACCTTTTTTAGGTATATAGATTCAAGAACCTAAATCTAATGATGAAATTGAGGATGATAGGACAGGTTTAGGATGCAACCAGATTAATGGAGATGTTATGTATTGCATCAAATTGAAAGTAAGGATTGGTTCCAAGATTGAATACTGGAAAGTCCTTATGGACACTGGTTCAAGTTTGAATATTGTAAATAATACAGTAGTAGACACTCATCTCAGAAGACCTACTACTTGTCCAAAAGTCACAACAGCCAGTGGAGACATCATACTACTTCAGAGGTTTCAGTAGATATTTTCATAACATAATCTATTGGAATAAATGTTGTTTGTCCAATTGTTACAGGTATTGATTGTGCTATGTATTCAGGAACTCCTTTCTTCCAGAACTTTCAAAAACATGGAGCCAAGTTTGATCAGCAAACAAAGAAATATGGCTATTTTCTTGAACTGGAAGGTAAAGAGTTGTTTTTTCCTTTTATCAATTCCAAATCTCCTAACAGATTAAAAAGAATTGAAATATTAGAAAATGTATTAGCAAAAATGGAAAAGAAGAAAGAGGTTTTGAGAATTGATGAAAATATTGAACAAGGAAAATTTGAAAGAGAGATAGCCAATCTGAAAAATATTTTTTTGGAATGCTGCTCTGAAGATCCAAATGCCTTTTGGCATATACATAAGCATGAAGTCGAGTTTCCCTTGAAAAATTACTTCAGTGGAAAATTGAGGAGATAAAAATCCATTCCAATGAATCAAGAATAGATGATTCTCTGCAAAAAATAAATCAAAGATCTCTTACAGAAAGGTTTGATAAGAAAAAGTAAGAGTCCAATAGCTTGTTTTTCTTTTTATGTCAAAAAGCATGTAGAGATAGCGAGAGGTAAGCCAAGATTAGTGGTAAATTAAAAACCACTAAATAATTTACTAGAATATGATGCTTATCCTCTTCCAAAACCATCAAAAATCCTGACACAGATTCTCAAATCAGAATTATTTTCAAAATTTGATTTAAAATCAAGATTTTGGCAGGTTGGTATCAAGGAGTCTGGAAAATGGAAGACATCCTTTTCGGTCCCTGAATTCTATTTTGAGTGGAATGTAATTCCTTTTGGACTCATCAATTCTCCATCAGCTTTCCAGCGCATCATGGATGAGACATTTGAAGGTATGGAGGATTTTTTAAAGAAATACATAGATGACATTTTAGTTCATTCAGAGGATGTATCAACTCATATTAAACATTTGAAATTATTCCTTGAAAGAGTAAAAGAAAATGGAATAGTCCTCTCTGAATCTAAAATGAAGCTATTCAAGACTATGATATATTTTCTTGGATACAATATTCAGTATGATTCATATCAGGTGATCCAAAGAAGTCTAGATTTTATAGAAAATTTTCCTCATTAAATTTTAGACAAAACACAATTGCAAAGGTTTCTAGGAAGCCTAAATTATGTATCTAAATTTCTTCGGCACTGCGCTCAAGAGAGAAAGCACTTGAATCAAAGATTACAAAAAGTTCCTATTCCATGTGATATAAAATGCTCAATAGTTGTTAGAAAGATCATAGAAAGGATTCACATAATTCAACCATTGTGTCCTATTCAAGAACAATGGAAGAAAGTAATAATGACAGACGCCAGTAATATTGGATGGGGAGCCATTCTTTGTTAAGAAAATCTAGAAAAGAAAGATTCACTTGAAATATGTCAGTATGCTTCCAGATTATGGTCAACATCCCAGACCAATTGGGCCAGCCTCAAAAGGGAACTCAGAGCGGTCTATCTGGGAATATAAAAATTTAAGGACTTTGTCATTTATACAAAATTCTTGGTGAAAACAGATTGCCAGGATTTAAAGTTTTCCATTCACAAATGTGAATTTGAGGATGTTGCCATGGTAAGATGGGCTATGACTCTAATTCAATACAATTTTGAAATTGAATTCATTCCTGGACATAAAAACTCTTTTGCTGACATGTTGTCTAGAGAATTTCTAGAGAAAAATTCTATTCACTCCTTATCCTGCAATTTCATAAGAAGAAATGAAGACTATGTTGAAATAGAAAGCAAGCAAGGATGGATAATATATCAAACTGAAATGAGTCTCCTGGATCATGATGAAACTTGGTATCCATTATCAGAGATTAGCTGGAGAGAAGGAATTCCCAATCTTTGGACTTGGGAAGATCAAGAGATTGAAAATTCCTTGGCCATCAGTGAACTATTTATTTGGTCCATATTGGCAACATATCCTATGAGATCTTTTATGAAGAAGATAACAAGATTGGAAACTGTAGACTCACTATCAAACAGTTAAATAATCCTTTCGAAAGAACTGATTTTGAACCAGAGAGACAAGAGACTGCATTTTTCCAAGGTATGAATTTAGAAAATATTTCCTCTAACTTCTTTTACCATCTAGAGTTTGATTTTAGATATGAAGATTGGCCTATGGAAAGAATAAATCATGAAGATCCTTTCCCAAAGTGGTTTCTAAGATGGTGGAAGATTTATGGCCTCAGTGCTCTTTTGATACATACATATGCTTTATGTTGGTTAAAGATTGAAGTGTTCACAGAACCTAGTGCACTTACGACAAGAATCTTGTACAAACATATCCGAGATCTCATTAGGATAGATGATGTTGATTTTCTCAGCGCACTTAGAAGATGTGGTCACACACATTGGTTTGTCACTCATGAATTTACTACAAGAAAGCTAGAAACCAATGGCGATGGGACCCAAATGGAGTACAATGATTTCCATCTGCAATCTGACCCAGAACAAAATCCTTTTGAATCCATTAACTTTCTTCAGCCCCCAGAAGATCACGAGAATGAGATTTGGGAATCTAAAAAAGAAGTACATGTACAATATTTCATGAATTATCTTCTGCAAAGATTCCGACATCAACATTATACACATCCCCAAATCACTCATTTTGTACTCTAGAAGGTCATGTCTTTTCTTACTGATAGTGGTGTAAGAACGTTTGTTTGTATATTTCTTCATAAAATGAAATATTCGTTTGTACATTTTCTCGTAGGCTTTTGATATGAAAAGAATCTAATGTGTAATTTGATAAGATTGAGTCATCCTTGATTCAGTCCCCATATGCTAGATGGATTTCCGAAAGGATAATGGATGAGATAATGTGAATTGTCCATTCACACCCAAATCTAGACAAACTTTATAGGAGTGATTTTTATTTTTGAGTCATCAAAGTACCCGCGAGATGGTCGAATGTTTGTCCCCCTTCTGAGTTATAAAAGAAGGTAAGGCTCATTCATTAGAGGGGGTTGAGTCTTAGATTCTTAGAGTATGAGAATATTTGAGAGGCTTGCGTATCAGTCTGTGAGCACTGATAAGAAGCTAAAGTGGCCAGATTTGTCAGGGGTCGATAGGGAAATTCACAGGCTGAGTCTGTATTTTTGCCAGAAGTTTTCAGATTAATACTTGTTTTCATGTGTCTTTGTATCTAATTAATTCCATTATAGTCAATATCAATATTGAATGAAGTTTGTTTTTAAGTTTGTAATCTGATTATGTGTCTAGTAATAAAGAATGGTTTTAATTAAAAAAATTACAATTAAAAAAAATCATTTCTTTTTATTATTGTATGTTCTTACATTTATATCTCATTTTATTTATTCAGTACATTAACTTCTTCTAAATTAAAAAAGAAAAATATTAACTTTAATAATATATACTAACCGCTTATGCAACTTATCTACTTGGAGGCATAAATTGTTGCAATCTTGAAATGCTGCTATAGTACATATATTTAAATGCAATAAGAAATCAATATAAAACATGAATTGCTAACAGTGATAGTCCCTGTTGGGACTGAAATCTTTATGATTCGTCTATTAACAATCTAAACTAGTAGTTTGAAATGAGTTCAACTTAAGCAAATGCTCCCGTAAAATTGTTTACAGGCTGTGGAGAATGAGCTCCAAAATTTTTGATGTGTATAGAGGATTTTCTAATATATTCCCAGGTTGTGGAGGACTTGCTCATATCAATATTTGAAATAAAAAAATAAATTTTTCATGCATTGGGATTAACAGAGTCATGAGCCTCTTAGCGGTTTATTATAAGTGCGCCACGAGTGTTCTATAGGTTGTGGAGGACTTGCTCGTATCAAACTTTGAAATACAAAAATAAATATGTCATGCATTGGGGTTAACAGAGTCATGAGCCTCTTACTGGCTTATTAGAAGTGTGCCATTATTGTCAAACAAGGAGGATTGTTACAACAAAATAACAACGAACTTTCCGGTCAAATGCTGAGAGACAGATATAATTCTCACCATCTTGTTGCAACCAAAAGAAAAAATTATCGTCATCCATAACTGCGTGATCTATTTTTCATAGATAATTAGGGAAGGAAACGTATAAACATTTCATAACTGAATGATCTATTTTTCCTAGATAATTATGGAAGGAAACTTATAAACATTTCAAAAAACTATGCAATAAAGTATATTTGAAACAATTAGGAAATACAGTAGATTGGATGCATATCCTACAAAGGCCAATTGAATGAAACACCAAGCTTTAATATAACATCTCCCAAGATAATCCACGGAACTAATCTTGACCCTGGCCATCAATGGTGCCATTAACCCCCAAAATTAAAGAAAATTTCATTCAAACCCTCCAGATTGTATTGTATGTTATGTAATGAAAGTATTTTATCTTCAAGTTAGTTTCCATTTATAAAGCTCATATACTATGTTTATTGACCCTTCCCGAACCTATGCTGAAAGGTATAAAATTAGAATGGGAGTAGTATTGAACGGCCTGTATCTCCACTATATTCACCCTTCCTGAAGCTATGTCGAAAGGTATAAAAATAGAATGGGAGCGTAGCGACCTCTCCCTCGATTGGAAGGTGGAAAACTGGCCTGCTACCAGAACGCATGGTGGAAAACTTTGTATTGTGTAGTTTTATAATTTTATACTTTGTATTATGTAATTTTAAACTTTAATATTTCAATATTCTGTATTATGTAATTTTAAAATTTCTATTATGAAACTTTATGAAATAATTTGACAAAACATGCAGTCTCATCAAGTTTAAGTTGATCAAATCATCAAAGAAATGTTAATTTTTAATTACTCTCTTAAAACAAGAGATTAAAAGAATAAAATGACACTTTATTGGAATAAAGGACAGTGGGCAATACATTGAAATAAATGATAGTTCTAGAAAAACACTACATGCACTCCACGTGTTTGTGGTTGTGGCTCTAGGTAATTCCAAAATGCGCCTAAACAAACAACACTAATGTTGCTTTTATTTCAATGGCAGTGCCTTCATCATAGGCTTTCTGGTTTGGATGTAATGCCAACAACACCAGCAATGCTTCTTTTATTTCAATGGCAGTGCCCAGGTGAAGCTAGTCTATTGTAGGAAGGCGTTCAATCCAAAAGCTAAGGCCAGTGAACCATATTTTTGTTTGCTCGTATGAAGAACGAGGAAATCATATACCAATCATCCAGGGTTGAGTATTCCAAGATTAAAATCTATACAGAGTTGTAGATCCAGCTCGAGAATCACATCTTATACACATTGCTAAAACCTTGTCAATGGCCCTTGGAGTGCATTCTATCACTACTTCTATTCAACCTTTCATTAGTATATCTCATCGATCCTGGCTGGGTCAATACGTTTTCAGGCGACATATTCAATATGCATTATGCATGTTCTTCATTAAAAGAAAGGAAAAGTGTGCATTTTTCTTCAAGATGGAGGTTGGTTTCTTTCTCGTAGTAACAAAAATAAACAAATTGGAACTTGGCAGTAAAATACGAAAGGAAATATTTAGTAAAGAGTTTGAAATTGGAACGAACTATATAGTTGGCATAAGGTAAGTTTGGCCATATGAATAAATGAGGAAATTGATTAAATGTTGCATTCCAAATATTTTTTTTTTATAGATAGCATGGTCTACACAATATCATACCAATAACAACAAGCAAACAACTCACTACAAAGAAATGACACAATTTCACATAGTTTTGAAAGGGAAAATTATATTTTTCAGTACTTTAACTCACAAGGTTGCCTCAATTTGTCATTCGTTCCTTGTTGTTTTTATGAGCACACTCAAACAAATTATGGATCCATTTTGAAATACCCACATTCATTGCTTGTTTTATGAGCACACTGAAACAAATGATGGATCCACTCTCAAATTCCCACAGCACTCAGATGAAAGGATGGACCATTTTGAATGACCTTCGTCAAATGTGAGACAAATGATGGATCCATTATCAAATCCCCACAACACAGAGACCAAGGGATGGACCATTTTGAATGACCTCCGTCAAATGTGATCTAGCTGGATGAAGACGTGAACAACAAGGAGAACCAGCATTTGAGAATTGGAACATGGGCATAGTAAACATTGATAGGAATCCATCTCAGTTCCCACAGGTGGCTTTTCACCACCCAGATCAATTCAAGCAGCCAAACCTTGCGGAAAAACACAGTTAGTATGGATCCACAACTTCTTTAATCCAGATCAATTCAAGCAGCCAAACCTGGTGGAAAAACAGAGTTAGTAAGGATCCCATCTACTTTAATATGTTGATCAACATAGAGTTAATGCCGCCGATCTAGGTTCCGTGCAATATCATTAGTAGTTGGAGTTGTTTTTGTTTTTTTTTAGCAGCTATGATATGCCTACCATATGGCTAACATGGCAAAAGCCATGCAGATAGCGAGTTACACTACACCCTTTTCGATCATTCTGATCACTATATGATAAGAAGGTTTGGCTTTTTTTTAACATCAACATTAAATGATTTGAAATTAATGTTATGCACACTAGCAATGATTCAAGTTTTCAAGTTTTTTCAATGAATTGAGAATGGTTATCCTAAGTTTTATCAAAATTATAAATTCTTCCTAGAAATAAGAGGTAGAATCTAAAAGTTTTGATAAAAATTAGTTTAGCATAGTATATTTTTTTAAACATTCGGTTAAAGCATCAATGTACTACTCGATCAAAGCCATTTAATACTAAATTTTCCATTATCGATCGCTATAGTCCCTCTACGCCAAAGGCAGGGACTAATAATGAGTATTCCATATATTTAAATAAATTTAAATATAATGTTTATTTCTTCTATTTTATTTTATTTAAATATCAATTTAGTTTTAAAAAATTATTCAATTAAATGAAATTAAGTAGTAGTGTGAGAAATTCATAATTGTATGTTACATAAGTAGTACTTTGAATATACATAAAAACTAATTAACGAATATATATATATATATATATATATATATATATATTGAAAATTATTATATAATTATTTCGAATGTAGTGTTGATGATGTAGAAGGGGTAGTAGGTTGCCACCACTGTAGCTAGACAAGAAGTTCATGACATGGAGGCCTACCCCTATGAAGTGTTATATGCTCACACTATCGAGCTTGATCACTTGGCTAATGTGAGCCAATTTTAATTCACATGAATTCATGACTAATCATTATCATTTGTATTGAATTTCTATTATCTTTCCAGGTTGCTTGTCAAGCCTTTTCTCATTTGATGATCATTCCCACTCAAATGCAGCCTATGGCATCCTCCTTCACAGTGAAATTCATGAATAGTGTTGTTAAGCACCAGAGCCCCCCATATATGACTCCCATCACATCCACTAATTTGAATCTGAGTCACTAGCTAAACCACCTCCTCATTACATGGCTATGCCCTACTCTTTTATTCTCAGTTTACAATTTTTTCTCTGGAATTAATAAGTCTTCCCTTCCCATCTAGAGTTTCGGTACAATTTTCAAATTCTTAGTCTAGTACATAGGACCAACCCATCTATTTCCCTCTTCCTATAGATTCGATTCTCTTGGTATTTCCTTTTTCTTTGGATCCTCATGCATGCGAAAAAAAGGTCTATATGGACTATGTACACCTTCAACTAGGGCACTCTTAAGAACCTCTTGTTCAAATAGCTACCCTCATCTATTTTTTTTCTTTTTATATAATTTATCTGCTACTATATTCTTCACTATATTTTGTGTTTCATGCTCTTTTTGATCTTCTTGGCTTTCTCACATATTTATATGCTTTGTATTTGGTTTGTCTAAAGTTTGTATGCCTTCATTTTCTTGTTTCTCCAATGGAAATGATGTCTTCCTCTTTACTCCCTCCTGAGATGGCTAATCTTTATCATGAACGACTGATTGTTTTCTCCCTTACTAGAACTTGGACTCCTTTTTCACCTCATCACTTGGCTCTTTCCCTTATACATGTGGCCCATATCTTTAAGTGTGCCACTCATACTCTCCCCCCACTAATAGATTTCTCTCAAATCCTTGTTGGGCCTCCAGCCTTTCCTGATCAACATTCACATTTTCCAAGGGCAAGCTCCTACCATGAGAATTCCTCTCGTGGACACTCACATAACCACCATCACTTAGAGGAAATAGTTAATAGGTTTTGGGAACTCACCCCAATCCGCCTCTAGTGGAATCTCACCCTTATGGAATGAGAAGGATCCACTTAGTGGAATAAAATTTTAGATACAAAGTTTCTTGCAAAATTTATATACTGGGCTCCATATGTTTAACATAGACACTATACATTCAACCAATACAGGTAAACCATTAACCTATATTAGAATTTGAAGTTTCTTGTCAAAAAAATCCTCATGGAATGATTTCAGCATCAAGTAGACGTCCTATATTATTTGAAGAATTTTCATCATCATATGAGGGACCTGGACCAACATCTTTATCACTTAAAGTAGCACCTTGGTATCCCTCCTCTAGTAGGAAGCACACATGCCAATAATAAGTACCCCATTCAGATTGAAGCTACGAACTATGATCTCTCTACTTAGTCTTATGCTATGCTCCAGATTATTTTGTTTCCTAGTATCCAAATCTATCCTAATGGCTAATGTGGCATGCTATTAATATATGTATAATCAATTTGGTTTTTTGAGAAATATTCCCTCTTATGCCTCTCTACGGTAAAAGAGATTTGTTATACTTCAATATCCCTAGTGAAAGAATGAATTAAAATATCTATAATATCCATGTAAACTCTTGTTTATATGGAAATACAATATTTAACCCTAAAAAATTATAGTACAATTAAATATTAAATAAAAATAACTAGCTACATTTTTTTGGTAAGCAGAAGAATCGACAACTAGCTTTGGCTCGTACTTAGTTAACATTGAGTGGTTTCTAGTTTCTACCACTATATTAATTTCTACCTATATATATCTTAGGTACCCACATTTTCCCCTACAAGAAAAAAAGGTAAATCATAGTTTGAACTGATAACCTTTACATAAAGAGTTCGTTAACAACATACCCTGTCACCAAGCCATAGTTAACCAATTTAATTAAATAAATATTAATGAAATAGTTTTATACTAAAATGATAAGCTATCATAATCGTAAATTATAACAATCAATTAATGTACATATTCATACTAGTATTAATACTAATAATAATAATTATAAATATTACTAATAATTTTTTTTAATGTGATGACAATATTCTATTGAATCAAAATATGTGCTCAGATCATAGCCAGTATAACAGGTGAGTACAATAAAAATCCTTTGAGTCACGCTATGCCTATAGCCTCATGATAGTTGTTATTATTAATATCTATTAGCCATTATACTATCCTAAAGGACATTGTGTTGTTAAAGATGAAGATTCTACAAAAGACTTGTACATACAGATAAAATTTACACTACATAGAAGATCCATTGTTAAGGAATAATTTTGAGGGAAGGAATACCATTTCTCATTAGGACTCATACATCCAATTTTACAACTTTATTTTCAAGATCATTTGGAGCAAAAATTTTCATTTTCCACCCATGAAAGAAGCTAATAGTAGAGGAGACTAATTTCAAGTTCTTGATTCGATAAATAATTCTTGGCAACATGCAATCCTAAGGTAAAAGTCCATGAACAAGGTGATGGATAATTGACTACGAATCTCCCTACACCACCAAATCTTCAATGTTTTCATATTTATCTATATGGGGCTCTTACAGTAATGCATATGTCCTTGCCACATTATTCACATAGTTTCTTAATACCCAATTATGCTCAATTTTGTTTTTTCCATCAAGGTTGAGAGCAAACCCTCCTGCTCCAACCACCTCCTACAACAAAGTTACCAATCTAACAATAACTAGACCAATTTTTTTTTTTTGCTAGAGGTCACAAAAGATCATTATTTTCATGTTGAGTTTCAAAAGTGTTGATGCAAAATCATTTTTTTTTTAAACCATATTTTTGAAATTTTATATTTTCTTATGTATTGAGTGTGCAAATTTTTTTTATGTTAGTGACTGTCATGTCAGTGTTTTGATACACTATCAACCCATTTTTTTGGGCGCTTATTTTTGACACTTTAAATTTTCTTACATATTAAGTATGAATAATTGTTATAAAATGTTGGTGATTTTTCATGTGGCTTTTGGAAAATGTTGATGCAACGTCAAACTTTATTTTTTCAGTGCCATATTTTGACACTTTAAATTTTTGTGTCAAAATTATTCACATTTTTTAAAAAACTATTGGTCATTTAACTAATTTTCAGGTTGTCTTGTTCCTATTCTTTTTTTTCATCATAAGATATTTATTTTTTGAGGATTTTTCAAGTTTTCGTTTTATGTTTTTCTTTTCAATGTTTTTTATAATGATTTTTTTTATTGCAAAGTTTAAAAAATAATAAAATTAATATTTTGAAGTGAGAAATTTGTATATACTTATATATAGTTAATTGATATTTTAATACACATAAAATAATTGTCCCTAAAAAGTAATAATTTTAATCACTTGACAAAAAATACACATTTTTCTTATAGATCTAATTAAAAAAATACATATTTCATGCACCTTTTTTCGCTAAAAATGACATCTTAAATAAATAATTTTTATGAAAAAATTTAGTAAATACCAATTTCAAGAATTTCTTACGAATTTCATGTCCAAATATGATAACAATTGAATTTTCCTTTTTCAAAACTAATGTTTCACATAAAATTTAAACTAACAATAAAAAAAAAATATATTAAATATAAATAAAACAAGTTTAACAAAAAAAATCAAAATAACAAAGTATTTTATTTATTTTTTAAAGTAAAAAAAATTAATACAAAAGAAAAAAAATTAAATTAAAACAAAATTTGGAAAAAAGAAATAACAAAAAGTGAGAAATAAATAAATAAAACATTACAAGCATGTTAAAAATAAAAACACAATTGAAAAAAAAAATTATTAAAAAAATAAAAAATTCAAAATCAAATCAACTATTCAAAAAACAAAATTAAAAATATTTAAAATGTTACTAGAAATCTAAAAATTAAAAAGTGCCATATTGTAGATAGTACATGTCGCTCAATTTAATTATACCTAAAATAATGTAAAATAGAACAAAACAACAAGACCATTTTATTTACGAAAAATAAATTAATAGTATTTGATGCATATATTATTTAACATATATCTGTGTGTGTGTGTGTGTGTGTTTGTGTGTGTGTGTGTGTGTGTGTGTGTGTGTGTGTGTGTGTGTATATATATATAATCATTACTTGATGTTAGTAAATAAAATATTTTAAAAGAGATGTGCTCAAGTGATGCTACATTGTAGTTGATATGTATCACTTATTTTAAAATAGACAAATTAAAGTAAAAAAAATAAAGAAATAAATATTTCATCAATAGTTTATATTCCGTTATCTTTCAAATTACCTTTGTGTTTACTTGTTTCTAGAGTCTCAAGATCATTGTTACTATTATTTTTAGTTTCTCTTGTACAAAAAAATAATGTGTTAGAATCACAAACCAAATATTTTACTTGTTTATAGACCAAACGCATATTAGTTAGAAAATAATATGATGTCCTTCAATAATATAATTCAATTTTGAATACTCAATGCATATGGTAGCTCTTTTACAAATATCAACATCTTCAAGAAATAAATATACAAAACTTCAATATGTTCAAGAAAAAAACATAATATGATTCAATACCCAATAAGGTAATCATGCTGGTTTGCATAGGAAAATAACATAATACAATATCCAAGAATGATTAATTACTCAACCTAATTATGCAATCGCTTTTTGGGTGCAAAGTAACTTCTATCTTGATGCTTGAATCCCCAATGCATAAGGAACCTCTTTTACTAATATCAACACCTTCAAAAAAAGAAATATCATATTCTTCAATATGTTAAAGTGAAAAAAATAAAATTCTTCAATACGCAATAAGATAATCATGCTTGTTTTCATAAGAAATTAACATAATAATACATCTGAGAACAATTAATTACTAATGCTACTTTTACAATTGTTTGTTGGGTGCAAAGTATCTAACATCTTCTAACTTGAATCCTCAATGCATATGGGAGATCATTTACTAATATCAACACTTTAAAGAAAGAAATATGGAGGGGATACTTCGAGGAACGAGTGTATTAATGTATTTTAAATGAAACAATAAGAATTTTTTTTTATGGACTACACAACTTCACTTTCAGATTAATTAAAAGGTAACTCTTCTTGGGGATTTTCATTAACTATGGTTATAGCCGAGGTTTGACCTTTGTCAATTCGTAGGGTTTTGTTCACCTTGTCATGATATCCATACCATTATTTATTTATTTTGGAGGGTTTTCGTGAAGCTTGGCTCTGCATCGACGATGTCCCTTACCTGGCTGTGCAATTCACATTACCCTTGTTACTGTAATATTAAGCGTGTTCTAGTTCTCCATTATAGCTGGCATGTTTTTGGAGTATGATGCCCTTCATCTGTCTGTTCTTCTGTATTTGGATTTGCTGCTTTGTTGGTAATTTCATATGGTTTTTCCCATTGTCACTTTCATACTTTCTAACAGAGTTTTATTCTTAGTTGAACTGGGTATGCCATTTTTTTTAGGATGGGTTTGACTTCTACAAGTCTCTATACCTTTATGGCACTTCTGGAACCCCCCACATAGACAATAATATCAATTTCCAATTATAAATTTAAACCCCTTTCTCTGTTCTTCTAACCCTCTCTGCTACATTAAACATTTGGCTTAACCTTCCGCGGTGGTTTCGAGCTCACTAAATCCTTACTTTGATAGATTGCATCTTACTTCAGGTAATATTTGAGGATTTTTCCCTCTTTTACAGTTCTTTGCTTCCTTCAATAAATAGTTCTCTTATTCATTGCTATATTGTTGTTGCAGGTTCTGGAACTTGGTACAAATCTCCCGACAATCTTGCTTTCTTCGTGGCTGCAACTAAAACAGGGTAGGGTCTTTCATGTATATCTTGTGGTGCATTCAATTTGTAGGGTTTAATACAAGAAGCCCATAAGTGTCTTGCTTTCGTTGTATTCGTTGCGTTCTTTCTCTATACTTATCGTTTCATGACCTTCTCAAGTAAGGATTTGGTTCTTCTTGTTGATATGTTTATTCTGGGTTGGTGTCAGATGTCTCTTGTATCGAGGTTTTTAATCTTTGCCATTGTGATATCATTTCAATGGTGTGGACGATTTTGACCCACACGATGCTTGTATAACTTGAGGGTTTCCCGATGAGGCCCACACTGTCTTGTTTCTAGGATTTCAGTGTTTATATATTTAAGATTGATTTTTTTCTTAAATATTCAGGGCCATGACTCAACACCACAGTGCATCCAGGTCTCCATCTTTCTTGAACAGGTTCGTGATAGAAGTGACCACCTGCCTGGAAGGTGCCTGATCTCCTTGTGCCATTACCACGTCATGAGTCCCACTCGCTTGCCCAGGATCACCTTGCGCCATTTCCACATCTTGATTCCCACTCGCTTGACCAGGGTCACCATGCATAGCCTTGCATGGGGAATGCATCGACCCTACCTGTTGGTCCAAGGACTAGGCATATGATTTACACAGACCATTCGGGCTCGAACTGTGAACATCCACCTGGGGCTCTTTGTGGAAGACCATTGTAATAGAGGCAGTGACCCGAGGGTGATTAAGTGAGTAGTTGAAAGAAAAATGCGCCGTATGAGGCGTGCGAAAAGGCGAAGCTATGAGAATTGGAGGCTTCGGGGAGCCCAAGCAGTGGCTAGAGCTATCAATACGACCCCTTCTACTTCTGGTGTTGGGATGGCAGCTCGAATGAGAAGACAGTTCTGAGGTGGAGCTGGAGGTGGGGAGAGTGCACCAGGGTTGGCGTCTGGTGCTACCCCTGCAGCACCTCCTCCCTTTACGTAGGTGAGGCATAGGCACGGTCTCAGCAGAGGGCACAAGAAGAGGTGAAAGAGTCAGATTGATGGAGGCCTGAGGAAAACAAAAATTCAAGGAGACTAAAGCAAACAGACAGAGACCAAAATGCGAGAAGTTGAGATTATGACCAAGGTCCAAGCAGCAGTTCAGCGAGCTACGTTTTCCAGTCACAGTGCACACAGTGGGGAGCCCTGTGTCCGGGGAACACCATCAATTCATCGGCTGAGGAGCACCTACAGAAACAGGGCAATTCGCCATGTTATCAATCCAAATGAGCCTACATAGAAGAGTACCCGGCATTAAACCCACATTGATGAGAACCGAAGGCCGATGCATTGCGTTGCATGCGAAATCGGATAGAGGAATGGAGTTGGGATTGCAAACAGTGCCAGGAGTAAATGCTATTGATCTGTTGGCCGCCAGACTTAAATCCCATTCATCAACCGTGATTTGGGTGGGCACGTGTCTCCACGTTGTGCCGCACCCAAGTCCCATCGTCTTAAAACCTATCCTCCTCACCCACATCCGGGAGCTCTGCATCACTCTAGACCAATGTATTGCATTCCTGTTTTTTATCATGATTCTGTATTATGTCAAGAGAACCTGTGAGAAGATTGTGCCCACTATCCACTCCCTGGTTGGCTAGTAGATCAACGACCTTATTTCCTTCCCGTCTGATATGCTTGAACAGGAGTGCTCGGTTGGTGTGGAGCCACTGTTCTATAACATCCAATCGTGCCTCAAGTGTCCAAATATTGGCAATTTTGTGTGTGTGTGCCCCATTTAGGAGCTGATTGGCCATATTGATTAGAATTTTGGAGTCCCCTTCAATCTCCAGAGGGTAAAATCCGTGAAGTTGGGAAAGGAGTAGACCCTGCCAAAGACCTTCCAGCTCAGCTGAATTGTTCGTGTCCCATCCAAGGCTTCCTAAGTAGATTAAGAGAGGATTACTGTCATGATCTCTAAAAATGCCTCCAAATCTTGCTTTGCCTGGATTACCCTTGGAAGCGCTGTCAAAGTTGAGTTTGAAGGTGTTATGTGGAGGAGGGATCCATAAGTGCTTTCTAGTATTGGTGGTTCCAGAAGCTCTTTGATTTTGCTTTCCTTGGGGGAGTTGAATGTTCCAATTTTCCCATATGGCCTTTTCATTTGCAAGAGTTGGATAGTCTTCCATGTGCCATAATTGTAGAGCCTAGGTTTCTGTGAGATTAAGACAAAAATTGCTCCAGATAATGTCTAGAGGAGTGCTTTGATCTTTGAAGATGCGCTTGTTTCATTCTTTGTAGATTGTCCATAAGAGAAGGCTTGGGATAATTCTCCATAATTGGTTTAGTAATTCGCTTTTAAATGGATTTTGATGCCAGTTGCGAATGGAATTGATTATGTCTTTAGAGACTCTGCATCTTTTTTGGCAACGGAAACTAGCTTTCTCCCATAATTGATTAGCCAGAGAGCAGGAATTAAGGAGATTCTGTAGATTTTCCTCATGAGTATTGGAATTGGGACATTTAGAAGGGCCATGAAAGCTTCGTTTCTGGATATTTTCCCAAGTGAGGATTCTTTGGTGACCAAAAAGCCAAAGGAACAGGGAAACTTTAGGCCATATACCAGTTGTCCAGATTCTGCTCCATAAGGATCATTGCACATTATTTTATATGCTTCTTTGGTTGAGAAGGAACCCTTTGGGGAGTATCCCAATCTTAGTATATCCCTGTTGTCAGATAATCTGATTCTTAGATTTTGAAGCTCAAAGTTTATGGCTTCCATTGTCTACTCATCAGCATTCCTGATCAGCCATTCAGCTTGCTTCCATTGTCTGTATCACTGTGTTGTACTAAGTGTCCATTTTTGCTGCACTGTTTCCATTTGTTGCACATCCCAGTCTAGATTAGGAGGCAGCCTGTAGATACTGATGAGCTTTGGAAGTTGATGCCAGGAATCAGTCCATAATCAAGTGGTGTTTCCATTCCTTATTTCTGAAAACTGTGTTGTTGGATCAACAGATAGTGTTGTTTAGTAGCATTCTAGATGAGTGAGCCCTTCTCCGTTGGACTGAATCTAATGAGTTCTTTCGGTGGTCTATGGTTGGCATACTTTGCAGTCCAGATAATAGCCCACAGCTTGTTGGGAGCAATGAGCCATTACCACCATATTTTTTCACCCATTATAGCATTGTTATGATTAGGATCTCGTAACCCTATTCCCCCTTGTTCCTTTGCATTGTAGACTGTCGCCCATTTTACCAGAGCCCATTTGCGGTTTGTACCTGTAGAACCCCAAAGAAATTTGCATTGTAGAGCTTTTATTTTTTTGAGAACCCATTTCGGCGCTACTAGGATTGAAAATAGATAAAGAGGCATTGTCTGTAGCACAACTTTTATTATGACCAATCTGCTCGCTATATTCAGAGTTCTATGAGTCCATAATGAAAGACGAGCTTCAAGTTTTTCAAAGAGCCCTTGCCAGGAAGCATGCTTGATAGCCAAGTCGATTAAGGGAGTGCCCAAATATTTGGAAGGTAGTGAGACTATGGAGAAGCCAAGAATGTGGGCAATAGCATGTTGAGTCATTGGAGGGGTATGAAAGAGGAAAATCTGGGACTTAACAGTGTTTATGCTCGCCCCTAAGGCTTCAAAGAAGTCATCAAGAAGGGATTTGAATTTGGAGGCTTCTTGTACTGAAGGGTACCCAAATAGCATGTTGTCATCAAAAAAAATTTGGTGGGTAAGGACCGTGGAATTGTGGATAGAGAGGCCTCAGAGCTGCTGCGAACGAAGGGCATGTTTGAGATCGCGACCAAGACCTTCTGCCATTCAAACAAAGAGGAAAGGTGACAGGGGATCCCCTTGTCTAATACTACAAGAGGGGTTGAAAGGTTGAGAGGGAATTCCTCAATAAGGATAGAAAAAAAACTAAAGGAAATAAAACTCGAGACCCAGCGAACCCAAGTTGGGGAAAAACCAAAAGCCGATAACATTATTTGAATATAGGTCCAGCTTAACTTATCAAATGCTTTAGAAAGATCAATCTTGAGTATCATACCTTCCTATTTGGTGTGCTTGAGGGAGTGTATGATCTCGTGAGTGAGGATAATGCCATCCAGAATATGCCTTCCTTCCACATATCCCGATTATTCTAGCGAGATGAGCAAGGGCAGAAGCGGCTTCAGTCTGTTGGCTATGACTTTGGAAATGACCTTATATATGAAATTGCATAAGGCTATTGGGTGGAATTTTTCCGGCGTACTAGTGTTTTCTTCTTTTGGAATTAGGGAAATGAAGGTAGAGTTCAGAGAGGGGAGAATCCAGTGAAGAGTGCACAATTCCTCCACTACCAACCATACCTCCTCTTTGATAAGATCCCAGAATTTGTGGAAGAAGGTTGTAGTAAATCCATGCAGACCTGGAGCTTTTCCTTCCTTGAGCTGCTTCATGGCCAAATCAACCTCTTGAGTCGAGACAGGTCGAACAATAAGTTGTTTGTGTTCCTCTGTGATTATTTTCGGTACGTTATAAGTGATTTTTTCTATGGCAGGTTGTCTGTCGATTTTGGGCTCTTGGTGTACTGCCTGGAAGTGATTGATAAACTCTTCCTCGATCTCTACATGGTTTTCCACTCTTTCCCCCGCTTGATTTTGAATGAAAGTATTGGTGTTGTGCATCCTTATTTGAATAGTATTTCTGTGAAATAATTTGGTGTTTCTTCCACCTTCTTTCAGCCATCTGATTCTAGATTTCTTCTTCCAGAGGATTTCTTCCTGCTTTCTTCTTTCCTCCAATTGAATTTTTAGCTTCTTTTCTTGTTCCATTGTCCCTTCCATGTGGCCTTCTGTGATGATCTATTGCTGGAGAGCCGTCATTTCTTTGTTTAGATCCTGCTGTGCCTGGAAGATATTTCCAAAGGTGGTTTGATTCCAGCACTTGATATGGGCTTTAAGGAATTTTAGTTTCTGTTGAAACTGGAATATTGTAAACCCTTCTGGAGGAGGGAAGTTCTTCCAGATGGAGCGGATGAGTTCGTTGAATACGGGGTGGTTGAGCCAGAAGGCTTCAAAGCAGAAAGGACGTCATGTGGAGTTGCCTGGTCTTTTCCATTGAAGAGAGATAGGCCAATTATCTGAGCTAGAAAGAGGGAGAATAGAGGCCGAGATATCTCCTCCAAGATAAACTGCATTGTTTGAGATGAGAAGTCTATCTAGTTTGGAGGCGATTTGTTGCCGTCCTGCCCTGTGATTGCTCCATGTGTGAATTCCATTACAGAATTGCAGATCTATTAGCATATTGTTTTGGATGAACTCTTTAAAGTGGCAACTCTTCTGCTCCAGTTTGGCTCTACCTCCCTGCTTTTCCTCTAGCTTGGTGATCATATTAAAGTCACCTCCGATGATCCAGAGAGGATGGAATCTGTTGAAGTTGAGCACACCTATAGTATCCAGAAGTGCAATCTTACTGCTCGCTTCCTGAGGAAAATAAACATTAGTAATATGACCATGAATGTTGGTGCCTATAATGTGAAAAGTATCTTGAATAATATAGTGGGAGGCATGGAAAAATGAGAGATAAATGGCATGTGTGTTCCAGGCTATAGCCAACCCTCCATAGGCTCCCGATGTGTCCACAGCCACCAAGTGACATCCTAGCCAGGCTCTTGTGAGGATGTTTCCAAGAGTGGTGCTATTACATTTTATTTCCTGCATGAAGAAGATCTGGGGTTGCTCCTGCTTTATCATGTTTTTTATCATTCTAAGTTTCTCGGGGCTGTTGAGCCCTCTTAGATTCTGTGAAGTGAGCTTCATGATTCACTATTTGGGAGAGGCTTGTAGTACTTTGTCAACTTGGCGTATCTGCCTGATTCAACCAGGATTTTTCCTATTGTGATAGCTCTTTGTAGATCTTATTTTCTTCCGCGTTTCTTAGAGTCTTTAGGAATGTGGTTTCCATCCCACTAACTAACCAGTTGTATTCCCAGTTCTTTCTACTGAGAGGCTCTGGAGATGATGAATTCCAAAGTATCAAGCTAATGTGCATGAATTTTGTCAAATTCTTTCCTCTGGCAGGCTTGTTTGAGCTCAAAAATGTCGAGTCCACCTAGGTCAATGCTTTCCAGTTCTTCATCCATATTTTGCACTTGACTGATTTTTGCTGAGGCATTGATAGAGAGCAAAGTTTGAAAAGGTATGAAATCTACATCCATTCCATTTGGTTTCCAATCAGGGTCTTTTAGATATGCATCTGGATTTCCAAGTTTATCCCCAATGGACGAAGGAGTGGGGGGAGATTCCGACAAGGGGGGAGGAGAGGTCGATTTGACCACCTGGGGGGTTTTCTAGCTTGCTTATCGGGAGCCTTCAGCAGCTGTAGGTAGAAATTCAAAGCTATTACTCATGGATGGAATGGAAGAGGCAGCTTGGTGGGGCTTTTTCCCATTAGCAAGTTTTTTGTATGACCTTTTCCTACTAGTGACCTTGTTAAAACCTTCTTGTGCAGACTTATCCGAGAGATCAGAGGATTGTGGCTTTGAATTTAGTGGGAAGTACTGAAATAGATGCCCATGAATATGACATTTGCGACAACAGAAGTGTACATGTTCAAAATCTAAGGGCTGGATCCATTCAAAGTCATTTCTGGGAGGGCTCTATCCAGGCGCATGTAGACATAGATGTGTGCATAAGAGGTGTATCTGTGCAGCTTCGTTTTCTCAGCGATTTTTATGAGCTCCCCCATCTCCCTGCCAATGTCTCTCAATGATTCTTCATCCCAGTATTCCAAGGGAGTGAGTGCATCCTAATCCACACCGATGCCCAACTGAAATCTTCCTTGTCTGGGATAAATCTCTCCACCCAATCCCTTAAGTACAAGCTAACAGAGTTGAAGAAGTAGGGGCCTTCATCCAGAACCATGTTGCGGTCTTCAATGCAGATGAAGATCGTAGTGAAAAACCCTTTTGGTTCTAGCTGCAGGGTAACATGCCCCTTGGGCTTCCATTTGGCAGAAATCCATCCTTGCAGAGATTTTTTAGTCGGCCAGAATCTAATGAATTTACCAATGAGGGCATGGTTCTTCATGTACTGGATTTGACCATTTATTCTGTGGCTGGGAAGTTCAATTTTTGGCCATTCAGCAGCAATGGGTTTGCAGGTGGTTGATGTCACTGTGGGCGTTTCTTTTTTCCCAGCGTCTTCTTCTTGTACTTCACTATGCTTTTCTGTTTAGATGTTTGGCGAATCTTGCATCAGGGTGTCCTTAGCATCTAGATTTTTCTGTTCTGAGACAGATTCCTTGGTTGGTTCATTAGATTTTTGTTTTTCCTTGTCTGAAGGGGAAAGCTGTGAAGCCCCCCGTGAAGGGCCTACAATTGCAGGGAGTCCTATGCCAGTAAACGGTGATAAAAAAAGACGAGAGCCATAGGAATGCAGAAGACAGGAAGTGTCATTCTGTGCCATTGCAGGGGCGAGCAGAAACCCTAGGAGAGCAGAGAGCAGAGCACACCCAACCATCAAAAAACCACAACATCGTCGTGTTCATATTCTTGTTTTTCATCATAAGATTTTTTTTTTGAGGATTTTTCAAGTTTTCGTTTTATGTCTTTCTTTGCAATGCTTTTTATAATGATTTTTTTTATTGCAAAGTTTAAAAAATAATAAAATTAATATTTTGAAGTGAGAAATTTGTATATACTTATATATTGTTAATTGATATTTTAATACACATAAAATAATTGTCCCTAAAAAGTAATAATTTTAAGCACTTGACAAAACATACACATTTTCCTTATAGATCTAATTAAAAAAATACATATTTCATGCACGTTTTACCGCTAAAAATGACATCTTAAATAAATAATTTTTATGAAAAAATTTAGTAAATACCAATTTCAAGAATTGTTTATGAATTTCATGTCCAAATATGATAACAATTCAATTTTATTCTTCAAAACTAATGTTTCACATAAAATTTAAACTAACAATAAAAAAATATATATTAAATATAAATAAAACAAGTTTAACAAAAAAGAATCAAAATAACAAAGTAGTTTTTTTTTTTTTTAAGTAAAAAAAATTAATACAAAAGAAAAAAAATTAAATTAAAACAAAATTTGGAAAAAAGAAATAACAAAAAATGAGAAATAAATAAATAAAACATTATAAGGATGTTAAAAATAAATCGTAAAACACGATTGAAAAACAAATTATTAAAAAAATAAAAAATTTAAAATCAAATCAACTATTCAAAAAAAAAATTTAAAAATATTTAAAATGTTACTAGAAATCTAAAAATTAAAAAGTGCTATATAGTAGATAATACATGTCGCTCAATTTAAATATAGCTAAAATAAAGTAAAATACAACAAAACAACAAGACAATTTCATTTAGGCAAAATAAATTAATAGTATTTGATGCATATATTATTTAACAGGTGTGTGTGTGTGTCTATATATATATATATATATATATATATATATATATATATATATTATCATTACTTGATGTTAGTGAATAAAATATTTTAAAAGAGATGTGCTCAAGCGATGCTACATTGTAGTTGATATGTATCACTTATTTTAAAATAGACAAATTAAAGTAAAAAAAAATAAAGAAATAAATATTTAATCGATAGTTTATATTCCGTTATCTTTCAAATTTCATTTGTGTTTACTTGTTTCTAGAGTCTCAAGATCATTGTTACTATTATTTTTAGTTTCTCTTGTACAAAAAAATAATGTGTTAGAATCACAAACCAAATATTTTACTTGTCTATAGACCAAACGCATATTAGTTAGAAAATAATATGATGTCCTTCAATAATATAATTCAATTTTGAATACTCAATGCATATGGTAGCTCTTTTACAAATATCAACATATTCAAGAAATAAATATACAAAAATTCAATATGTTCAAGAAAAAAAAATAATATGATTCAATACCCAATAAGGTAATCATGCTAGTTTGCATAGGAAAATAACATAATACAATATCCAAGAACGATTAATTACTCAACCTAATTATAGAATCGCTTGTTGGGTGCAAAGTAACTTCTATCTTGATGCTTGAATCCCCAATGCATAAGGAACCTCTTTAAATAATATCAACACCTTCAAAAAAGAAATATCATATTCTTCAATATGTTAAAGTGAAAAAAATAAAATGCTTCAATACACAATAAGATAATCATGCTTGTTTTCATAAGAAATTAACATAATAATACATCCAAGAACAATTAATTACTAATGCTACTTATACAATCATTTGTTGGGTGCAAAGTAGCTAACATCTTCTCACTTGAATCCTCAATGCATATGGGAGATCATTTACTAATATCAACACTTTCAAGAAAGAAATATGGCGGGGATACTTCAAGGAACGAGTGTATTAATGTATTTTAAATGAAACAATAATAATTTTTTTTTATGGACTACACAACTTCACTTTTAGATTAATTAAAAGGTAACTCTTCTTGGGGATTTGCATTAACTATGGTTATAGCCGAGGTTTGACCTTTGTCAATTTGTAGGGTTTTGTTCACCTTGTCATGATCTTCGTACCATTATTTATTTTTTTCGGAGAGTTTTCGTGAAGCTTGGCTCTACGTCGACGATGTCCCTTACCTAGTTGTGCAATGCACATTACCCTTGTTACTGTAAGAGTAAGCATGTTCTAGTTCTCCGTTATAGCTGGTGTGTTTTTGGAGTATGATGCCCTTCATCCGTCTGTTCTTCTGTATTTGGATTCGCTGCTTTGTTGGTAATTTCATATGGTTCTTCCCATTGTCACTTTCATACTTTCTAACAAAGTTTTATTCTTAGTTGAACTGGGTATGCCATTTTTCTGAGGATGGGTTTGACTTCTACAAGTCTCTATACCTTTATGGCACTTCTGGAACCCCCCACACAGGTAATAGTGTCAATTTCCAATTATAAATTTGAACCCCTTTCTCCGTTCTTCTAACCCTCTCTGCTACATTAAACATTTGGCTTAATTTCGCCTTCCGTGGTGGTTTCGATCTCACTAAATCTTTACTGTGACAAATTGCATCTTACTTTAGGTAATATTTGAGGCTTTTTCCCTCTTTTACAGTTCTTTTCTTTCTTCAATAAATATTTTTCTTATTCGTTGATGTATTGTTGTTGCAGACTCTTGAACTTGCTACAAGTTTCCCGAAAATCTTGCTTTCTTCGTGGCTGTAACTAAAACAGGGTAGGGTCTTTCATGTATATCTTGCAGTGCATTCGATTTGTAGGGTTTAATACAAGAAGCCCATAAGTGTCTTGCTTTCACTGTATTCGTTGCGTTATTTCTCTATACTTATCGTTTCATGACCTTCTCAAGTAAGGGTTTGGTTCTGCTTGTTGATATGTTTATTCTGGGTTGGTGTCAGATGTCCCTTGTATCGGGGTTTTGAACCTTTGCCGTTGTAATATCATTTCGAGGGTGTGGACGATTCCGACCCACATGATTCTTATATAACTTGAGGTTTTCTCAATGAGGGCCACACTGTCTTGTTTCTAGGATTTCGGTGTTTATATATTTAAGATTGAATTTTTTCTTTGATGTAAAAATGTACTTGATAAACATGACTTATACCTGTATGTTCGTCTCTCGAATGCTTTCTCTTCAGTATTTTAACAATAGTTGTTTCTTTAATGTTCAATATTGATGATCTTTCTGACTCGTTCTTTTTCTTCTTCGATCGTAATTACTGAGGGTTATTCCACATGAAGTTCATCATTTATATACTACACAGTGCTATGATCGTACACAGATTTGTAATCTTAAAAAAAATTAACGATTTCAATAGTTGCTAGCCAAATGCACACACATAGATTTTGCTTGTAAATATTACTTCTTTTTTCTTGCTTTCCTCCTGGATGGAAGAAACCTGACTTTGTGGTTTTGATTTTTCTTTAAGCCTTTCTGAAATTACAGACAGTTGGGAATATTCTTTTCAGTTTCATAACAAATTGTGAACCAATTATTCAATTAATTCCTATCCTAGTGGAACTAAATATTCAACTAATTCTAAGCTATTTTTGTTAGAGTCTGTAAATTTTATTTGGCTGTGTCAGCCCACTAACATAAAAAAATATAATTAAAAATAGAAAATAAAATTAGCAACTCAAATTGTAACTTTTCAGTTTGATGCTCTTGCATCAGACTCCTAGGGTAGATTAAATTCATGGCTCCTGTCCATGAGATCCTTAATAGAATACCATGTGTTCTAAATTTGGGTAGCATCCAACAAAGAACAATCCTCTAGAGGATGGTCCTTCCATTTGACTGGGTATTCTAAATACTCCTTGTTGCGCGTTTTTCTGGCCACCTCTATATACAAAATTCATTCAATTTCGAAAGGTTGTGATGGAGGCATTTGCTTTATCCAACCTTCTTCCTTTCCTTGGGTATCATGTGTTCATCATTCTGAACTGTATTCATCATCAACAAGAATATATGGATATAGTTCTGCCACATTAAAAATGGGAGAGATTCCTATACCTGGGTGTAGCTTCAATTCATAGGCATTTGCGGAAAACTTCTAAAGAATTCGGCAAGGTCCAATATTTTTCATCTTCAACTTGTTGTATTCACGTTTTGGAAACTTTTCCTCTCAAAAATGTTCCAGTACCAGGTCTCGTACTTCAAATTTTACCTCCCGTTTCTTCATATATGCTAGCAATTTATATTTCTGTCTTTTTTCTTGTAGTTTTAGCTTGACCTGTTCATGTAGATAGTTGATTGGTTTTGTGAAATCTTTGCTGTCAGCACTCTTGCATTCTAATTGACCCAAATCCCACATTTCAAATACTCCTCATGGGTGAATTCCATAGAGGATTTTGAAAGGAATTCTACCCGTACTCATGTTGGGTGAGTCATTATAAGAAAACTCTGCTTGTACAAGCACACGATCCCACTGTCTAGAATTTTCACCAACTAGGCTCCTCGGTAATTTTTCTAGGCTTTTGTTCACAACTTTAGTTTTCCCCTCTGTCTATGGATAATAAGAAGAACTAAAATTTAATTTGGTGTCTAGCTTCTTCCACATTGTGTGCCAGAAATGGCCTATGAATTTCTCGTCTCTGTCTGAAATGATGGACTTCGGCAAGCCATGTAATCTGACTATCTATTTAAATAGCATGTGTATGACATGTGTGGTATCGCTTGTCTTTCTACATGGAATGAAATGTGCTATTTTGGTGAAACGATCCACCACTACCATGATAGAGTTGAATCCCCGTTGTGTATTTCGTAGACCCAAGAAAAAGTCCAAGCTGACTTAGTCCTAAGGCCTACTCAGAATAGGTAAAGGTGTATACAATACCGCATTTTGACTGTCCCTTGGCATGTTGACACACTTTACACCTTACAAGGAATCTTTGCACATATCTTCACATCTTCGGCCAGCAATAGAAATGACTTAACTATTACAGGGTGTTATCTATGCCAAAATGTCTGGCCAAACCTCCACTGTGATTTTCCTGGATTAAATTCTTTCACATAGAGCATTCTGGGATACACAACTATACCCCTTTGAAGAAAAAACCCTCTTGCATGTTATAGTCAACCATGGGCTATTGTTTCTAAAAAGTGGGTTTTGGAAGGCTTCATAAGCTTCCTTAAATTAAACATCCATTTCATATAAATCTCTAAGATGTTCAAATCCAAACACTTGTACTATGCTTTCTTGAAACATAAAACTCCTCCTACTCAGTGCATCTTCCACTTTGTTTTCGTGACCATTGATGTGTTTCAAAACAAAAGAAAGACTTTGCAAATACTCCACCCACTTTATGTGTTTATGATTTAGCTTATGCTGCTGCATAATATATTGCAACATAAAATTGTCTGAAGAAAAGACAAATTCACTAGCCAGAAAATAATGTCTCCAATGCTTCACTGCTTGTACGACTACATAAAATTCTTTTTCATATGATGAATATTTTTTCCTCGTCTCATTCAGTTTCTCGCTGAAGTATGGTACTGGGATATCTTCATGGTTGAGTACTGCTCCAATGGTTGTTCCACTGGCGTCACAACAAACTTGAAAATTTTTGTTGAAATCTGGTAACTTTAGGATTGGTTTTTTCATAATATTTTTCTTCAAAAACTAAAAACTCCTCTCAGCATATTCTATCCACCGAAACGGTTGGTTTTCCTTCTTAGTGGTATCCAACATCGGTGCACAAATTCCACTAAAATTCTTAACAAACTTTTGGTAAAAACTTGCCAATCCGTTAAAACTTCTCACTTCAAACAAACTCTTGGGAGATGGCCAGCTAACTATCGCTGCAACCTTCTATGGGTCCATCTTCAATTCATTCTCATAAATTACAAATTCTAAGTAAATTAACTCCTTAAAAAAAGAACATTTTTTAAGATTGATCAGCAGCTTATTCTGCTGTAATTTTTTTAACACATACCTAGCATGCCAAAAATGTTCCTCTTTAGTATTTCTGAAAATGAGTATATCATCCAAATATACTATCACAAATTTTCCAATGTATCCTTTCAACATCTCATTCATCAATCGCATGAATGTGCTAGGTGCATTACTCTACCGAAATAGCATAAAAAACCACTCATACAAACCTTCATTTGTCATAAATGTTGTCTTCCACTCGTCACCATCCTAATCCTAATCTGGTGATAGCCGCTTTTTAGATCTATCTTTGAAAAATATGTTTCTCCACTCAAGAAATCCATCATATCATCCATCCGGGGTAAAGGAAACATGTACCTAATGGTGATCTTATTTATTACTAGAGAATCAGTGCACATCCACCACTCACCTCCTTTCTTGGGAGCTAAAACAGTCGGAACAACACAAGGACTTAAACTCTCTCGTATCAATCCCTTATCCAAAAAGTCCTGTACTTGTTTTTTTATTTCCTGATTGTCCTTCAGACTCATCCAATACGTAGCCTTGTTTGGAAAAATAGCTCCTTAAATAAAATAAATATGGTGATTAATGCTCCGTTTTAGTGGTAATTTATCTGGTAGATCATCTACCATGATATCACTAAAATATTGCAGCATGTCCTATATTTTTATGGGAAAATAAGTGATTTATGTATGCATTAATACTACTTTTAGCCTTCGTACAACTACATAATTTATCTCATCATCCTTCATCTGTCATAGAAACTCTTTCCCACCTAACAGTAGTGTTTTTGTACCACTACTTTCTGCAGCCTCTTCTCCATTCATGGGAACTAGCATATGCTTTATCCCATCTTTCATGAATCTGTAACAGTTCTTCTCCCTGTCATGGATAGCCTTTCTATCATATTTCCATGGTCCACCCAGTAGAATATGGCACATATACATGGGCATGATATCACATGTAATTTTGTCCTTATACTTGCCAATATGAAACTCTACTTCACACTGCTCATTGACCAGCAGTTGGTGTCCTTTTTGGTAACCATGACACCTTATATGGAGTTGGGTGCTTCAGTTTCTTTAAACCTGATTTTTCCACCATTTAGTGGCTACCAAGTTATCAGTGCTTCTACTGTCTATAATCAGCTTAGAGCACTTTCCATGGGACTTGCACACAGTTTGGAATAACGCTTTCTTCTGCATCAGGTCAGCCACCTCCTTAGCTAGTTTTAGTAGGACCTTGTTTAACACCAAGGCTTCTCCTATTTTAGGTGCATTTTCCATTTCTTGTGGTGTTGCCTCTGCTTCTTCAGGTTGAGCGACATATGCTCCCCTTTGTCCAGCTGGCTAATTTTCAGGACATTCAAAAGACTTGTGTTCCCATTTTTGACACCTGTAACACTAATAAGAATTTCCCCTGCCTCTGCCACTACCTCTTCCCCATTGGTATGGCCTTCCACCTCTGGTATTACCTTCCTTCTTATCTTCTCCTGAACTCTTTGAACTACTAACCTCTTAATTAATGTTAGTAGTTCTACCTCTACCATAGGACTGTTCTGGTCCTCTACCAGATCTATGTCCTACTCTTGCATTCTGCTTCCTAGCAATCTTCTCTTCTGCCTTCAAAGCACACTGGTATGCTTCCTCTATTGATTTTGGTGAAAGCATATTGACCTCGTCCAAAATTTCCATCAAGATACCATTCACATATCTAGTTGTGCTTTCAGGGGTGTATTCAACATAACCACCCCTCAAATTCAATTTATAAAATTCCTCTGTATATTCATTGACATTCATATTTCTCTGTCTCAAATTCTATACTTGCCTGTAAAGGGAAATTTGGTAATCTTGAGGCAGGAATTTTCTTTTCATCTTAGCCACCATCTTGTCACAACTTCTAATCAAAGGTTTTTTCAGTGTCCTCCTTTATTCCTATACACTATCCCACCATAGTGTTGCATGTCCTTTCAATTTCATGACAACAAACCTGATTTTCCTATCCTTGCCAATTTCTTCATACTTAAAGTATTTATCTAACTCACTTATCTAGTTCAGCAATCTCTCTGTGGATGAACTACCATCGTAATTGGAGAGCTCTGGTCTTGGCTTACTACTAGCCATCAAAATATATTTTCGTAATTTAATTTCTGGCGGCTCATCCCCTGCTTCTTCTGCTTGTGCCTCTGGCTGTTCTTCACTATCATCTCCTTTAGGATCCCTATGCCTTCCTCCTTCCACTGCTGCTAAACATTTTGACAATACTCTAATTTCTTCTCACAGTTCTTCATCTGCTCCTACCCTTGCAACTCTTTTGTGACCCCTTCTTCCTACTTCCATCTTTTCTTAGGAAGAAGAACTAGCTCTGATACCAAAAATTGGTGGGAATACTTCGAGGAATGAGGGTATTAAAGTATTTTAAATGAAACAATAATAATTTTGTTTTACGGACTGCACAACTTCACTTTCGGATTAATTAAAAGGTAACTATACCTGGGGATTTGCATTAACTATGGTTATAGCCAGGGTATCACCTTTGTCAATTCGTAGGGTTTTTTTCACCCAGTCACAATGTTCATTGCACTATTTCATTTTTTCAAAGGGTTTTCATGAAGCTTGGCTTTGCGTCGATGACGTCCTTACCTGGCTGTGCAATGCTAATTACCCTTGTTACTGTAAGAGTAAGCGTGTTTTGGTTCTCCATTATATCTGGTGTTTATTTGGATTATGATGCCCTTCATCCATCTGTTCTTCTATATTTGGATTCGTTGCTTTTTTGGTAATTTCACAGGGTTCTTCCCATTGCCACTTTCATACTTTCAAATATATTTTCGTTCTTAGTTGAACTAGATATGCCATTTTTATGAGGATGGGTTTGACTTCCACAGGTCCCTACAACTATGTGGCACTTACGGAACCCTCCACACAGGTAATAATTTCAATTTCAAATAATAAATTTGAACCCATTTCTCTGTTCTTCTAACCCTCTCTGTGACATTCAATAGTTAGCTAAATTTGTCCTTTTGCGGTGGTTTTGAGCTCACTGAATCCTTACTGTGACAGATTGTGCCTTCCTTGAGGTAATATTTGTGGCTTTTGTCCCTCTTTTACAGTTCTTTGCTTCCCTCGATAAATATTTCGCTTATTCGTTGTTGTATTGCTATTGTAGGTTCTAGAACTTGCTAGAAATCTCCCGACAGTCTTTCTTTCTTCGTGGTTGAAACTAAAACAGGGTAGGGTCTTTCTTGTCTATCTTCTGGAGTCTACAATTTGTAGGGTTTAATACAAGAAGCCCATAAGGGTCTTTCTTTTGCTATAGTTTTTGTGTTCTTTCTCTGTACTTATCATTTCATGGGCTTCTCAACTAAGGGTCTGATTCTTCTTGTCGACATGTGTATTCTGGGTTGGTGTCAGGCATCCCTTGTATCGGGGTTTTGAACTTTTTCCATTGTAATATCGTTTCGAGGGTGTGGACAATTTCAACCCTCATTTTGCTTGTATAATTTGAGGGTTTTCCGATGAGTGCCACACTCCCTTGTTTCTAGGATTTCGGTGTTTATATATTTAAGATTGAATATTTTCTTTGATGTAAAAATGTACTTGATAAACAAGACTTATACATGTATGTTTGTTTGTTGAATTCTTTGTCTTCGGTAGTTTAACAGTAGTTGTTTCTTTAATGTTCAATATTGATGAGCTTTATGACTCGTTGTTGTTCTTGTTAAATCATATTTACTGAGGGGTCTTCCACATGAAGTTCATCATTTATATACTACATTGTGCTATGATCATACACAGATTTGTAATCTTAAAAAAAATTAACGAATTCAACAATTGCTAGCCAAATGCACACACACAAATTTTTCTTGTAAATATTACTTCTTTTATCTTCTTTTCCTCCTGGATGGAAGAACCCTAACTTCATGGTTTTGGTTTGGCTTTAAACCTTTCCGAAATTACACACAGTTGGGAAACTTATTTTCAGTTTCATAACAAATTGTGAACCAATTATTCAACTAATTCCTATCCTACTGGAACAAAATATTCAACTAATTCTAAGCTATTTTTATTCGAGTCTGCAAATTTTATTTAGCTGTGTCAGCCCAGTAACTTAAAACAAGATTAATAAAAATAGAAAATAAAATTAACAGCTCCATCTGTAACCTTTCAGTTGGATTCTCCTGAATCAAAATATCAAATTTTTTAATATGTTCAAGTGAAAACATAAAATTATTCAATACTCAATAATATAATCATGCTTGATTGCATAGGAAAATAAGCTACCATTACATCCGAGAACAATTAATTACTCATGTTACTTATACAATATTTTTTTCCATGCAAAGTAAATGTTATATTTGTGCTTCAAAGTTAATGTATTATCCAAGGGATGTTCTCTACAGAAGATTTAAACATGCATAAATTAGAAATTACTCAAAATTTCTTCAATGAGGAGTTTTTGCTAGCTCATTCAACGTTATTGCTTGAAATTTAATCTCACATCCAAATAAAATGTTGTCAATACTAATTTTATGGTGCATCATATTTGGATGCACAAACAATATAATGAAAATATTATTCAATTATGACCTTCTTCATGGTGGCATTTCTGTATTGAAATAAGTTGGACCTTATCTCAATTGGTGTGAATGAGCAAATTGGACTTCCCGACCAACTTGGCTAGACACATAACCACAATCTCTACTAGCACAACCACATTAGTAAATGTGGTTGAGTTATGTTGAAGGCGTATATCAATCACATGCACAACCACATTAAAGGTTAATGTGAACATAAAAATTTAATATTAATATTAAAATTAATAAACTTTAATATTGATAATATTAATATTAATAAAAGTTGATAAAAGTAAAAATTAATAATAAAATTTACTTTTTACAATTAAATGTTAACATGAAAATTAATATTCATATTAATAAACTGAAAGCATTAATAAACCGAAATGATTATAAACGCAAGGGATTAATATTATAAACTAAGGGTATTATTAATATTGATAAACAGAGTAATATTAATAAAAATATTATACACATTAAAAATTAAGGGTTAATACTAAAGTTAAAGATTAATATTAATATTAATAAAATTAAAGTTAAATTTCAATCTTAAAGTCAAAGTTGAAGTATAATATTAATATTAAAGTTAGAGTTAAATTTAAAGTTTATAAATCCTAAAAAAAACACAGTTGACTATGGTTGACCATGCTTGATTTTCATATTCAGACAATATTTGTCACAAATACAGCATTGAAACATGGTTGAACATGACTGATCTTCATATGGAGAGAATCTATATCACAATACGCCATTGGACTAGATTGACCATGATGGAAAATATTATTCAATTAGGAACTTGTTCATGGTGGAATTTTTTCATTTAAATAAGATGGACCTGAGCTCAATTGGTGTGAATGAGAAAAATTGGACTTCGTAGCCAACTTGGTTAGACACATAACCACAATATGTATTACACAAAGTGGCATTTTTAAGACACGTTGCTTAGTTTAAATATTACAAAATTAAAGTAAAAAAAAAATGATGGATAGATTGATAAAATAGAAATGGTATCACCATTTTTGTAACATTTTAAATTTTCAATGAATTATATTTCTCAAAGTGAAAAGTTTGAAAAATATAAGTTGGAAATGTATATTTTTTACAACAAAAGCATTATGGTATTCATTATGTAGTGGAAGATTTGATGCACCAAATAAGTCTCTAACCCCTAATGTCGAATGAAAATGATGCAACTATTGTAAAAATAAGAAACAAATTAAATTCCCAAAAGCCCCATTCACTTTCTCTCATACTTCCCCATACAATTTCTAGAACAAAAAATATGATTTCCAGTCGAAATCACATGCAAAAGATGAAAAATATTTGAGGAAATTGATGGTTGAAATTATTACGATTAAAACCTTGCTATACCATAAAATTTCCAACCAGTAAAACACATTTTTTAGTTGAAAAATTATGCTTAATTTCACCAATGTATAATGAAAAATATGGTTGGAAAAATTTCAATCATCCCATGAAATTTCCAATGTCCGCAATGCCATCTTTCAAATGAAAACTACATTTTTATATAAAACAAACTAGGTTGAAGACAAATCACTGTATAAGTATCTTTTTGTGGATTAATAATAATAATATATTAATGTGAAATACATAGTGGCATCTCATTTAATATTAAAAGAGTTAAGCTCATTGAGGTCAACATGTGCAACATAAAATGATATTAGACTAATTTGTAATGCAAGACATGCCTATTGGATAATTTTTTTGCAGGAAACTACTTCACAATTTTGGAATGGTCAATGAGGAGAAAGTTCACTTGAAATATAAGTAACCACATTGAGACACAACTAAATCATCATCTATGCATATTTCAATATGTTAAATATTTTCTTAAAACATATAACATATTGGTTTAAAATATATAACATAGAGATATAAATCAAAATATGAATATTTTAAATATCTAGTTCTATATAGAAATACAAATTTATCTCACCTGTATCAATTATAATAGCTATACTAGCTATTTTGAATAATAATAACACAATAATCACAGGAATGACATTTCCAACATTAACTTCACAACTTGTCATTTTCCAAATCTCTATTTTTTTAGTACAGACAATAACGACAACAGGTCTTTAATATTTGAGTAGAATGAAGAATGAGATGTGTATATATAAGACAACATGAAAAATTACAAAAACAAAATTGTTTTATTTTTTTAATCTCTTATTCTTAGAATTGTTTTTACTAATTTAATTATCTTTATTGAAATGGAAGTTTTATTACATAGTTGTTGCTTCGAGGGAAAGAAAATTATATAAAGGTGAAGGGAAAAAATAAGTCAAATTAAAAATTAACAAGAAAAAAAAAATACAATTAATGGAATTGGAATTAAAATTAGAGAAACAAATCTAGAGAAAATAGCAAAAAATAAATATATGTCAAATTAAAAAGTAATAAAACTAAAAAATTTAAAAATATATTTGAGAATTTTTTTTAATTTTTTTTTCCTGTTTAAAATTTTCAATATTAAATTGAAAAATATGGAGAAAAAAATATAATCCATGAAAATTGAGATACAGAAGAAGAAAAAAAAAGCTAAGTAAAAGGGAAATAAAACGGAAAAAAAAAAAAAAAAATTTATTATCTAATAGAAAAATTAAAAAATATTTTTTCAATGTTTATTTATCCAATTGGAGTCGATCGTGACTTTAGATAGGATTGGAAGTTAATAAACTATAAGAGATTAAATAACTCGTAAAACACTCATAAAAATGCCTCGAACATAGACATGGCAGAAAAGGCATGAGAGCCTTACGACATTCCTCACATATTCAACTTAGCTCTGATACCACATTTAATAAATTATATCAACTCGTAAAACACATAAAGCTCATCAACACACATAAAACACTAGAGACATAGAACTGGCAGAAAATGCCTGAGAGCCTTACGACATTCCTCAGATATTCTTCATTATTCAAATAATGTTATAATGCAACTAAATAGATGAGGAAGTTGTCTCAATATAGTGCGGCTATCTTGGACAACTTGGTTGAGAAAATATCTCAACCACACACACCAATCTTGGAGCTAAGTTAGGTAGGCCTAAACTAACTCCTAATTAAGAGGACCCAACTTAATCTAGAAAATTAGGCATAAAATCGTAATTTTTAATATTTAATTAATTTAATTAACTATGGATTTATAATTGTTTATGAGAGAGAGGCTAACATAAACAACCATAATAATACCTCAATCAATTACCTTTCAAATAAAAAATTTAAATAATAATAAAAACTAACAAAAATTGAATTCACAATGTTAAATATGGATAAGAGGTTGGATTTTTTGGTAAAAGGCAAAGTAATATGAACGAAAAATTGAAGTGGTATAATGAATAAAATTATAATTAAAAATATTAAAAAAATTACAATTTACAAACAAATTAAATTTATTTTTTATAAAAGTTCTAAAAATAAGTTTAATAATGTATATTAAAAATATTAAAAAAGAATACATTGAAAAAAAATTAGAAAACATTAAAAATAAGAAAACATAAAAAATTGAAAAAAATAGTTAAAAAATATTAAAGGAAAAAAACTCTTGCCACCTTGCCTTAGCGCAAAGGGATTAGGAAAAGATGGCAAGGGTTGTGCACCACCCCTATTGCCATTTCATTGAACCTTTGGTGTTGGGGAATTGGGATGTTGATTCGTGGAATCAATGGGCCCCAACACCATTTTTATTTTTTAATTTTTAATTTTTAATTTTTTAATGTTCTTATTTTAAATTATTGTTTAATTATATATTTATTTATTTATTTCAAACAACTTTATACCTCCAATCAGAGTAGTGAAGGGATTTTTCTAAGGTAGCATTGGATATATAGTTTAATGGACATAATAATGTGAACACATGGGAATGTAATCATAATGACATGGTACCAACCAAGTATGTATGAATCCAAAAGTAAATATATGCGAAAATTTTTTGTAGTTTTGATAATCAGCAACATCCTTTGTTTCCATTCAACTAGTGAGAAGAGGAATCCATGATATGATAAGCTTCTATTTGAACATGGAAGTCTCATACATTGTAATGGGGTTTGAAGTGCAAACCTACCCTTAAATAAATGGGAAATGGGTATAAATCATGTTACAACTTTATTTGATATATTAATTAATGTCTTTCAAGATGAAATTCTATAAAGTGAATAAATATTTAGGGCTTTCCAATGTTGGACTCCATAGAACTTAAAAAACATAAAACTTGGTTAAAGATCTTGGTGCTAAAATAGGGACCAAGGTTGAAAGAGACTCCCATGAATAATATTCTAAATCACAAGGGTGTAAATTCTTATGTCAACATGTTTGAAGCATATTGGTAATGTTTAATATGAAATATAATAAAAGGTTAAAACAAGATAATTTATACACCATGGATATATGAGGCTAAGGGAATGAACACGGTTGTGATTTGGATTAATTAACAAGTAAGCAATATAGGAGTTACTTCTGCATTTTTTTATCATACACAAAAGAGAAATTTATAATGAAATATGAAGACGTATTGTAAGAGCGTAACTCAGAATCTATATAGATTTCAGGAGTAAGTCTCCCTTTTTTTTTAGAGAAATGGAATTATGAGGTTAACATGAATTCTTGGATAAAATAAAATAGATGATGAAATTTGGAGAAAACAAAGATGTTATCAGTACGTTGATTGGCTGAAACAAAGGTGAATTGATTTTGGTGGATCATAGTTAAAAAACACAGTGTATACACCGAGTGAGATATATACAAGGAATTATATGGTATGAAAATAATTTATATGAAATGTGTTAAAAAGGGGGACTGAGAACCCAAAAATAATCTCATTGAGTATATTTAATGTTAGTATTTTTTAAAATTGAGCATGTTTTTAAGAAAAAAAAAATACTAACGACTCAACACAAGCTTGAGCATACTAAATGTTATACTTTATGCATAAGAAGCAAACCACCATGATTGTCATAAATAGACTTGGTTCAGAATATTGACAATATTTATAAGATTATGGAAGAAGTAATAATATTTTTACCTACAAAATAGCTAAATATTTTGGAAATTACGAAAGAAACTTTTGAAACCTTTATAAGATTATGGAAGAAGTAATAATATTTTTACCTACAAAATAGCTAAATATTTTGGTAATTACGAAAGAAACTTTTGAAACCTCCTCGATGGAGGAATGGTGGAAATTGATTTCCTAATTGTAGAGAATGGCCAGTGAGACTTTCCAGGGAGAAAACATTAGGATCACTGAAGAGATCAATGACTTAAAAATATTTTAAATAACCAACAAAATTTTGATGAGTTAGGATGGAAGGCCACAATAAATTGAACTAAGGAAAATTAGCCTTGAAAATAACAAAACAGGTAAATTAATTCAAGATAATCAGCCTAAAAAGGATAGTTGGTTGCCCCAAGAGACCATAGAAGTACGAATGAGCTTAGGAATAATGATGAAAGGGTTAAAAAAATGTGAATTTTATACATAAATGTGTAAGGGTGAAATTTATAAAGGGTAAAACAATAATGTGAAAATTTCATTCGTGGAAAATAAATTACAATGGAGGTTGAAGAGGGAAAATAAATTCTTGATTGAACTAGACTTGAAGGATGAAATGGTCTTCAGATTTGTATGATATTATAGATTTGTAATATTGATTCATTTAAAAAAAAATTAATTGGTTTATCTTATAGAATTTTTCACAAAAGAAAATGTTAATTGCACCTGGAATCAAAATTACCGGGAATTTGTTTGAATGGAATGATAGGGAAGCAATAAAAATGAAAAATATTATGGAAGATATGTATAGCCATAACCATGACGGTAAATATCCTAACCTACTTTTTGCTGTGTTGATGTGATTTTTTCTTATATTGAAAATATTTACTAAATTTGTGAAGACATTTACACTAACAAAATGTGAGTGAAGACAACCAATATGAATGAAAATGCAAGGGGAAGAGATTCCATGATCGTATATGGAAGAAAAAGTGTGTATAATCTACATAAAAAACTTGCAATGCAAAGAATACTAAAAGCTCAAGGGATAAAATTAAAGTAATATAGTGGATGAAACATCAAAGGAATGTTGTAGGTCTAGAATGTTATATGTTTTTGTGTTTTTACTGCATATCTTGATCATAGTCATATTTTTTTCATAACTTTTCCACGTGCTACTAATTGTGAACTATTGATCTGCACTAAAAGAAAACAACAAATATGTTCATGGTGAGTTTAACTCGTGGTAGAAAAAGATGTAATATAATAGCCATCAGAATGATAGAGAAAGGAGGATATCATAAACTCTATTTATACTTTACTAACACATAATTATGATTATGATATCAATGTAACAACATAGAATTTTTCTTGATAGGATAGCTTAATATTGGGACTCGTAAGAAGATGCAAGGTAAGAAAAGTAATCATTTAATTGTTATTAGCAATATTGTTACATAGAATTTTGTCACTATCCCTGCAATCCCTAGTCTCGCATATTGGAGGGTCATTCCCGTGACTTGTGAATAGTGTCATATTTTGCAAACACCTTCTTTGCATCCTTCTGCATAAGGAAATAATTTCTCTTGTAAAACATTTCCTCAATAAAGCACACAAAACCTATGTTTTGGCCTTGGCGCGGGTTGCCAATTCACCCCTCGCGCCAATGTGGTAGATTTGCACTAGAGCCCACACCACTTGGCGCTCTGTCTCAGTGTAGTGCCTGCGCTAGCTATTTTAGGAATGTTTTTTAACATATAAAGGTGGAAGTTTCCTTCTAACCACCTCAGGGATGAGTCACTGGAAGTGGTTAAGTTGATTAGCCACATATCTCCCTCTTTAGGTAGTGGTTTCCACCTCCCACGGAACACTCCTTGAGGATAGGTCTCCCTACCATAATTATAGGGATCCTAACATCTCCCTCTCCCTCTATAAAAACAGACCTTCTCCCTTTATGAAAGCTAGCTGAACATATAGACAAGGAGGTGAACTTGGAGAAGAATATTATAGCTGAGTAATTTCCATTTAGAAGGTAGGACCAAGTAGAACTCCATAGGGAGAGTCCCGTCCAAATTCCCGACAAGCCTTTGTGAGACGTAGTCTGCTTGAACCCCATTAGAGGAGATCGCAACATTGAAGCTTGGTTGTACTCTTCCTTTCATTTATTAATATACTCGACTATGGTGTTGGTTCCATCATTGTGTTATGTTGATTATTTAATGCAATTGCTTTAGTCCTCTTCGACTGACTAATAGTTACGAATGTGAATTAGTATGTTGTATATCGTTCTTGTTTCTTGTCTATGTGAATGTATCAGAGTGTGAAAGTGAGCGAACCGTGATCTATCAAACTAGGAGTGAGAGGCAGCCACTCTTTTCAATGACAAGAATAGCTTAGGACCTTCGCTAAGTCATCTATCAAATTTATGTCCATTCGTTAACTGGGAATCAATATTATAGCTTGTCTTGTTTGTGGCTAGACCCACCCTAGGGCTAGTGGGATCACCTCTGTCAGCAAAGGGGATTTACCACACCAACAAATTGGCGACTCTACTGGGGATCAGTGCGAGTTTGTCTTGCACCCATTAGGTCTTCTTTTTGGTATTTTCTTGCTTATTTTTCCTTTTCTAATTATTTTGTTAAGTCTAAGACCCTTGTTCAACCCTAGAGGATCAGATCTGACCTCTATCTTTCCATTTTTTCCTTTTTCCTAAGTTAACTAGCTTGGCATGCTTTCTGGTCAGATAGTCGCACCAACTGGAGCTTGTTGCTAGTGTGCGCCTGCGCCATTCCTTGTTTGGCGTTGATTATAGCCAAATAGGTGTGTCGACCACTGTAAGTTTTAGGGATTGGTCTTTTTTGAAGCTTTTTGGTCAATGCTTATGCTTCTGGGTGATTTTTTTTATATGTCTTAAGTGCTTTGGGATTTCTTTGATTTTGATTAGCTTCCTTCCTTCAATTTTTTGTCCGTTTTGTATCAGCATCACAACCTTAGGGTTTTTAAGTGCGTTAGTATGCTGAGCCTCCTGTAGGAGTTTGGGTCTTTTGTTTCGCAGTCAACTTCATTCCTTGTTTGGTTGCATTCAGCTCCCTTGATCTGTTTGAGTGATTGCATTGATTGAATGATTCTTGCCTCTTTCATTCAATTTTGCTTCTTGTCACTCCAAGCATAGATCACACTGCTTGCATGGGTTTCTTTGGAAATCTTTCTTCGATTTGAGAGATTGCAACATTGGTTTGAGTTTTTTGTTATGTTTTTTTTGGGTTGATTGAGATTACTTTGCTTTAACTCTTGCATTAACATTCTCGAACTAGTGTTTTGGTTTGTTTTTCATGTCATTTAGTGCATGCTATATTACATTGAAAAATCATGAAATTGTGCTTGCATTCTTGTTTGCATTGTGAAATTGAAAGTCTTTCGCATATCTAGCATTGGACAATTCTAAGAAAGATTTCTCATTTTCATTAGCTTGCATCAGATACTGTAGTGGATGCCTCTCTGTGTTCTTATTATTTGATATTGCTTGAGAGTTCCTAAATTTCTTGTAGATAGCTTTTCATCGAACGAAATGGTATCTTTTAGCATGTAGCTTGCATTTAGGGATTTTTGAGATCCAACATTCGGTAGGACCTTGGAATTGAAACGTAAATACAATATCAACTTAAAATTTACTCAATTAACCTAACGCAACATTGAAACCTAGTGAAGCATTTAGTGGTCTAAGTTAGAGATGTGTTCTGGCATCTTCAAAGCTAGTAGCTGTCGCTCGCCATCTGGCTACAGATAGCACTAGTACGGACTTGCGCTCCCCATACTATAGAGTATATAAAGGGAGACCCCTCTAGGTTGCAATCCTTCTATCCATAGGAACCCGAGTCTACTGCCTTGTAACTGTGATACACCGAACACAACATTCGGGGAGACTACCTGCATGTACATCAAGTCCTTGGTCGATTCTTCTTTCATTTGGTTACCAAGGTGTATATGGAAGTTCACGGAAACTTGGTACACCCTTTTACTTAGACTACCTAAACAGTCATTTTTAATCTTTATTGACTCCATAAATTTGAAAATATCATCGAGCACTTGTCCTTTCACTCTCCATTAAAACTGAAAGTGACTAGAGTCATCTTTTTTCTGTTTCTTGACTCTTAAAACATGAAATAATGAATTTTTGGTTTCAATGTGGTAAAATAAACTACCTACGATTACACACCCATTAAAGTTTGATTACTTGGCCTGTCTTTTTTGCCTTGGTTTTGGTCCAAGAGTCTTCATTTTCGATCTTTTTCCCTTTTCTGGTTTGCTACAGTTAGAGTGGCAGAACCATTGGTTTCATCTAGTGGTAGCCCTTTCTTGGTCAATTCATCTGAAACTTCTCAAACCTCTAGGTCTGCTGAGCTTCAGCAGCCTATTCTCCCATTAGAGTACCCCTTTAGAGAACTAGTTGAGTTCACTTGTCCTCTTTTAAATGCTTAGTTTGGGTTTGGGGTCGGGGAACACTTTCCCCCTCGTACATCGGGATCGCCATTTTTGGTTTCTATCATACCTCCTAGCCCCTGTAGTCTTTTACAAGATCTCATGGTGGATTCAGAGATGGACTCGTCTGGACCTATTGGCAGTGAGGTGATTCCTATTTCTGAAGAAGAATACCAACTTTTTCTGGAAGACATCCATCAAGAGGATGCACAATCTTCACCATCAGTGTCACTTCCAACCGGATATAGGTCTTTGGGTCAGATTATGGCTAGTATTGCCTCCATGGTAGTGTCAACTCCATCAAGGGGGCCAATCCTTCCATCATGAGGGATGTCGCCGATGACACCTGTCTCGTCGATACCTTTTGTTACGTTTGTCCCAACTAGACCTACTGTCTACGTCACTACATCGGCACCGGTTGTCACTTCTTAGCCATTAGGAGCTTCGCCTTCGGTAGAGATTTAGATTTCCATTGCAATCCCTGACAGCCTTTCTTTTGAAGAGTATCGGCTGGCTGTTCAACAGCAGACCTCCCAGAATTATCAGTCCCCTCAGGATTTTGGTGATCCTTATCTTTCTCATTATGACGTGGTCGGTAACCCTATTTATTCACTTCCGTTTCATTATGATGAGCATGAAAACCCTATATATTTTCCTGCTCCTAAAGCTTATCAGTTCCTTTTCGGTTTTAGACCTACCTTGCCTGTGCAACCTTCTAACCTATAAGGAAAACCCTTTCAGGGACAACCTTCGGTTCAGCAAGGGTATGATTATGACCCACAAGTACAACCCTTTCAGGAACAACCTTCAGTTCAGCAAGGGTTTGCATACGACCTACAAGGGAAACCCTTTTAGGGACAAACTTAGGTCTAGTAAGGATTATTTTGCAGCCCGCAAGGGCAGCCTTACAATCCTCAAGGTCAACCTTTACAAGCTTAATTTGTGTTCCAACCTGGGCAACCTCAAGGACTTGCTGGGCAACCAGTATATCAACCAAGATCTTCATACGGTCCTGGGGGGAAAATCTATCCATCGCAAGGGCAACCTTTAGTGCAACCACAACAGCCATGTCTTCCGATTGGTCCAAATTTTATACAGCTAGGACCAACTTATGGTCTTGCACCAGGTCAACCTAGTCATCAGGCACAACCTGGACCACATAGAAAAAGGTGCATCCACATGTGTCATGTCATCTGCTTGTTGGAAGGCTATTGGCTCTCTAGCCCTAACTTCGTCACCCAATGCCCTTGAGGGATTTGATGGAATGGAATCGAAACCCTTGGGTGTTCTCGCCAGCTTGCTGATCACGTTGCAAGGAAAAATGGTCAATGTTAAAGTATAAATAGTTGACACTAAACTCAATTACAATCTTCTAGTCGGTCGCAGTTGGATTCATGCCATGTTGTGTGTTCCGTCCACCCTCTTCCATCTTCTAAAGTTTCCGCATGAGGGAAAAATCATTACTGTCGACCAGTTGTCATTATTTACCTCCTCTTCTCATAAAAACGTTCCATACGTGGATCAGATTCCTTCTTCCCCCGATAGCGTAGGGCCAGGTCTTTTCAAAGACCTCACCCTCATGGGTATCTTTCCCCTTCCGCCACCAAATATCGTTCAAGTTAATATGATATCTCAATTGGATGACCCATGGATTGTCCCTTTACCTCAACAGGTTGATTCATTTGGGGATTCGATGCCACTTAGTCCAATTGAAATCAATTATTGCGAGCTTGTAGCTACATCCAATTCTCCCCCTTTTGAAGGTGCTCCTTTGAGCATGTCTCTCGACGTTTATTCTCAATCCCCCTGGCTCGAAAATGCAGATTCACCTGATCCTTTGAAAGACGTGTTTCCATCCGACGAGGCTATCATGGAAACCATGTCTCTCGAAGACCTATCATAGAGCGATGAGCATCATCATTCCTCATTTATGCCTTGCCTTGGGGCAATGTCTAACTGTCTTGAGCATTTTGCATCTCAAGTTCCTTCTCTGCAACTTCAAACGCCTATCTTGACTCACAAAATCTTCACTAAAGGTAACTTGGGTAACATCACCCAGACGATGCCTATCCACATTTCCATGAAATTGGGAATTGTGAAGAACATCCATGTGGGAGTCACTTGCTCTTTCGATGAAGTCCAAGTGTATACTGGCCCCTTTCATGAATTTCGTGATTTTTTCGCCTGGTCTTACGAAGAGATGCCTACAATTGATCCAATTATTGTGGTGCACGAGATTCCCACCTACCTCGGTGTGAAGGGTGTTAGCCAACGTCTTTGTTAAGTGCATCCTCGGAAAGTCATTGCCATAAAAGCTGAAGTTGAAAAAATTCTCAATGGAGGTTTAATTTATCTGATTCCTCTGACAGAGTGGGTTTCTAACATTGTTCCTGTGGATAAGAAGCAGGGAGAAATTCATGTCTATGTTGACTATCACGATATTAATCAGGCATGTCCTAAGGATAATTATCCCACCATTTTCATCGATAAAATCATTGACGATTGTGCAGGGAGTGAGATTTTTTCCCTTATGGATGGATTTTCTGGCTATAATCAAATCAACATTCTCTCGTCCAATCAACACAAAACCACTTTTATCTATCCTTGGGGAACATTCGCATATAAGAAACTCCCTTTTGGCTTGAAGAACGTTGGGGCTACATTCTAGCGCATGATGTCTTATGCCTTTCACGATATTTGTCATATTTTTCAACCATACCTGGATGACCTTCCAGCTCATTCATCTACGCGAAAAGACCACCTGGACCATCTCCACTAGATCTTTCTTCGCTGTAGACGCTACAACATTCAGCTCAATCTGCATAAATGTGACTTCTGCATCGATTCTAGTAGACTTTTAGGGTTTATCGTATCCAAGGATGGAATTCGCCTTGATCCGCTTAAGGTTGAGGCTATTGTTAATCTCCCCTCTCCATCCTTGTTATACCAGCTCCAGAGTCTACAAGGGAAAGCAAATTTCTTACGTCGTTTTATACCGAAAATGTCGAAGTAGCTAGAGGTTCACACGACTTTTAAGGCAAGATGTCCCTTTCTATTGGGATGAGATTTCTCGGCAATCTTTTGATACACTTAAGACGTTGGTTTTCAACGCTCCTTTATTATGTCCACCGAATTATCATCATGGTTTCACCCTCTATCTAGCTGCCACCTTCAATACAATCGCCATGGTTTTGGTTCAAGATGATAAGGATGGTAACAAACATGTCATTTACTACTTGTCTCGAAACCTTCTTGACCCTGAAACGCATTATTCACATGTCGAGAAGTTAGCACTGTCTTCATTCCAAGCCATCCAGCGTTTTCATCATTATATCCTTTTACGGATAGTAACCATGGTTTCTAATTGTAACCCCATGACCTATATTATGTCTCTATAGTTACTGGGGGGGAAATACTCGAAGTGGATCATTATCCTCCAAGAGTTTGATTTGGAATTTACTGCTGCAAAATCAAGGAAATCACTCGTTTCATTGATCTGATTTTTCTCTCCCCGCTGACTCTGCTCCTTCTTATTCCGAGGATCATATTTCGGACAAAAATATTTTCTTGATTAGCACCCTCGATCCATGGTATAGTGATATCATCGTGTATCTCTATACTTCTACTTTTAGGTCTGAGTTGATGAAAGATGCTCGACGCCGCATTCGGCATCAGTCGCAACCTTATCGTATTATCGGAGATACCCTCTATCGTGTTGGAGTTGATTCCATACTCCACTGATGTCTGACCCTCGAGGAAGCCAAGAAAGTTTTAAATGACTGCTACAGTGGCGCTTGTGGTGGTCACATGTTTGGTTATGCCACCACATAGAAGATCCTTCGTGTTGGCTATTTCTGGTCTTCTAGTTTTAAATATTGCTTTGTCACAATATGCAAATGTCATGCGTGCCAGATATATCAACAAAATATGCGTGCACCACCTATTCCTTTACACCCTGTCATTACCGTTGGTCCTTTTTCCAAATGGGGCATCGATTTTATGATGTGTAACCCTCGCTTGGTTGGGGGGCATGCCTATATTATCATCGCCGTCGATTATTTTACAAAATGGGCCGAAGAAATGCCTACACTAGCTATGGACGGTAAGAAAGCAACGCAATTCATATTAAATAATGTTATTACTTGGTTTGGTGTCCCTCAAGCCATGGTTACCGATCGTGGTTCACATTTTTGGGACTATATCATGGCGGAGCTGACGTCTAAGTTCGGTCTGCATCACGATAGCTCAACGCCACATTACCCTCAAGCTAATTCCCAAGTTAAAGTCGTAAACAAAGTTCTTCTTACGATGCTTCAACGAAAAATTGGGATCCATAGTTCAAATTGACATCTCATGTTGTTTTCAGCTCTATGGGCTTACTGAACATCGATTAAGAGTGCAACTGAATTCACCCCATTTCAGTTGGTGTACGGTCTGGAAGCTACTCTTCCAATTGAAGGTGAAATTCCTTCACTCAAATTAGTTGTGGAATTACTACCTAATACTTCACCTGAGGAAGAGCATCTCCTCTACTTAGAGACATTGGATGAAACTCGTCACTTGGCTACCTTGGTCATCGAAGCACAGAAGAAGCGAGTCAAACCTCATTTTGACCAAATAGTTTCCCCTCATTCTTTTATCGAAGGCGACCTCATTCTTGTGTACGACCAAGCTCATGACAAGCTGGGGGTGGGTAAATTCCAACCCATGTGGGATGGGCCCTACATCGTCAAACTTGTGTTACAGAATGGGGCTTATGAGCTTATTGATTATGAAGGTTATCCCTTAGCAAAACCCAAAAATGGGTTTTATCTGAAAATGTATTATGCTTGAGTCATTCATGCATGATATCTGTACATAGGTGATTTTTTCATTTTTTGTGCATATTTATGTTTGATGTGCTTTGTAATATTCTTTCTGCTTATTGGGTCTTTCTTGTTATATAGATGTTTATTTCCCTTTATGTCGATTTCGTGGATGGTGCTTCCCGCAGTACCACGAACTTGTCTTCGGTAGCCTGGGTAATTTATGATCCTGTTGGTGAGTTGATTAACCCATAAGGTATTTTTCTAGGACCAAATACAAAGAATGTTGCTAAATATAGTGTTGTTTTGGAACTATTAACCAAGGAAATTAACCTTGGCATACACATATTGCTTGTAAATCTAGATTCACAACTTATTGTTCTTCAACTTAACAGTCATTATTCAGTTTGAAACCCATGCATTTTGAGATTGTATTTACATATTCGTTTGCTTGAAAGACATTTTGATTTCATCACATATCAACATATACCAAGATGAATGAATACATTAACAGATGCAATAACTAACATTGTGTTAGGTAGAAATTTGCCTAAATTATAAAACATCATCATATGTAAAGAGACCCATGTAGAAAATAGATGTATATATATCGATTTTTTGCAACGTGTGCATCATAAAAACCCAAAAAATATATATGTATGTTTCAATTACATCTCGAGACAACATGTATCTCAAATGTGCATAAATAAAAGCCTAGATGCCTAATCAGCGTGGTGCTCATGATAGCACATCACTACCCATACCAACTGCCTCAGCAAGTGGTGTATACGAATCGACACCCCTACGGTATGCCTCTAATAGGACCAAGGAACATCATCAAAGGGAGCATACTCTGCAATCCCACAAACGATCCCCTACAGATATTGTACTATGTCCTCCTCGCTGCCCTCGCCATGAGGATCGAGGTCACGAGGAGTTCACCTTGTTATTGGCGACATACCTGCAGGTCGCTCTAGGCCAACATCTGCATACATATAATATTAACTATCAGAACATGCATATATACCAAAAAATCATAAACTCATGAAAATAAAAAATGAGTCTCACCTAGATCTGCATCCTAATCCTTTCCCTCTTGGAGCGGGAGGTCTAGATCACAGGTGAAGTTTGTACCAGAATAGGGCTATTCCTCCACGAAAATCAGTTGTTGGTGGGGGAAATCGAATAATTCTAGCCTCCAAGACATATGTTGGCAGCCCCCTGCTCTAGGCATCAGGGCAGACCATCGGGCCATCCATGGTTCTTTGGGTGGTGGCATCGGGACAATGACCTCCTGGCGCTAGAATATAGGTAGTCGTTCCAAGAAGAATGAAACAAAGATTGATCCATACCCAAAATTCTTTAGTTTGGTCTTCTTGCACTTGGTTAGTTGCCTCTTCATGTTAATATTCATGGTCTCTGCCCAGTTATAAAGAGTCAGGCTCAAGCAGTCTACGGCAAGAAGCAGTTGTGTTTTTGTGGCCTCATGCGGTGCTTTCGATCTTGTAGCCCGCATGATAGTGTGAAGCACTACTTTTAGTGCCATATCTGGGATGGTTTGGATGTCAAACTTTCCACTCCCTGATCCTTTTCATGCCCATCGGCACACCCTAACAATCACCATCCCCATGCTCTCCATGGTAGGATGGGTACCGGTCATGATAGGGACAGCACCCCTCCACGAAAATCCTGTGATAAAATAAACATCGGAAACTTCGATTTCAAGTTCTTGATCTTGAAGCATGAAATTTTCTTGGTCTTCATCCCAGATTCTTATCAAATACTGAAGCAATTCTGGCTGAGCGGGGAGGCACGGTGTTAGGAAGAATTTCTTTAGCCCACAATCTCTGAGGGTGTCCATGCATCGGTCATTCTCCATGGCAAGTTCATCTTCCTCACTATGTTCCCTCTCTTTCCACTCAATCACCATTCTTTCCGCTTGGTACCTGCACACATTGTTCATATGAGCATTGTTAATCTACTTGGGCATCCAAATGTGCAAGAAAGTGACTACTTTTTCCTTAAATTTATGTGGATTTTTAGGTTACGCGGTTGGCGTGACTATTTCGCCAATAGTCGCGCCAATGGGTACACCCTCTGTGTAAAAAATGGGTGATTGACACGGGTCTGTGCCCAAAACCTGCGCCAACCACGATGCCCTAGTTTTGATAAATCCCCTCCTATGAAATCAAAATGGCATATACAGGTAATGAAATTTAGCTTAAAATATGGGTAATGGTGTTGCCTCTTATCTAGAACTGACGAGATCAAGATCCATTCACTGGATCACTCGCAATCATCACCACAAGATCGCAAAGCACAATGGGTCACTATTTCTCCACAAAGAGGTAAAAGTGAAAAGTAAATAATTTTTACGACTTATGGAATTTTATAACTTTTCAAAGTCTTAAATTAGGTTTTAAAACATATTTTTCGATTATTTTATCATATTATTTTTGAGGAATGGGTTTTACACATGTCTCTTGTGCAGCAACAGGTTTTTCACATGGCTATGATGAAGTAACGAGTTATATTTTATACTTTTTCATACTTGGTAAAAACACGAAAAATTCACTTATGGAGTCATCTTTTAGCTCTTTTCTGACTCTATAAAAATAAAAAGATCACCGAGATGCTTCTCATTTTGAACTCGTTAAATGGATGCAAAATGATATCTACCCAGTATATGTTTACCCCTTTCTCGGGCTAGGATAGATTATTTACGAAAAATGAATACCTTAGCCTATCACAACTAAGAGGTTCTCTGGGATGATGTTTTCTACCTTTTTAGATTTGAGAGAATATTTACGAAAAGGGCCTTCTTGGAGTGTTCTTTTCCGCTTTCTTTTCGAACACTCTAAACACGAAAATATCACGAGTTATCCCTTTTTCAGACTCGTTAAAAACTGATGACATCATACTCCATCGTTATGATGTTACCCAAGTTCCTCCTTCCTAGGGCTCGTAAAATGTACGAGGTTGGATTTGTCTAAAGGACAAATTTATATCGCAAGCATATAATATCCCCTTCAAGCTTTTTTCCAAAAATAATTTTGGTACTCGCCAGAAATGGTAGGGGAAAATGAAAATGGATTGTAGTCGTATTGGCAATATGTCACTCTCAAACATGGCACTTGTCTGCATTCGTGTCGGGTTGGGGACATCTCACTTCGTCATTTTTTTGCCTCCATGGGTTTGAGTAATCTATTTTTACCACTCATCTATTCTTTGCCTCATCACCATGACCTCAGATCCCTTGATGTCAAATACTGCCAAATATAGTGTCGTGCCGCCGATATGTTCAAGAGAAGTTTGCCTTTGAAATTTTCAACTTCCCTCTGATTCTCTGTTGGTCCTGATTCACAAAAATCATATTCCTCTGTCTTGTGTCGATGATGTGGGAAAAATTATGGCCCACCTTCAATCAGGTCACTTCCTATCGACTTCAACTCATTATGCAGGAATCTGATCTAGAGACTCCCTTTGGTACCTTGGAGACTGCATGACTGAATGGCAGGTTCTTCGCATTCAACGCAAGGTTCACATCATTGGCCTTCGATCAACTGACTTTGTGGGTGTTCAATGTCAGATCACTGTTCATATTTTGTGGATTGTACCTTTTCGTACCTTGAGAGCCATTGTCATTAGTGGTGGTTTCTCTCATGTCTGTTAACGACTTTCATCATTGGCTGGTAATTAGACAATTTTCTTGCATGTTCGACTTCAGCTCACATATTTTCATGCTCAAATTTTTACTTTGTTTAGGTTGAGATGGAGCGCAAGACCCTGGGTTTTGTCTGATGAAATCTAGGCTGTAGGTTCTTTATGGATTCCTAGGACTTATTACGTGACTCTCCTGATTGGATGGTTGCGACCACACCTGAGTCTATTTTTTGATCCTTATTGCTGGATGGCTGTGTCCATACCTCGAATCTCACTTTTTATGTACTCTATTATGGATGGCTGTGCCCATGCCACATATCATGTATCAGAGCTATCAATTGTATTTATACTTGCAGGTTTTCTAACAACAGTGTTTGGGTAGAACAGGTTCTCATAAAGAATTTCACCCCTCCCTCTCTCTCGGACCTCATGCTTTAGGGGGCATCTGTTACACAACATTTCGTCACCATCCCTGCAATCCCTCATCCCACATATTGGAGGGTCATTCCCATGACTTGTGAATAATGTCATATTTTGCAAACACCTTCTTTACATCCTTCTGCATAAGGACATCATTTCTCCTGTAAGACATTTCCTCAAGAAATCACACAAAACCTATGTTTTGGCCTTGGTGCGGGTTGCCAGTTCACCCCTCGTGCCAATGTGGTAGATTTTCACTAGAGCCCACTCCACCTAGTGCTCTGTCTCAGTGTAGTGCCCGCGCTAGCTATTTTAGGAATGATTTTTAACAAATAGAGGTGGAATTTTCCTTCTAACCACCTCAGGGATGAGTCACTGGAAGTGGTTAAGTTGATTAGCCACAGATCTCCCTCTTTAGGTAGTGGTTTCCACATCCCATGGAACACTCCTTGAAGATAGGTCTCCCTTTCATAATTATAAGGATCATAATCTCTCCCTCTCCTTCTATAAAAATAGGCCTTCTCCCTTTATGAAAGCTAGCTGAACATATGGCCAAGGAGCTGAACTTGGAGAAGAATATTATAGCTGAGTAATTTCCATTGAGAAGGTAGAACCAAGGAGAACATCGTAGAGAGAGACCCATCCGAATTCCCGACGAGCCTTTGTGAGACGCGCTCTGCTTGAACCCTTTTGGAGGAGACCACAACGTCAAAGCTTGGTTGTACTCTTCCTTTAGTTTATTAATATACTCGACTATGGTGTTGGTTCCATCATTGTGTTATGTTTATTATTAAATGCAATTGATTTTGTCTGTTTCGACCAAATAATAGCTACGAATGTGAATTACTATGTTTTATATCGTCATTGTTTCTTGTCTATGTGCAGATATCCAAGCATGAAAGCGAGCGGACCATGATCTGTCAAACCAGGAGTGAGAGGAAACCACTCTTTTCGACAACAACAATAGTGTAGGACCTTCGGTAATTCATCTATAAAATCTTTGTCCATTCGTCAACTAGGAATCAATATTATAGCTTGTCTTTTTTGTGGCTAGACCCACCCTAGGGCTAGTGGGATCGCCTATGTCCACAGAGGGGATTTACCTCACCAACAACTATGTTAATAGCATGTCTTATCACCTAGCCATTTCTAAATAGGTGGACCGAAATACACCGTGTAGGATTAATATTACCATAGTAAAATCACTTTCACTATAGGAAATAATGTAGTAAACCTTTTTTATTAAATTATTTCTAATTAAAATAAAAAAACCACATGACAATAATTGAATAAACAAATATTTATTTAATTTTCTATATGGATCATTTTTAAATCATTATTTTTTGTCACATTTGACTAAATCAAGTAGGAATAATTAAAAATGTCATTATTTATTTATTATTGCTTAATTTTATTTTTGGAATAATTATTTAACCATTATTTAATAATTATTTCAATTTCACACCTTTCTTAATCCTCGTGAAGTGATCGATAAATCATTTTATTTGTTAATTACTTATAAATAAATATATTTGACCATTTGGAATATCTTTTCCCTCTCAAAAAAATATAATAAAGTTTTCCTAACAGGAGAGAAGGAGTGCAAAAGTCAAATTGGCTTGCCAAATTCAAAGTCAAAACAACCCTGTCAATTTCTGCAGTCAATTATAGTCAAATTTCAGCCCTAACTAGAAAGTCAAAGATGGTCAATGCAGCAGTCAAAATCCTCATTTGAATCTTGGTTAAAGTAATTTAAACTTGGCCCTGAGCTGCAGTCAAATTCATCCAAAAATATTCACAAAATATGTGGTCAAACATAGTAAACCTCAACGCAACCCTGCGGTCAAAAACGCCTGCGGTCTATGCAGGTTAAACAACGCATAAAATATCAATTTTTGCGCCCGTTTTTAGTGTCAATGAGCCACCAGTGATTAAATGTACTCTTTCCATGTGATAAATAAGGTGTAAGGGTCAAATGGTTATATTTTCAAAAAAATTCCAAATAAATTTGACATCTCTTTGTTGTCATGTGGTCATTGGTTATTTTCTAGTTCAGTCCTACTCCCTCAACTTGCTCATGGTCATCATTGCTAATCATTTTCATGTCATCATTTAGGTGTCCTAGGTCATTAAAAGATCTAATGAGCCATGATAAAGGTCATGGTCTAGGATTTTAATTTGATTGTCATCATAATGTCAGTCATAAAAAGAAAAAAGGGAGTCATGTCCATCATTTGGGTCACCATCACGAGAGTTAGAAAATTATGGAATAAATTAAAAAGAAAAGGTAACATTTACACTTGAAGAAAGTATGTTGCATGTCAAATCATTCAAAGTCATTCTCTCAAGTACACTTGATGTCATGAGCCAAAATTGTGTTTCAACTTGAAAATGGTTCATCTCCATTAAATTAAGGGAAATAAATCTTTTGATGAGCTCATCTCATCCTTCCAAGTTTTCAAGAGCTCCTCTCTTTCACTCCAAAACTCAACACAACCATCAAAGGGTCGAAATCCATCATCAAATTGTTCCATTCATCATGCTACTGCATTTCTGGAGGGTGATGCTTTAATTTTTTTAGATATAAGGGGAGAAATAATCAATGAAAACTCCATTTCATTGTTTCAAACATCTTCAAACAAGAAAGAGATGCTCTCACATGCCCTTCCTTCCGTAAAATTTCTCCAGCAAATTGGTTAACTCCTCGTCTATGGTTATTTGTTGTGTTTTTGTTGCATTTTCACATTTTCGTGGTCTTTGATTAATTTCAAGGAGAAATACCATTTTTTTTTACCCTAACTACCCTTGTATACACAAGATAGAATCTCCCCATCCATTTCCCATACTTATTTTCCTCATCTCATCATTTTTCCCTAAAAATACAAGCCCTCGGTGCACTTTTGTTGTCTTTCTGGGTTTTCCTTGTGTTTTTCATTTTTTCCCCTTCTTCCCTCACTCATTCTAATAAATTTCACTACCCCTGTATTCCTAACGTGTACCCTTACACCCCAAATTTTCCCTATAATTTTCCATAACTCCTATCCTCTCCATTTCCCTCCCTAAACTAGCTACTCTATTTTCCTTGTTTTGTAGCCCTAAACTAGTACCCTTTCCCCTCCCAAACTAGGGTTTTAAGTTAAAAAAAACCAACATCATGCCCAGTGAAAAGATGAAATACAACAGGGGGGAAGATCTCAAGATATGAGCCAACTCATATGCAGGAGATCAATTCTTTAGAGCTCATCAAGAGGTTAGTTAGAAAATTAAGCTGCCTAGGGTTTTGTGAGAAAGTACAAGAGGTGGGCTACCATTGTAGGCTGAATAGTCTATTTTAAACCAATTTTAAGAGGAACAAGACCACCATAGTAGGGATGGACTTCTTGGTATGAGAAAAGGTCATGCTTCATCCACTGGTATCCTTAACCAAGGAGAAATTTGGCGTAAGGGGATGGATTTGGACATAGAAAATTATAAAATGTTCCCGAAAATAGAGTATAAGGAAGCTCCCTCTCATATTTTCCCTTGTAGGAAATTATTGGATAAATATACTCCGTTGACGAAGATTATTATGAAATATTTCACTTGTGAAGGAATGTTTATTAGGTTGTATTAGTATCACATATTAGTATTGATGCACTTCACTTCCATCAAATTACTAAAACTACCTAATTACTTGCTCAGAAGCCTGGTTAAGTTGAATGAGAAAGTGTAGACTAAAGGGAGAGACCATCAAACAATATTGTTTCATCATGCATTGATAAAATACATATTTCTCCATCAGCTCACACAGATAAACATGCCATGGGATACCTTCTTGGAGGCAACTTCTCTTATACCGACCTCAAGTCAGCCAAAGAGCTCTAATGTTCCTTAATCAGGTAGACCACAAGAGGTAGCCTCATCAAACAAGCCATCAACAATAGAGACACAAAATAGAGCATAAATTTCGAAAACCTATAGCAGAGGCAAGAGGTTGATGTTTTCCCCTGAGATTGAAAAGAAGATGCCTACACCTAGACCTAGAACTAGGTTTCATGCTAAGAAATTGCATAAGTAGGTTGTCCATGAAAAATAAGTGCAGGTTGAAGATATAAGAGAGAAATCTCCTAGATATACAGATGATGCACTGTAGTAGCATGAGGAAGAGATACCTCCTGAACTTGAAATGCCAGATCTAGAAGAAGAGCAACATGAAGATAAGCCATCAGAAGACATCATCTAAGATAAAGACGAGTAGTTGTGTTCTAATAAGTTTTGAGGTGTCTTAGAGATGCATTTTTGGTGAATTGAAGCTTTAGAGGTGTAGTAGACATCGTAAGATACATGTAATAACCTTCATCAAAGTTCCAAGACCCCTCAAAGTCATCGAAACATCTTTCCAAACTTTACTGCACTTCTTTTACCAGACACTGCACTTCTATAATTTTTCATTGCATTTCTGGGTTTCAAGATTTTTATTGACACGTGGAGGTCAAAGGTCAAAACGGTCGATGTAAAAATTGGCTCAAGATTTTTTTGATGGTTAATGGGCCTATTTATGGTCATCTTTGTTAAATAATATTATATTTAATGACTGCAGAGAAAAACTCAACTTGTTAGCTAAAAAAGGGGAAAGTTGTTTCTAACTCCCCTAGAATTATACTATGGCACATTAGGTGCATTAATTAGTTGTTTTGGATTAGGATTTGAACCGTAGAGGTGGAAAGTTGTTTATTTTCTATATGTACTCAGAATTAAGTCATGGAGAGGGTTGGATATCTGAAATTCTTAGTCTTTGGACCTAGTGTATTTGACAATTTGTAGAACAATTTTATAGGCAGTTGTAGCTATTTTCATGGGATTCGTGTGTTATGGTCAGTGGCTTTGTTTTCTCTAGTGTGTCTTATACATTTGATGATTAATTAGTTCTAGCATCCATCTAATTTCTTCTTATGCTTTATCTTTTAATTTCTGAAACATAATTCATTCTTTTATGCTATGTTTTTGTTTAAGATAAGCATCTAAGTGTTTGATCTTCTGAAATAAGTGAATTCATTATGTTCACTTAAGTTATATTTTTTCCTCGATACCATACAACAATGAAAAACCAATTATGTCACTGAATGTCATCTACCTTGCCTCATACTATGTTTGTAGCTAATCATTTTTGGATATCTTGCGTAGTTTCCAAACTTCATGCTTCTTTGCCAATAAAACCCTAATAAAACCTAAATCAAGACCGCTATTGAGCTTATAAATAGCCTAAAATATTTATTCTCTAGTAATTTCCATCGATTGTGAGTTTGATATAGAGAAAGTCCTCTCTAATTTGGTAGGTCTAGCTACAAAATTGAAAGTTGGTATGTGGTTATCTCTTTCGCTTACTTTCTCAGCCTTGGGAAGCTAAGGAGCCCTACCAATAGTCAATGCAGCTTGGCCAAAAAAAAATATTCCTCCTAAAATCACAATCAAAACTAGTAAAAAAACCCCTCATCAATGCTAGTCAAACTTGGTCAACTTCATGAAATTTTTGACCCTTCAATTATGTCCAGAAACTTATCCTTCTTGTGCCACATGTGTGTGTGAGAGAGAATTTTTAATGTTGTATGAACCACTAAGAGAAGGAGAGATAATAAAATGTGAGTGATGATGATACAAATGAGGTGAGAGGTCACTTGTATTTATACAATTCATTGATGGTGAAGAGTCTTGTCCATTGGGCTTCATCAGCCTACATGATGATGTGGCCAACCTGAAAAATTTGCACATGTGTGGGAATAAATTAAAAAATACACTTCTTATTGTCGAAATTGGATGATATTTATGTCAATCTTGGTCCTCTTGAAAAGAGGAATTTAATACAATCATGATGTCCATCAAATAAGTTGTTCGAAGGTGGAATTTGGCCTTAGTTACCAATTTTAACACTCCCTCTCAACTAGGGTGAATTCCACCTACCAATCCATCCATAATCATCAATCATCATGTCATCATGTCATCATGTACCATATTTGTATCTCATATCATCTCTTCTCTACTGAAAACAAATATGAGTAATGAAAAAGAATCGATCGCGAGTGAGTCACAAGACCTTACCAATCTCCACTAACAAAATTCAGTCCATAGGTAGAACCTAAATGAAACTTGATCATAGATAAAGTTGTTGAAAACCATGCATCCAAGATGTAGGAAGTACTGAAGTACACGATTCATCCATCAGTAGTGCTATGGTCCCTATCCACTTATCGAGAATCATTTCTTAGATGTGAGGTACTTCCCATGAGTCCCAAAATACATGGGTAGGATGTATGTTGGGGCATTAGTAGGAGAAGGTAAACCACTCATCCTGCTCATATGCCATAGGAGAACATGAACCACTCATCCTATGCATATGTAAATTGTATGGGAAGGTGAACCACATGCCCTACACACATGCTAACCATCATGGGGTATCATAGGGGAAGGTGAAACACTCACCCTGTATACAACGCACCAATAGGGGAAGGTCAACCACTCATCCTATGGTCGCTCATATCTCCAAGAGGTACCCCAACCCCCCAAGAGCTCCCAAAGCTTAGTGTCTAACTCAAGTGGGACCCTCATAGAAGGTTCTTTCCATGACTCGAAGTCTCTCTCAGAAGGATAAGAATTTTACCTTCAAAAATGGCATCATGAGGATGTCTGCAACCTATTGATATATCTGGATGTGTTAAAGCCTGATTTCTCCCCATTGAACCATATCACAGATAAATTGGTACCTGATATAAATGTGCTTGGAGCGGTTCTAGAACACATGATTCTCTGAATGGTGAATCCCACTTTGGTTGTCACAGTGGATTACAATGGTATCTATCACATGATCAAATATCTCACTAAATAGCTTCATCAATCAAAAAAATTCACAATAGGAAATATTAGAAGCAGTGTATTAAGCCTTGACTGTGCTTAAAATAGCCAATTTTTTCTTCTTTCTCATCCAAGATATTGAAGCACACCCCAATGAGAAGAAACATCTAGAGGCAATTTTACGGTCCACCACATTGCTAGCCCAGTAACCATTAGAATATCCATGTAGCCTCAAATTACTAGCAATGTATCTTAGTCCATAACTGATTGTGCCACAGAGATATCTCAAGAGATTCTTAGCAGCAATCCAATGTATATGGTGAGGCTCGACCACGAATTGACTCAATGTATTCACAACGAAGCATATGTCTGGACGAGAGTTTACCAAGAACATTAGGGACCCAAAAACTTGTCGATACTCGGAAGGATTTTCTAATGTGGGCCTAACAAAACTTCCACATAGCTTCTTGAAGTTGAGTTCCATTGAAGTAGACACATACTTGAAATCCACCATCCCACATATTTTTAGTAGCTTCAAAATATATTTTCCTTGAGAAAGGAAAATATCTCCTAGATTTTGCGAGACTTCCAGGCCTAGGAAGTAGTGCATCAGACCTAGGACCTTCTTCTTGAAATCAGAATCCAACTTCCTATTTCATTGATAAATGAGAGGGTCAGCACTTGTCAGAAAGAAATCACCACATAAAGGACTAGAATGAGAGGCATGTACTTTTCAAATTTTAAGTAAATGCCAGGATAAACATCGCTCCTTGTAATTCCCAACTTCATAATATAATTATCAACCATCCCATACCAATCCCTAGGGGATTACTTCAACCCATACAGGGATTTCTTCAACCTGCACATGTGTGTCCTTGGATCATGAACTTCAAACCCCTGACGTTCTTCCACGTAGACTTCCTCCATGAGTGATCAAAGTCTTAACATCCATTTCGTGTACGCTCCATCCTTGAGAGGCAGCGAGAGAAATAATAGATCAGATAGTGGTATATCGGGCAACCAGTGTAAGTAACTCGTCATAGTCCACTCCTCCTTTAAAGAAGCCTCAAGCAACAAACCGGTCCCTATATTTTTTAGCACTCCCATCAGCTCCATGTTTGATTTTGTATAACCATTTTGAGGTGACTACGAATTTGTCCTTGGGTCTAGGCACCACTTCCCAGACATCATTCTTCATGATAGATTCATATTCCTCATTCATTGCATCCTTTCAGACTTGGTGTTTTACGGCTTCTTTGAATGTACATGCTCAGATTGAACAATAGTGCTCATAGCACCTAAATACCCTTGATACCAGTTCAACTTCTTACTTTCATGAAATTTCCCTCTTCATGCAATGTCTGTAGGTTTTAACCCTGAACAGAAATTATCTACACACAAATCTTATAACAGAAAATAAACAATAGCGAGAGCATAAAACATAAAACAGATAAACACAGAGATTTTCCCCTGGATCCCAAATTGGGACGACCAGCTTGATTTTTCATTATATTCCTTTTAGTGTTACAACACATATATATACATGTCGAAACATACATAAACCCCAATCCATTAACCCTGGATTAGAACATAACCGTAGTTCCTTTGACCGGATCTACAAAAATACCAGGGGCCGAAAACCATCGAACCCCAAAACCATGTGCAAAACCATGCACAAAACCATGGACGCAGACTACCCAGCGGAAATTAAGGAACCAAAATTTTCGCCGGGGCGCTGCCCCGGACCCCGACAGGGGGGGCTACCGCCCCCCTTGTGACTCCCCCATTGCGCCCAGCGCAAAGGGGGGGCTATCGCGCCCCCTCTTACCCCCCCGTGCGTGCTTAGTTGTGGAAAGAATATAACACATACCCAACATTCTCCCACTTGTTGTTTTCTTTCCACAGGGGGCCACAAGAGGGCTTAGTCATTGGGCCAATTCTTCAACACCCATTGTTTCTCTACACCAAGAGAACTTCTGAGTGCTCACAGACTTCGTCAATGCATCTGCAAAATTCTTCAAAGTGTCCACCTTTACCAGCAACACCCTTTTAGCCTCAACCATATCTCTAACAAAGTGATATTGAACATCAATGTGCTTTGTCTTTGAATGATAAGCAGGGTTCTTAGCCAAGAAAATTGCACTTTGGCTATCACAGTCTATCCTTATAGCTTGCTGTACCAACCCCATACTTGAACACAATCTCCGCAACCAAACTGCTTCCTTGCTTGCATGAGTGGCTGCTATGTATTCTGCCTCTGTAGTTGAAAGAGCCACTACAGACTGTCTTTTACTCATCCAACTGACTGCGCCTCCAAATAGGCTAAACACATACCCACTTGTAGATCTTCTTGGGTCCAGATCTCCAGCCCAGTCTGCATCAACAAAACCACGAATGTCCAACATTCTTTCCAATCCTGGTCTTCCCTGGTAGCACAAGCCATAATCACTAGTGCCACGTAAATATCTGAAAACCCGCTTCACTGCCGTCCAATGCTCCTTCCCTGGGTTTGACATAAACCTGCTCAATACTCCCACTGCATGTGCAATGTCTGGTCTAGTACAGACCATTGCATACATCAGGCTACCCACTTCACTTGCATATGGAACACGGGACATATACTCCTCTTCTTCTTGTGTCTTGGGACACTATTCAGCAGATAGCTTTACACCTACAAGAATAGGAACATTCACCGGTTTACTATCCTGCATATTGAACCTCTGCAATATAGTCTCGACATACTTCCTCTGGTTTAACCAGAGCTTCCTCTTTTCCCGATCTCTCTTAATTTCCATGCCCAAAATATAGTTTGCGGCACCCAGATCCTTCATGTCGAATTTGGAGAACAGTTGGGTCTTCAAATCTTGGATAATTTCTTTGTCATTTCCAATCAACAACATATCATCCACATACAAGACCAGATAAATAACACAATCACCAATTAATTTAAAATAAACACAGTGATCCTCCTTGCTTCTGGTGAAGCCAAGTCCCCGTATATAGGTATCAAATTTCTGATACCACATCCTTGGTGACTTTTTTAACCCATACAGAGACTTCTTCAACCTGCATACCAGTTCTTTCTTACCCTTCACCATAAAACCTTTAGGTTGCTTCATGTAGATCTCCTCTTCTAGATCTCCATGAAGAAATGTTGTCTTCACATCCATCTGTTCTATCTCAAAATCAAATGCAGCAGCAACAGATAAAAGTAATCTAATAGAAGTGACTTTGGCCACAGGAGAAAAAATATCACCAAAATCAATTCCTGGCACCTGGGAATAACCTTTCGCTACCAACCGAGCTTTGTATTTCTCCACCTTGCCTTCTACATTCATCTTCTTCTTAAACACCCATTTTCTCCCAATGGGCTTCCTTCGAGCCGGCAACTCCACCAGATCCCATGCATCGTTTTTGTGCAAGGATGCCATTTCATCAACCATGGCCTCCTTACAGAGTTTTCCATCCTCTGAATTTACTGCCTCCCTGACAGTTCTGGGTTCATCATTAGTTATAGTTAAGGCAAAACCTGAACAAAAAGCAGATGGACTATACATTTCTGGTTGCCTTCTTTCCCGAACTGATATTCTCAAAGCTGGAGTTTGTGGCTCTTCATCTTCTGAGTCTTCTTCTATTGTAGAGTCTGATTCATCCTCCTTTAGCTCAAACTCTATCTTCTCAGGTTTCTTTGGTAGGAATTCATGTTTAACAATATCTTTCACTTCTCTAAACACCACATCTCGGCTGTACACAACCTTCCTTGTTTCTGGGTTCCAAAGCTTGTAACCCTTTAAACCATCCTTATACCCAATAAAGATGCACCTTTCAGATTTTTTATCCAACTTGGTCCTTTTCTCCTTTGGAACATGTGCATATGCATCACATCCAAATACCGTTAGATGTGAAAGAGAGGGTTTCTTACCAGTCCATACCTCATGTGGGGTCTTATCCTCCAACGTTGATGAAGGCGATCTATTAACTAAGTAACATGCAGTCTCCACTGCGTCTGCCTAGAATTCTTGTCCTAACCCGGTACCACTGAGCATGCTTCTTGCCTTTTCCATCAGTGTTCTATTCATTCTTTCTGCAACTCCATTTTGCTGAGATGAGTATGGAGTAGTCTTCTGTCATGCTATACCACACTTCTTACAGAACTCTTCAAATTCATTCTTGCAGAACTCCCCACCATTATCTGTCCTCAGCGCCTTTATCTTCTTCTTTGTCTAGTTTTCCACCAGAGCCTTAAATTCTTTAAATTTGTCAAAGACTTCAGATTTCTTCCTCAAGAAATATATCCATGTATTCCTTGAGAATTCATCTATGAATGAAACATAGTACAAAGACTTTCCCAGTGATGGAACTGACATAGGCCCAAACACATCACTGTGCACAAGTTCTAATATCTTGTTTGCCCTCTTAGCACCAGAAGGAAAACTCACCCGATTCTTCTTCCCATATACACAATGTTCACAGAAACCGAAATCCAGAGAACAATTAGACATACCTTCTACCATACCATTTCTATGCAGTATCCAAAGGCCCTTCTCTCCAATATGTCCAAGCCTTTGATGCCATAGCATGGTCTCTTCTCCAGACACAGCTAGGCTTTCCATCCCACTTTTAGGAACCACAGAACTGTTACACCCATCAATAACTGTGCTACCTTGTATCTTGTACAGAGTTCCAGTCCGAACTCCCCGCATTAATACCAGTGCTCCCCGAACCATCTTGCAGGCATCTTTCTCGAACACTGTTTTTACACCTGCATCATCCATCTTGCTTACAGAAATCAGATTTCTGGCCAATGCAGGAATATGCATAACACCAGGAAGTGTTCTAATCCTTCCACCTTGCAGCTTCAGCTTGACCTTTCCACGTCCGACGATTCTGGCCTTCTTATCATCCCCTAGGAAGACATCACCACCATCATATTTCTCATACTCGCAGAACCACTCCCTATGGGGAGTGAAGTGAAAGGATGCACCTGAGTCAATCAACCATGACTCATGATCTACATGTGTATTTGAAGAAGAAGCTAAATACACATCCCCACCTTCATCCGAGGTGGTTTTTGCCTCTGCAGAAGGACCTTCATCAGATCCCTTTCCTTTCTCAGGAGCTTTAGATCTGCATTCCTTTTTGTAGTGCCCTTCCTTTCCACATTTCCAGCACACCTTTACAAATTTTCCAGGAGATTTAGATCTCCCTCTAGATTTGGATCTCCCACTCGAAACCTTATTCTTGTTTCTGTTCTGGGACCTTCCTCGTACATATAAGGCATCTCCATTATGACCCTCCATATTTCTCCGTCTCATTTCCTCCGACAGCAAGGCTGAGACAATGTCATCAAAATTCAAGGTAGTTGTATTGCTACCTATTGCAATAACCAGACTGTCCCACGAGTCTGGTAGAGAGCACAACAAACCGATGCACTTATCTTCATCTGAGATTTTAATATCAACAGACGATAGCTGACTTACCACAGTATTGAAGGCGTTCAGATGCTCTGTCACCGAGTCTCCATCCTTCATCCTCAGGTTATACAGCTTTTTCCGCAAGAACAACTTATTCACCAGAGACTTAGATTGGTACAAAGTCCCTAGCTTTTCCCACAAGGTCTTCGCCGTAGCTTCCCCAGATACATTCAACAATACTGAATCTGAGACACACAACCATATTGTGCTTTTAGCCTTCCAATCCAGTTTCTTCCAGTCTTCATCTGACATTCCTGTTGGCTTAGTACCTAGATATACCGCGATCCACTGATCCTTATCCACCAGCAGATCCTCCATCTTGAGCTTCCACAACTCAAAACTCTAACCATTAAATTTCTCGATCTCTATATTTCCGTTGCTCGCCATCTTCTCTCACCGCAAGAATCGATCCCGCAGATCTCCCACTGAATAGGGTCTACCTCAAGCCCAAACTAAAAAACCCTCAGCAGCAAAGGCATCCCCTTGAAGCCGAAACAGCTCTGATACCAAATGTAGGTTTTAACCCTAAACATAAATTATCTACACACGAATCTTATAACAGAAAATAAACAATAGCGAGAGCATAAAACATAAAAAAGATAAACACAGAGATTTTCCCTGGATCCCAAATCGAGACGACCAGCTTGATTTTTCATTATTTTCCTTTTAGTGTTACAACACAGATACATACATGCCGAAGCAAACATAAACCCTAATCCATAAACCCTGGATTAGAACATAACCGTAGTTCCCTTGACCGGATCTACAAAAAATACCAGGGGCCAAAAACCATCGTACCCCAAAACCATGTGCAAAACCATGCACAAAACCATGGACGTGGACTACCCACCAGAAATTAAGGACCAAAAATTTTCGCCGGGGCGCTGCCCCGGACCCCTACAGGGGGGGCTATCGCCCCCTCGCGCGTGCTTAGTCGTGGAAATAATATAACAAATACCCAACAATGTCTTTCAACATCCTTGAGAGTATATTTGGGAAAAAAATATATTTTTCTTCAGGTATATGGATCACTGGCAGTTGGATCAATGGGATCCATTTGGCCTTCAAAATCGAGCATCGATTCATCTATCAGAGGTTCACCTTTCTTTCCCGCAACATCATCATTTTCCTTCCTTCGAATAGGGAGATATCTCACTTTTCCAAGGGAGAAATATTCATCGAAAGTGACATCATCTCTTATTTCCACCTCTCTTTGACAATGCACATGCATTCTATATGACATTGAATTTTCACTATAGCCTACAAATGTACCTTTCTTCCCATATGCTTCTAAAATTTTTATTTTCTCTTTAGGAACATGAAAATACATGGGACAACCAAATACTCTAAAATTATAAACAAGAGGCTTCTTACCAGTGAAAACTTCTCTAGGTGTATTGAAATCCAATGCTTGATGTGGATCATATTTTGAACATATATGACAGTGTTAGCATCTTCTCCCCATAAGAACTTCAGTAGGCCTTGGTCATGTGGCATGGAACAGGTGTGTTATATGCTTGCTTGATTTTTCCTTTCAAAAAATCCATTTTTTTAGGATTATATGGAGTCATTGTCTCCCTCTTAATTCCAAACTCTAATAAAAAATCATTGAATTCGTGTGATTCATATTTTGTTCCATTATCGGTCCTCAATATTTTGATCTTGTTCCATGTTCAATTTTCCACCAAGGTTTTGAAAGAAAAAAAGCATTTTAACACTTCGTCCTTCTTCTTCAATACATTAATCCCTGTTTTGCGAGAGATGTAATCCACAATTTTTTCATAGTAGAAGTATCCTCCAAATGATGTTACTCGAAAAATACCAGATAGATCAGAATGAACCAATTGAATAATGTCAATATTTTGAATTTCACTTGAAGGGAATGGTACCCTTATAGGTTTCCAAATTTCACAACCCTAAAAAACTCCTTCATGATTCATGTTGAACTCTAGCATACCTGTGACCATAATCCTTAACCTAGGTAAGGCTTTGTAATGAAGGTGAGAAAATATCTGGTGCCATAATTCAGATTGAAGAGAAGTATCACAAGTAAAAGCTCCCAAATAACTTATTCCCACTTGATAGTGATCTTCAACCCCAAATCGAAGTTCAAATGTATATTTAGGGTTTATTTTCCAAATACATACCTTTCCATTAATGAACACTATCTTGAAGCCTTTATCTTCCATCAGAGAAATAGAGCATAGGTTCTTCTTCAAATTGGGTGCAAACAATACTTCATATAGATGAATGGGTTGACCTTGATTTACGTGAAGAGAGACAATCCCTATTCCTTTCACGTGGTAGGTAATATTTACTCCAAGTATGATCTCCATATATGTCTTATTTTCAATCAAATTTTGAGAGGGCCTCCTTTTACCCGGTGAAGTGCCTTGAGGATCCAATATAAATCAACAAATAATCTAGAGTATCTGGAGGAGAGGCAGTAGTGAGGGAGGAGATAAGATATAATTATTTTAGTTTTTCTATAGCATTAGTTTCCTCATACATGGAATATACCGTCCTTTTGGGAGGTCGACCATTTCCATATCGAGTAGTGGGATAATTTCTCTTTCCTTTATTTCTGAGCATGTTGTTCCTTTGATTTCCATTGCCCTTCAAATTGTTGTGGTTTTTGTTGTTGTCATCTTACCATGGAGTATCCTTATTATGAGGATACTCTCTAGCATAGTGGAAAAACCTGTTGCAATTGTATCACCTTCCTTTTCTTACTTATTTGAATCCTTTCTTGAATCCTTGACCTTGTCTCTTTGGACTAGAATTTTTTTTCCTCTTTGCATGAGTGAAGAAAGTAGTAGGTTCATTTCCATTTGAAGGCCTGTATCTCTCCATCATCCTCGTATCTTCTTGAGTGCATCTAGCTAATAATTCGTCGAAACTAGGAATACTATTATTTTTAGAATGGTGGTGTCAAACACATCCCATGCTCTTGTAGGACCTCCAAGAGCGATGAAGGTGAGCTCCCTATCAGCAGCAACTTCTCCAATATATAGAAGGTAATTATTGATTTCTATAATCCGCATAAAGTAGTATTGGATAGACTCCCTTTATCCATCTTGATGTCCTTCAACTTGTTCTTGAGAAAGAGGATTTGTTTTTCATTTCTTACTTTGAAAATCCAATCAAATTATCATACATCTACTTAGATGTTCAAAAAACATAAATATATGAAAAAACATGATTTTGAATGGATTCAATGATAATTTTTTAAAAATTTGCAATAAAAATTATTGAAAATGGCATCAAAAGGTATTTTAATTTAATTTTCTCTTAATTAAATTAGAAGGAAATTATATTTCCACATCACATGACATCTTGTACAAGTTAAATGAGCTGGGAATACTTACTTAAATTCATCAATTCAAGTTGGGGGTCAAAATGGAGCCATGCATAGCTCACTCCAATTTTTAGGGGGTCCAATTTTAGTTTAATTTGAGTTGTAATTGTTTCACTTGATTATTTGAGTTAAAATCAGCTTAACTAGTTGTAACTGATGGATGAGCTAGTGAGAGGTACAATGAATTCAAATATAATTGGTTCACATGTAATGATCAATAATATAAGTGATAATTCACTCTAAATATATATTTCATGTCAGTTCTAAGGAAGGCCCAATTGAGATTGGAGTGAAAGGGAAGTGTAATATTAGTTTTATAATCATCTAAATTGTATAGGTGGTGCCTGGAGTTAGAATAAGGCCGGAAACAAATCATTCCTTAGTAAGATGAAATTTTCTTTAAGAGGAGGAACGAAGGAAAAAGCTTAGTCATTGTTTTTATGAGCATGAGTTGGTGAAGCCAATCAATAGGAAGCAGAATTTTGTGTGTGGAGCTTGTGAGAGAAAGGTGTGCCAATAGAAGCTTGTGCACAAGTTGGTAGTGTGAGATATTCATAGATAGTGCAGAGGATTCTCAGGAAGGAAAATAACATTGTATTGTTTCATATTCTTGACTTAATGAAATATATAGATAACAATTTTTTTAGCTAAGGCTTTACCCATAAAAATATTTCTGTTTTGTGATTGAAATTATTTATCTTTCTTGTTCATGTGATTATGTGATTATATCTGGTTCCCACAATTTGTAGAAATAGATTCAATATTTAATTTTAGCATATTACAAGTTTAGTTGAATCTGTGTGGATTTTCTACATGGTATCACAACAAGAATTTTTTTGGTGGGGAGTTTTCAGAGAAGACCTAAATATTTTGGTACGAAATTTAAAAAAAAAAATAGATTGTTTAGATTCCTTGAGAAAAAATACCTAAATTCAAAAAATAAAATCGGCCAAATCGGAGTTGGAATGAAGGATATATCGCAATTTAAAATTAGTTTTTTTTTCAGAATTTTTTGTGAAGATGGGATAGTTACAACTTGGATCTGAGCTTCTATAGGACCTAGAATCATAAATGTGTTGTGGCTATGATTTGATATTTCGAAAAGGAAATATTTTCCTTAGACACATCGCCACTAGACAGTCGAAATAGATCAGTGTGCGAGTCAAGAATGTGTATGCTCTTGAGGTCGAAGATGCATGAAAAGCCTTGAGGAGTAAGGAAAAAATTAGATACTTGGAGCTTAGGAGGGAGCATAAATTAACTCTTAACATGCAACCTCAAAAGAATCCTTAACAGGTTGTGGAGAAGCCACAATTGGAGAAGCAGAGAGGAGACTGAGTGGAGGAATCTACTCAATAAAATACCTCTAGTAGGAGGGATTTCAACCCAAGTGGGGAAAAGGAGTACATGCAACCATACCTACAAGTGTGAGGTGGGGCGATGTGGAGAAATAGTCCCAAGTGTGCCAGATGGGCAGGTTCCAGCACATTTGCAACAAGGAGATCAGTCATATCAGTTCTATATTGTTCCAACAGGACCATAACCTTTTCTACAGGAGCCCATAATATCATACCATAAGATTTAGTGTCAACAGGGGTTCTCAATAATTTAGATGGAAGTTGAAAATATAGTTGCAGTCAGTACTTTGGAGAGAGTTGTAGAGCTAGATGCAGTGACATGGGTGTAGTTCTAGCTAGGATATTCCCAGCACAAAACTACACAGTATAGTTTCCTAGTGCGGGAGGACCATACGAATTTACAAAAGGGAGCAGAGAGATTTCCCATAGGGATATCAAGACTCAGAAGGAGTCTAGTTTTAGAGGGATCATCCGTATGGAATCTAGTACCTTGTGATATGGGGAGATCAGACTCATTTTTGCAGTAGTTTCAACATCAGTTCGGAAGCACCAACATAACAGTAGCATCAATAGTATGATTAGATTAGAGTTTTCCATCTTCATAGATATATCTCCATGAGTGAGGTGGTGTAACCTGGAATCGTAGACCCAACGGGCTACATATTTTGGGAGGGTTCATTGAGATATTTTGTCTCATGGATCATTAAATTGATATGTGGGACCACAATACACAGTAGCAGGATTGATCAGTGGCGGTTGATGCAGTAAGATGTGAGAGTGACAGATGTGGAGATTAACACCAGTTAGATACTAGGGAGTGCAAAGTGGAGTTGATAGTAGTGCAAATGGAATAATGCAGAGTGAGTAGCAGTGCAAAATTTTCAATTGACAGTGCAATATCTAGTAGCAGTCAGAGACTCTGGTGATTTATGTTTCACACTTATTCAGGTTGGAGGCTTTTATGTTTCATAAGATAAAATAGAAACAACACTAGAGAGAAGTGTTGCGTGCATAAAATTCCAAAGGCACCGGATCGGGATAGATTTGAATTCCTTTCTTGTTGGGAGGGAGTGTTGAAATTTGCAACAAGAGTATTGAAAATAACATCAAAAGGGATTTTAATTTAATTTTCCCTTAATTAAACTAGATGGAAATTGTAATTCCACAACACATGAAAAATTGTAGGAGCTAACTAAGTTGATATAAGTTATTTATCTTACTCAATTCGATTTGGGGGTCAAACTTGAGGCATGCAGAGTTCACTCTCAGTTTTATGGGGTCTAATTGCAGTTTATTTTGAGTTTTAATTACTTAACTTTATTATTTAAGTTAAAATGAGTTTAACTAGTTCTAACTAATGGATGAGCTGGTGACAGGCCCAGTGAATTAAATTATATTTAATTCACATGTAGTGATCAATCAGATAATTGATAAATTGCTCTAAAGAGTTGTTTCATGTCAGTTCAAAGGAAGTCCTGGTTGAGATTGGACTTAAAGGGAAGTGTACTATCAGTTGTATAATAATCCAAATTGTACAAGTGGTGCATGAAATCAGAAGAAGGCCTAAAATAAATCATACCTAAGTATATATAATTTCCTTTAAAAGGAGGAATGAAGGAATATTTTTAATCATTGTTTTTGTGAGCACAAGTTGGTGAGACCAATAAATAGGAAGCAAAAGTTTTTGTGTGGATCTTGTGAGAGGAAGGTGTGCCAAGAGAAGCTTGTGCACAAATTGGTAGTGTGAGATAGTCATATATTGTGAAAATTTTTCACAAGAAGGGAAATAATATTGTATTGTCTCATATTCTTGACTTAATGCAATATAAAAATCAGAGGGTTCTTAGCTGAGGCTTTACCCAGATAAATATTTGTGCTGTGTGAATGAAATTATTTCCCTTTATTTTTCATGTGATTGTGTGACCGTAATTGGTTTCCACATTTTTTAGAAATAAATTTAGTATTTTGTTTTAGCATATTACAAGATCAATTGAATCTATGTGGATTTTCTAAAAATTCTCTTAGCTTTGACCTCACCTTTTTGTACTTTGTATTTTCAACAACAAATGCATTTGGAATATGCTCCAACACTTTTCCCTGAACATAGTCCATAACATCATGTTCTTTCAAATTCAAGTCCAAAGTCACCTTCCATGCATGATAGTTGGAATTTTATTTGAGCTTATCCTTGGATTTGAGGTAAGATGTAGTAACCATTAAAGCTAGACCAATATTCTTGTCTAACAACTCTCTCTTTGTGATTTATTTTCTCTATGTTTCTTGGTTTTTGTCTTAACCTGGGCTCATATACCATTTTAATTTTAGTTAAATATGGTAGTTTCTGTTCTTAGCACAATCACTTCAATATTACTTTATCAAGCCAATCAAAATTTCCAAATTAAATTTCCAATAGAAATCAATTTAACCATTAATCACAATGACAATAAAATTAGATATAACATGAAACAAAATGCAGGAGACAAGCTGAGACAAGACGACACCATATTTGGATAATTCTAGGGAAAGCCCCAATCTAGGGAAAAATTAACCTAGTATCAGAGCCTAGGTGAAGACAAAGCCCAAGTAAGAGAGAGAAATGTAATCACTAAGAGACAGTTTTTATACAAGAGTATCGGTCTAGGTTCAATAGATACATGGATATATTGATTTTGATTGGGTTGGAATTGTCGTGGATCATAAAATAATGTTTGGATGTTGCTTCTCATTGGGGTCCACTTCAATTTCTTTGATGAGCATGAATCAGAAATTGGTTGCTCTAAGCATCGTCGAGGCAAACTACTAGTATGGAATATTGTGAAGTTTTTTGGTTGATGAATCACTTTAGTGAGCTATTTCAAAATGTGTTGGGTACTACCATGATCTACTATGAAAACAAAAGTTGGATTCACCTTTCATAGAATATAGTTTTCCATGACTGATCGAAGCATAATGATAGCAAGTACCACTTTATTCGGGATATGGTACAATGGGGACCAATAACACTCCAACACATAAAGATTGATGAATAGGTCACATAAATCCTCATGAAACCCTTAGGGAAGGTCAAATTCTTAGTCTTTCGAGAGATACTTGGAGTCATGGAAAGACCCTTAAATTAGGGTCTTGCTTGAGTTTGAGATTGAGCTCTAAGAGCTCCTAGGGGATTGGGGTACTTCTTGGAGCTATGAAAGACCATAAGGTGAGTGGTTCACGTTTCCCTATTAGTGCATTATGTACATGGTGAGTTTCTAACCTTCCCCTGCAATGCCCCATGATGGTTGACAAGTGTGTAGGGTGAGTGGTTCAACTTCCCCAATGATTGACATATAGGATGAGAGTTTCACCTTCGCCTATGGAATATTAGAAGGATGAGTGATTCACCTTCTCTTACTGATGCCCCAACATACATCCTACCCATGTGGTTCAAGACTTATGGGAAGTACCTCTCATCTGGCCAATGAGTTGGGAAAAGTGGATAGGGACCATATCAATACCGATGGATGCATCATGTACTACCATAATCCTTATCTCTAGGATGCATGGTGTTCAAAAAATTTATCTGGGTTACCTTGAGACTGAATTTTGTCAGTGGAGAGTGGTAAGGTATTATGACTCACTCTCGATAAATTCCTCTTCATTATTCATATCAATGATAAAAAAAATAGAGATGAGATGTGATACAAATATGGTACATGGTAATAGGATGGCATGATGATCGATCATGATGGATGGATTGGTAGGTGGAATTCTCCCTAGTTGAGAGGGAGTGTTAAAATTTGAAACTAGGGCCAAAATCCACCTTTATACAACTCGTTTGATGGAAATGATGATTCTATTAAATTACTATTTTCAAAAGGACATAAATTGATATAAAGATAATCCAATTTGGATAATCAGAAGTGCATTTTTGAATTCATGGCCACACATGGGAAAATTGTTCAGGTTAGCCTCATCATCATGTAGACTCATGAAGCCCAATGGTCATGACTCCACCCTCAATGAATTGTATAAATAAAGGTGACCTCTCACATAATTTGGCATCATCATCACTCACACATTCTTCTCTCTTGTTCTCTAAATGTTTCATATAATTTTGGGCATCGTCTCTCTCTCTCTCTCTTGACTCACGTGTGGCACAAGAATGATGAGTTTTTTGACACAATTGTAGGGCCGAAAATTTCAGGAATTTGACCAAGTTTGAATATTCTTGACCAAGGGTTGTTTGACCATTTTTCACTATAATTTTTCAAGGAATATTTCCATTTAAAAATGCTGCATTGACTGGGACAGAAATTGAGATTTTCAGGGTTGTTTAACCTGTGTGGACCGCAACCCTATTTTACCTCATGGTTGACTTCATGTTGCCAAAGTTTGATAGAGTATTTTGTGACCATTTTGGGCTAACTTTGATTGTTGTTGAAGGCCAACATTCACCTCCTTTTACCGAGCTTCAGAGGAGGATATTTTCTACTACTTTGACCATCTTTGAATTTCTAGTTAGGGCTGAAGTCTGACTCCAGTTGACTACACAAATTTTCAGGGTTGTTTTCACTTTGAATTTGAAAAGTCAATTTTACTTTTGTACTCTCTATCTCTCTATCGAACATCTTGATATAATAATTAGAAGAATTGATCAAAGGGTTTTGCCCACATTAGGGTGTTTCTCTAGCATCCTCCAAATATGTTGTCCTCTTGTCTTGGCTTTCCTTTTAAATTTTTGTTTCAAGTTATATCTACTTTTACTCTCATTGTGATTAATGGTAAATTTGATTGCTATTAGAAAAAAAAATTGAAATTTTCATGGTTATGTTGATTCTTCCTAATATCATCTTTGGGATCCCATTCTAGTACACTTATCCTCCCGCAAATACTCCTCCTAATTAACTCAAACCATACATTTCTTTGACCCCGGTTGAACCTATTGTTCGTACCCCTTCCTTTGCTTCAGTTCCATATCAACATCAAGAATAAGCCACGGTTGTTGTGAAAGCATCTAGCAAGAGGTGAAAATACTAGAAAAAGGGAACCAACTACAAGGAACCCCAAACAACATGATCTCCTCCTAAGCCACCAAATCCTACTCCTCCATGCAATTTATGTGACGTTGTTGAGCATGTTGCCAATAATTTTTCTAAACTCTCTCATATAAAAAATTTGTTCTTTGATACCTTTCCTAACTCTAATACTCCCGAATTCCATGTCACCTTACCTAAGTTAGCTAAGAATAAAAACTCCTTATGCATGAATCACCCTTGTGATTTTTTCTATAAATATGTCCATTACTCCCATCACCTCCCATGCCTCGAAGATTTCCATGATACACTACAAGTGCTTGAGGACATAAATGCTACTTGTAGTGATTCCACCTACCCTCTACGTGTGGGTTTTTGTCCCGCTGTTATGCCAAAAAAAGAGGTCTCTCAACCACCCATCGTGATCACTCCTCTTGATGTCGAGATTATAAATATCTTCACCCCTATTCTCTAACTGTATTCATCCATGGGATCGATGTATTTGGGCTCTTTTTGAGTTTCCCATTATGATTCTGTTGAACCTTCTTTATCGAAAACTTCAGTCTAAACATCAGTAGATGTCCCATCTACTAGTAATTTGTATTCCCTTTTTCACGATGAGCATGTGAACCTTGTCTCTCATGACGATGCTTCGAGTATTTTTCCATCATGTGATCATTCTTCATCAAGTCCCCCTATATTCATTATGATGAATACATTATGGAAGCCATGACCAACCCTAAATATCCTTAGGATTATATACACCATAATGCATACTTCCTTCCACATAAAACATATGATAAATATGTTATGGAATCGAAATACTTCATCCATGGTGAGGTCAATTGGTTTAAAAATCTCATTCCTACATGAGATGCTTTTGAAGAAGGAAATATGACTAATGTATACCCTACCATCAAAATCATCATCTCAAATAAACCAGTGATTGAAGAGAATATCACCTTGGGGGTACAATGCATGCCAGAACAAATTCATGCTTACACTAAGTTATTCAAAGCATTTCATGATGTTTTCGCCTGGACTTATTCTAAGATGCATGTACTTTATCATGCCATTATTGAACACCATATCAACACATGGATAGATGTCATTCATATCCGCCAAAATCAAATACCTATACATCCTTTCAAGCATGAGGCTATCAAAGCCGAAATTGATAAGCTCAAGCATGATGGTTTTATTTACCACATTGCATACACCACATGGGTGTATAATCATGTTCTTTTCCTAAAGAAACAAGGCAACATTCGTGTCTACATGGGCTTTCACGATTTGAACAAAGCCTTTCCCAAAGATAAATTTCCCACTCCTTTCATAGATCAAATCACTGACAAGTGTGCAGGGCATGAGGATATTTCCTTTATGGATTTCTTCTTTGAATATAACCAGATATGTATCCCTTATGTTGGTAAAATTAAAACTACCTTCACTAGTATGTGGGGAAATGTTTCATATAGGGTCATGCCTTTCAATTTAAAGAATGTTGGGGCCACTTTTCAGCGTGCCATGTCCTACTGCTTTGATGACCCGACTCATTTTATTCATACGTATCTAGATGATCTCATCACTCATTCCAAGATTCCATCGCAACAAATTCATGATTTATGTTCCATCTTCCTTCTATGTCACCAGTATAACATTCGCCACTATACCCTTAAGTGTGTCTCTTTTATTCCTATTGGCCGATTATTGGGTTTCATTGTGTCGAAAGACACTATCACTCTTGACCCTCTCAAAGGTCAATCAATATGCCCCCCTCCTCATACACTTTTCCAGTTGCAAAGCATTCAAGGTAAATCCAATTTTCTTTTTCGATTTTTTCCTAACTATGCCACCAATGTACATGGGCTTCTTAGACTCCTTTGATATATCATTCCATTCGTTTCAAATGACCAAGCTTGACAATATTTAAATGCCCTCAATTAGGCTCTCAGTTTGGCTCCCTTTATTAGTCCACCTAACTTCGAAAGGGACTTCATCTTGTATATCTAAACTTCCACCTGTTCGCTCGCTAGGGTCTTCATATAGGAAGATGATTCTGTAAATGAGCATGCCATATATTATGTCAGTAAGAACCTTAAAGACCCCCCTATTTCCTATTCCCTTGAATAAATGTTGGTGTTGGTTTTTGTATGCTTTGTTCAAAAGATGCATCATTCTATCCTTACACATACCACCAAAATTGTGACTAATTCCAACCCTATGGCCTTCCTATTGAGTCAAAAAATCTTCAATGGAAGTTATGCTCATTGGATCTTTATCCTTTAAGAATTGATATCCAATTTGTGACACCGAAAAGTAAGAAAGTTTCAGCCCTTGCTGAATTCATTTTTTAATTTTCTAGTGGTGCATCGGATCCACCGGTAAATGATGACCTTCCATATGAACACTTGTTTGATATTACCTCAGATGATCCTTGGTATGGAAACATCCTCACGTATTTTTGAACCCATAAATTCAATCCCCATCTAAACCATGACGATCAAAAAATGCATTATTACGTCAATCCCATCGACATCTCCTTATTGGTGAAGATATTTATCATCGTGGTGTTGATACTTTCCTTCGTTGTTATCTAACCCATGTTGAAGGTGAGCAAGTGCTCAATGCCTATCATGATGATGCTTGTGGTGGTCACCTCTATGGAAGGGACGCTTCCTATAAAACCATGCACGCTAGACACTTTTAGCCTTCTCTATTCATTAATTGTATTGAGGTAGTCAAACATTGTCCCAATTATCAATTACTCGCCCCTAAGGCTCATGCTCCACCAACTACCTTCCATCCTATCATTGCATGAACCATTTCTGTAAATGGGCTAAGAATTTATGGACTGTTGACCCCTATTTTCTAATAACCATAAGTGTATCATCATCATGGTCGACTATTTTACCAAATGGGTTGAATCCATGCCCATTTTCAATAAAAATACATCTACTGTAGACCTATTCTTCATTAACCATGTTATTGGTCGATTTTTGGCTTCTAAAGCAATTAGTCTCTAAAAATTTCCAACACTTCAAAGATGAGATATGGCATGAGTTATCCTCACTGTTGTGATTTGAACACCAATATTAATTATCATATTACCACCAAGGCAATGGCAAAGTTAAAGCTGTGAATAAAATCCTTAAAAATATGCTTCAACGGATGGTGAATAAACACCAAACCAACTACCATCTTATGCTCTTCCCTACTTTGTGGGCCTATATAACCTCTATCAAAACTTCCAGTATTAGAAATAGAGTGTCAAAACCCCCTCTCTCCACCTTGTTGTCAAACTCCTCCCGAACACCCAACCTTTAAAACAAAGAATTAACATGCTTGAGCATGCTAATGAATACCTTTGTGTTACATTTCAAACCATTGAAGCGGCCAAAATGTGCACCAAAGCTCAGTATGACCGTAAATTCTATCCTTATACCTTTCACGAAGGAAACCTTATTCTTTTCTATGACCAAGCTCATGATGTCTTGGGGCGTGGAAAGTTTGAACCATTATGGCTTTGCCCTTACATCATTTTTAAGTGTTTGGGAAAGGGGGGATACCTTTTAGAGGATCTAGAGGGAGAAATAATTCCTAAACCTCGCAATGAACTCTACTAGAAGATTTTTTTCTGATAGAATTTCCCATCGAAATGCATGTATCTCTTTATTTTTTGCATTTAGGTAGCTTGCATCCCCCATTATCTCATTTTTTTGTATTATTTCATATTTCAGATGGATCCCTCATCCACAACCCATATAAGATATGTTGTTGGTGTCAGTCGATTTTCCAGGGATATAGCCTCGGTATCTTAGGCCATTTTCACCACTTTGCATTTGTTATTTCACTCCATTGATGTCTGAATTAGATTTGCCACAAATAACTAGGCCACATATGATGCATTGATAGGTTTGTTATTTTATTCCCTTTGATAATCGCATCCTTCATCATCATTTTTGTCTTCATTCCTTGCTACTTTTCATGCAATTGAATGGTTTTTACCAGGTGCGTAACCTTGTCCTATTTAGAAATTATTTATGAGTTAATATTTTTGCACGTTAATTTGAATCCATTACATTTAGTCCTGTTCATATAGAAAATAATGACTATTTATATACAATTTCAAATAACATTCTATATTTGTATTTTTCACATGCATACACAAGAAGACAACCATAGTATAAAAAATGGTGAACCACAACAGTCACAAAAATGATGCATAACCATATTATTTATCATCATATCAAACATAGTGTGTTTGGATTCCACTACTCTAAATAAATTCGACATGCCCATATCATGTTACAGAAAAAAGGTGTCCCACATCCCTATGCCAAATCACCATCATTTGGAGGATCTTGAGCCAATGGATCCATGCCCCCCCACCTATAAGTCTCAAAATTCCTAACTAGCCATGGCTATGCATCTTGTGATACCTCACCATTCTAAGGGAAGACCAATTCACTCATATGTATATCGATCTTCTAACTCATGTCATCCACACTCGATCACACTAGTAAGTAGCACATCTAGCCTACGATGGAGGTCCTCTAGTAGCACATCACTATATGATCTCTGCTGTGATGTCGAACTCCTATAATTTGTTGCCCCAAGTGTTGTGGCTTGTCTTGTATATATGGAAAGCCTCACCAGTGTTATATATGCATACCATTATTTTGGAAAATAATACCAAATACATACATTTTGTAAAATCTACATGCGATAAAAATATAGAAAATATCACTTACCATATGGACCCCATGCTCATCCAAGCAGGATTGGTAAGTCAAGATCTCCCTTGTATTTCATTCCACTCTACAGATATTCATCTATGTATAATGGAATCTATTCCCAATGAGAAAATAAATCAATTCACAACAACCGTCTCACTCCCACTCCTCCACTTCATCATAGTAGTTTCGCCCAATGACGCATCCTGGGGGGCCCAACATGGATCTCTACATGTGGACACAATATATTCTCAAAAAATAATGATCATACAAATTTCCTAAATGAACGATTATCATTGGTCCATTTCCTACATATACTAAACTATCATTTCAATGAAAAAAAAATAATTTGGGACCACCCATAGTAGGTCCCTTCCAATGGACTCTCCACAAGCATCATCTGCCCCTCGAGTGATGTGATGAAAGGCATGAATACCAAAATTTTTCACCACCACTATGATTGTAGCCTGTGCCTGGAGTATCTCTAGCTCATTTATATGGATGGTTATGCCCTTTGCACGAACACCCATTACATAATGATGATCCAAAAATTCCCCTATATTCCTGCCACGAGGAAACACCAGATGTATCTCCCCCACCACTCCAAAGGGGGGAAATAATATCAAGAAGTATATGTCCTGGATAGTGATTTCGATACTATGCTCATATACCACAAACGCCTCCTGATTTGGATCCCAATATCTCACCATCCTATACAGGAGGGGTTCACCATCCTTTATCAATGGGTTCTCCAAAAACATAAGTACCGCATATCGCGCTAGAACCCATATGATTGCTTGGTTCCCCAGAATCTCAACACAAAGAGTCTCAAAATCTCATTCTCATCATACATGCTTTCACTCTGACATACCTGCAAAATACAATTTTTTTTTTTTAGCTCAGATTCAAACGCATACACTTTTGGTTCTTAGCTTCAGTTCAACAGAGACCCCCAGACCTACTTTTCCCTTCAACCAAAAACACAAATGTTTCCCTCAAAAATGTGTTGGAAACACTTCTTGACCCAATTTCAATGTTCCAGAATGCAGAATAGGGTCAAAAAAGTATGTTGCGACCATGAGAATGAGCAGGGGTTCCCTCAGTAATTTGAAGCCCTAATATGAAATTTTAATCCACCAAATTTGATGAGTAAGGTTAGTACACATACCTAAAACTTGCAGATCCAAATTATGATGTTTTTTTTGTCTTCTAAGATCACCTTAAGATTTAGGCCTTCTCCTCTTATCCAATTTCTGCACAATGAATTTGATTTGGCGGTATGAATCCCTTTTATAGGAAAAAAAATAGTTTTTCTATCGCTCATTGATACCAAACCATAGTTTATTTTGAAAAACCATCAAAATATTTGGAAATATCTCACTGAGTTCCATCATGGATCTCTTTTTTCTTTTGGTAATCTGACACCTCAAGGGGAAGTCATTTTTTCCATGAGGTTTCACTTTGCCACCTATTAAAGTTTATTTTCTTCATATGAGTCGCGTGTAATCTGGTACCACTTTACCTTTTCACTTGTCGACTCATATGTAATTTTTTCGTCATGAGTAACCATTATTTACTCATGTTTTTATGGTCCCCTCTGGGTCTCCCCCATGTAGCAGCATCATCAAGTCACCCTTATTTATTGCATCTGAGATGAGTCACCCTTGCATTCATGGGGTCTTTTCCAATTCAAATTGAGTCCAGTTACAGTCCTCCATCCATATTTTTGTTACATTCATCCCATTTTCCTCATAGATGGCCTCGAACTATATTTCTCTGTCTCTGAGAATCCTCCATCTGAGTAAAAACCATCCCCTCTAGAATCAAGTCATTTGTTTCTAGGTAAACTATGCATATTATGCTCTAACAAGGGAAGTATTCAATCCACCACTCATCTTATTTCCTTCCATCATCATCCCTAGTGTCATTCCATTAGTCACTTTATTATGATCCCTCATGCCTTTGTTGAGTATTCCTCATTAGCTCAACTTTAACAGACCTTCTTCTGTCAACTTCAACATATTTATTCCAGGAATGTAGTCTACATGGTGGTTTACCTTGGTTCTAGCCTTCATCATTGTCAATTTCCTCAGATAAAGCAAAGGGAATCATGATTTCCCCTTGAATTGGTTGTTCCTTGCGTGCTAGACTTCAACTCATTATCACACGATCAAGAATCATACACTGAATGGTCCAATAGATTATCCTAGTGTTCTCTGGGTGTGTGTGATCTATTCAAAACCTCATGAGGTGGTGGCCCTTTAGGTAGCCCCCCACATGCCTGGATTTGATTCAATTATGATCCAACCTGAGATGCAGTTCCAAATATTTGATGGGGTCAGTTCCAGCAACTTGCAGTGACCACAACTGCATGTCCCCTTCAAATGATGCATTCATATCTTCAAAACCCTTTCCTATTCAGTAAGGGTTCTTTGGCTATGATTCCCACTCACCATGTTAGATTGAGGGGTATTATGTGTCATGTAATGAGATAAGTAGATGCTATTGTCTTCAACCCTCGCCTACGTTTTTCTAGGCACATTATGTGTCTAGGAATCATTGTATTATTGTATCACATTTTGGACCACTGATGTCAGCATATCATATGTCATGTATCATGTACATTTTTTATCAATCCCACATTGTTGGGCTCACCATTATATGTACTTATTTATCTTGGCAGGCATGGGTATGCCTCCCCTACCTCAATTGAGATCATGTGTACTCCAAAATAAAATGAGACTTATATCAATTTAGTAGGTCTCACCCACTCCATTCCTTTTTCCTTCCTTGTATTGATTCAGCTTGTTATCTCTCTCTCTCTCTGACTCCCCTTTGGTGTCTCGTGGAAGTGTAACCTATAATGTGTTTCGGCCATACAATTTTGGGGGAAATCAGTTATCACCTAAAAAATGATCACCTAGCCATTTCTAATGATGTGGATAGAAATAAACCATGTAGGATTAATTTTACCGTAGTAAAATCACTTTCACTATAGGAAAAAATTTAGTAAACCATTTTTATTAAATTATTTCTAATTAAAATTAAGAAAACCCATGAAAATAATTGAATAAACCATTTTTTATTTAATTTTCTCTATAAATATTTTTTAAATAATTATTTCATAATTATTCCTTATCACAATTGACTAAATCACCTAGGAATAATTAAATAAATCACTATTTATTTATTATTCCCTCATTATATTTTCGGAATAGTTATTAAACCATTATTTAATAATTATTTCACTTTCACATATTTCTTAATCCTCACAAAGTGATTAATAAATCATTTTATCTTTTAATAACTTCTAAATAAAATTATTTGACCATTTTGAATATATTTTTCCTCTCAACGAAACAAAATAAAGTATTCCTAATAGTTAGATATTGATTTGGTCAATAATATTTTATTGTTTCCTATCTTGGAGAACAACCCAATAATTTGTTATAAATTATAGGTTTTTCCATTCAATTCTTCTCCATTATCACTATCATCGTCACCATTACCGTGAAAGAGAAAAGAATGATGAAGCACAAGGACATCAATGGAACCATGCCCTGGACGGGGATTTCCATACCCTTGGTGTATATCTCCTTGACTAGGTGTCTTCTAATAAAATTTTTATTGATTCAAAGTCTTTCTCTATTGGGTTATTGCATCAATTATTTGAAGTTGTTTTATGTTTTGGATCACATACAATCTTCTTGCTACAAGGATTTCTTGTTTTGTCATTGCAGATCTGAAGCATAAACAACCATATTTTTTTTTTAGGATCACTTGTCACGAGTGACTTAATTAAAGTGTTTTTCGCACACATTCCTAAAATATTTAGACTAACAACATGAAAGGTAATTAACATTTCCTTTTCATGAACCAATTGGCATGATTTTCACACCAATCGACATAACCATTGGGTAAACATATAAAAGGACATATTTCTATTAATTGATGTGCTAAACCGATAATTCTAACCCTTGTTGGATGCATGTTGATGATCCTTCATGGGGTGGCTGAGTGAAATTGATAATACCTATCTATTATGGATTGGAACATGTTAGAGGTTACATATGATTTCAAATAGGAGTAATTTTTACACTAGAATTGGGCCATGATCACTCAAACAAGTGCAAGGGAAGAGGTTCATCCCTAAGTAGTCTATCTTGGAAATGAAAAATTTATGTGCAAGAAATTTATTTCATGAAATCTAAAATGATGAAATATATGAAACTTTGATGATGATGTTTACTTCAAGGAGGGGAGGATGTCATACCCCTAGTGCATTTCTTTTTAAAGGCATGATTATTTTTAGATTACTATGATTATGATTTTAACTTAGCAGTTGTGGAGGATAGGATGTAATTGAGGGATTATCTAATTGAATTTTATATTCTAAATAAAAGTTTTACGTTGGGAAAACTATGGAAAGAGCACATGAGTAACATATAGTTCTTACTATTCTACAAGTGTTATTAAGTGGTCAAGTCAACGGAGTGGACATTCCCAGACAATTCTCCTAAAAATCCCTTGAGAGATTAATTATTAATAAAATATGATAATCGGAGAGAATGTTACACTAAATTACAAAACAATACAATGGGAGAGAAAGATTATGCGAAAAAATTCACTGGAGAAAAATCCTATGTTGTGTGAAAAGAAAAAGAAAGCATAACAAGAGAGAAATGCATGCCTTAAAGGAAAAATAATAGAAATTTTCCTAATAAAAATAAAAATACTAGGTTGTCAGAATCAAAGGAAAGTAGGACACTACTGAGAGGGGGGATGAATCAATAGTGTGGACAAATTATACAATTTTTCACAGATTATACTTTTCAATCAATTTAGGAATTGTTCATGCATAAAAAAATATTGCTCAATCATAACATAAACATCATCAAGCACATGATAAATATATATGAGAGACACAATTATTCCTTTTATTACAAACTTCAACTTAATTACATAAATGCCCACAAGCTACTACTTGTAGGTTTATCAACTACTATCTTCTATCCTTGCGTGTTTATCAGTAAATAATAAAAAGGACGACTGCCCATACTCATTTATTAGTCAATACTAAAAGGGGCAGTTTCCCCTACATTTACCAACACGCACTAGAAGTATTTTCTACCCCGAAACTGCAATTTATAACTTGCCAACATTTTTTATCCATCTTTCATCCATTTTCAAACTAGAACCAATAGGCCACTTATGTCATAAAAAAAAAAAAATTTCTTCACTACAAGTGCACACCAAAGCCACCCTACACACCCTTGAACAATATTTTATTACCACTAAAAACACCATCGCATTCTGCAATTTCTCATTACTGAAAAAATCACCAAACTTTATACACTAGCAACATCAACACCAATTCATTCTCTTCCTTCTCAAACACATTTAAGACATAAATATGTCTCTTATTAAACTTTTATGAATACCAAGGCTATTATGAATCATGTTTCACCTACAAATCTCATCCACATAGTCAAATTCTTGCAACTCATAAACTTTGTTTCTTGAATTCTACTTTTAAAGAGTTCTAGCCTCATATTTTTGGATTGAACTTTGGTTAACTTGCCTTCTTCTTTTTTCTTTGATTTTGCATGAATCCTTATTTTTTCCTTTTTCTTGCTCATATTATTATTCTAGCTATGTTCATCATGTTCTCTTCCTTGAAAAACCTTCTTCTGCAAGTTAAATTGCTTAATCTTACTAATTTTAGCTAATATGGATTTTTATAGGTTTTAGTAGAAGTTTTTCTATTTTTGTGTGTTGTTAACTTTGTATTGATTGCCATATTTTTTATCAAATTTATAGTTCCATTTTTTTTTACCTTAAGCTCATTTTTCTCAGAACCATTAACTATCTAATCCCATAGAACCAGGTCTCTGTAAGCTTGTCTAAGCCCTTCGCGGGCTAAATTCATTTATAACATTCTTGTTCCCTTGGTATATTTCTACAAAAAATAACCAAAGGCAAGGTCTTATCTCATATCCCCTCTATCCCCACACATTCCCTTTATGAGTCATTAAAAAATAGTCGGGGTCATCCGCAGGGTCGATCTGTTGTAGGGGGGCCACCCTGATGCCTTTTAATTGGTTGTCACTACATTGTTTTCAATATTGTGTGTATTGATGCTTTCCTATCCCAATACTTCTAGTGCTTCATGCACTTTAACAATCCTTCGGGATGGGCCTAGTGGGCTTAGCTATTTTGCAGGGTCCTCCTGACCTCATTTAATTGGCTTATGCCTGCCAACATGTCATTTTTGTTGTTTTCCAGATCCTGCTACCTAATTCCATCCTCTTGTGAACCATAAAAAAAATATTGGGTTCCATATAACATGATGATGCCATGTTGACATCACCTATACCACATTTTTACCAATGATTGGTCACAAGTATTATCCAAATATGGGAATTTTGGCTACTCAGAAATGCGAAATATAACTGCCACATGTCCTCCAATGATTGGCCTATGTTGACATCATCACTTGCATTGTCTGGGCCAATATTACACTATCACTTGTCCTGTTAGAGGAGAGAGAAAGAGAGTCATGAGTCCTGTTTGGCAAGCGATTTCCTTTATGAATATTTTGACAAGGCCATTAGGTTTAAGCAATCTCCCTTTGTATTTCTCAAACCTTCCATCGAACCGAAACTCCTCTACACTTCCTCTTGGTTATCCCTCTGGGATTCACCTCCCTGATAGCCTTGAGTGAGCTGAGCTATAGGAGTGGGGACCCCTGATTAACACTCATTGATTTGAGTTCTTTATTCCTATTTTTCGATGCTAGTCTCCTAGCACATTGGATTTGTGCACCCTAAACATACCACAAGGCTTCACCTACCAGGATAGCATCATCCTACTCCATCCATTTAAGTGCTCTATCAATGTGTATCACGATATATCCACCAACCTACCCTCTTCAGAAAAGGTTTTCAAGTGGGCTCCGCTTTCAACAAATGAAGTGCCTCTCAACTCATTTGTTGTTCATGCCACATCAACTCAGTTCTTTTTCTGACTCCTCCTCTATGTTTTACCATTGGGTTTGGTACTTTTCCAACTTTGACTATGTGCAAAAGTGGTTTCTAAATTCCTCTTATCTCCATTATCTTTGACTTGAGAACTTTCAAATTTGACTAGCTATAACTTTTAAACGAGGAGGCCATTTTCAAGCTTCCACATATCACTGGAAATATTTTTCCGATCTCCTTCCATCTACATGGGTTTTACTCATGTTTGAGATGATATTCTACATAATAATTGGCTCCAAATTCTATGCTCCTTCTAATTTCCTCAGCAACCTTCTGCTCCTCCTGTAGTCACCTCATGTCATTTTTTGACATATGTGCCATCTATTGAAAATGAAAAAACCATCTCTATTTCTTTGTAATTGTCATGGTTTACCTTTTCCAATTTTTTTTCTTTTGATTTTTCCATCAATAACCACATATTTACCAATGCATTTGTAGTTGGGATTGCTTGCCTTTTCCAATATTTTCCACTGCCTTTACCTTTTCCTTTCCCATCAATGACAACATATTTCCATAAATATCCCCCTTTGGCATTGATGTAAACATGAATATAAAAAAACACATCATCACGAATGATTCAGCAATGATAAATAAAATATAAGTGTAATTATCTTCTTTGTATTTGATGCTTATCTTTGTGTTTTTCGTTAGGTCCTTCTCCTTCTTTTTATGAGGTTACTTAACATCATTTGTTTGATCATAAATACTTCTTCCCCTTTGACACTAATGGGAAATATACTAACATGATCCCCACGTCAAAAATATCTCTATGTATTTTGATCCCGTGGACCTTCCAATTGCTTCTTTTTATGCTGAAAATCTTAGGTATCTCTGAGATGATCCAAGCAACTTCCTCTATGTCACTTGATACCAATTGTTGAATTTATTCCAATGATGGAAATTGTTGATCACTTGATAATTATGTGTTCTTATCCTTTGATCATGATTTTTTCACCACAAATATGTTGCATGATACCAATTTCCAATAGAAAAACATAACATTAATCCACTCTCATGCAACAGCCATCGTTAGCCTATGTGATGCAGTAAGGAACTAATACTAGTTAATGGTACCAATAGTCAATTATTAATTTGATACTAAAATGTTTTCTTGATACGAAAACCTCTTGCTCCCTCTTTGTGTTAGGAATATGTAAAAAATAATTTCTAAATAAAATTTCATAGTAAATGAATAATCACCATCTATATATAATTGAATTTCAACAATTAACATAAAATGTAATACTTTCCTTTATCCTTCAAATGCATTCATTGGCATGTTCCTTTATGTTTCTTGCATCTAACCTTTTTGGATTCCATTTAAGCCATCCTCTTCTCTTCAATGAAGAGGAAAAAGGCATCTACTCTCCCTTAATATATTATCTTCCTTTTTCATTCACACCTCAATATGAGATGATTTTTTGTGTTGGTTTTCCTAACTCGTTGACTTTATTCCATTTCCTTAGTATACAAAACACTCATAATTACTATTTTTAGCACCAATAAAAGCCAATTTTCAATTTACCTATTTATATTCATTCCCACTGTATTTATTTCAAGGAATATTAGGTTTGATGTTGCTTCGTTTGTCTGATTTGAGTCTCTGCATGTTTCAGGTTATATAAGAGAGATCAATCATAGAAATTTCAGACTCTAATATTCCAAATATTTTTTGATTAGATTCAAAACCAAACATTTTTTTATCTTTCCTCCATTCTCCATTCAATCTGCCTTTCTTCTGAGTGTTGAAATAGAACTTTCATTTTTGTCCTTCCCAACTCTCAACATGATCCATACCTTTATTTGCAGTGTTCTGAAAAGAGGATTTCTTGAATTTTTTTCATGTAGATGCTTTTCACCCATAATTATTACACCTATAGGATTTAACATTATCCAATAAGAGATAAACTATTTTTTATTCTTGCCAAACCTTCCATTTGTCCAATTTCTTAAATTGATTCTCATTCTCCTGGTGTTTTTGTGCCAATGGAAATACTAGCTTTGAGGTGAAAAGGCTCTTTGTATTTGGGTGTTCAAATTTATCTTAGAAACTCACGGTTGTGGCTTAAATAATTCATTCAACCTTTTCTAATATTCCTTATTTTTCCTCTTTGGACACTAGGAGGCAATTTGGCCTACGTTATTACAATAAAATCATATGAGGGGTTGCATACCTCTGTTTTGATTCCTCGAAGTTGCTTTATCTTCTTCATGTTGTGTTCATTTCTCTTCCACTTCAATGTTGTCGGATATTTCTTTGAGTAAACTAGTGGGTCACTTTACTAATGTTACACGGTCACTGTCATCTTCAATTTTTTTCTAAGCCTGAGAGAAAAAAATGGTTGCTTTGAATCTCCTTAAACACTTCATAATTATTTGCATGCTTCTAAAGATTCCCCAACTACTCTTTTAAAGATCTATTCTCTTCTTCTAGTTTCATATTTATGGATCTAATTTTCTTAATCTCCTCAAGAGCTGATATGACTTGCCTTTTAAAATATATCTTTTCTTCAATATCTTCCAAAGCAATGGACTGAAGCAACCAGATTCAAAACAAGTGCCTATTTTACTCTTAGTTTTTTTTTCCCTGAATGACTTCAAAGAGCTGACACATGAGTTATCCCTTTTTCCTATTCACAAGAGGTAGACCCATTATCTTCTTGACCAATGTCTAGATATTCTATTTCTATTAAAGCAGCTTCTTCTTCACTACAGCTAAATTAGCAACTCTCACTTTCACTAGTGCTTGAAGCTGATAAATTTAGAGATAAATGACCTATTATTATATAATAACAAAAAAAGTAAAAAAAAAAAAATTATATTGCACCTTCTGTGATTTCTGATCTATATTTTTGCCTCTTGATATTGAAGGATTATCCTCTAATTCATGATCTTCAATTATCCTTGAATCTTTGGCTACTTCATCCTTCGGGGAAAGCATGTTGACATCACATGTAACTTGCATGTCTAATTCATAAATGTACTACAATTTATCCAATATCTCCTTCGAAGTCTTAAAATGGATTACTTTGTAAATATATGACTTAGACAACTCTCTCATGATTTCCTTACTAGCCATTTTTATCAAAATTATCATTTATTAATCCATCTTCCACAGATAGCCATACATCTAGATCAATAGATTGCAAATAGATTCTCATCCTTACCTTCCAAGTTGTATAATTTGAGCCATTCAAAAATTGAACTCCATATGAGGTAATCCAGTCTTGGTTCTCCATGATGTTAAAAAATTATATATTACAAAGCAATGCAACACATAAAATATGCACAAAACACAAGCACACAGAACACATAAAACTAGAGAGACACATATATACGTGGTTCACCTAGTTTGGGCTACGTCCACCCTGAATAGCCAATCCTTCCTTTCTATTATCCAGCAAAATGAAGAGACAAAACCTACAATAGATACGTTGTAATATCCTCTATTCTCTCTCACAGTCTCTCTATCTTTTTCTCATTACAAGAATACATATACAATACACAACCACAATACAATACCCTCATACAAGCGATGGGTTACCTTCTAGGGAAAAAAAACCTAAACTAAACATAACTTCTATCATCAGATCATTTGCCAAATGAATGGCCCAGATTGACTAGAAATTACTATACTTTTACCAGGAAATTTTACATATGTTTTTAGCTTCTAGGGCGCTACCCCTGAAACTCCCAGCCAGGGGGGGCCTCCATAAAGTCGTGGCCGCCCCCCCTGGATCCCCTAGGTAGCGTTTAATTTCGGGCGGTGTTTCCGCCCCATTAAAGTATTAGGGTCCAACGCTGTGATACAAAATAAACAAGATAATCAGGCTCCACTCCCAACACATGATACATAATCTTCCTTCTAGCTGTTAAAGTAATTCTAAATTATACCAAATCTGATATTAATTGTTAAAATCAATGGAAACCGGGACACTACTGAGAAGGGTAGTGAATAACTAGTGTGGAAAAATTATATATTTTTTCACAAATTATACTTTTCCATCACTTTACATATTTTTCATGGATTAGAAACACAAATCAAACTCAACATAAACATTTATTTGGTCTGATTTTACAAAAGTCTTGATCTGATTTTGCAAAGAATTGTTTTGGGTTTAAGGACTTTTCTTGTAAGTACATTCAAAGGACTTCAAAGGACTTTTCTTTGAGACACATTATTTTCGTACATTTGATCTGATTTTGAAAGGAATTTTTTTGGGTTTAAATAATTTTCTTGGAGGTAGATTCGAAAGACATTTCTTGGAGGTATGTGATATAGTTTTTTGGGCTTTTTTTTTTTTAAGTATGGATTTGGGATTAATTTCGAAAGGACATTTTTTTGTTTCGGGTTGAAGTAAATCTTTTATAATGATTTTTTTAAAATGTGTTTTTCTGTAACTTTTTAAATGAATTTTTTTTTAGGACTTGGAAGGAAATATTTTGAACTTCGTTTCATTTTTATAAGACATTTTTTTCTTGAATTTTTTAAAGTAAGTGTTTTGGATTGGAGTATGTATTTTTTGAAAAAAATTTAAAATGATTTTTCTTTAAATTAAATCTTTGTGATGTTTTTTTAATTGAGTTTTTTTCTAAATTTTTGAGGGAAATGTTTTGAACTTCATACTCTATTATCATGGGAAATCGAATAAATTGTATGAGAAAATATGATCAAAAAAGAGACCCTGAGGAACGTAGAGAAGAGACGAGACAATCTCGCAAAAGAAAGATAGAAGCACTCTCAAATATTGAAGGGAAAAATCAACCTCAACTAGAAGTTGAAATAGGTATGTAAATGTAAATATTATGATTTTGATATATTTACAATTTTCCTAGTGTAAAATGTGAAGCTTAATTTTTATTTGATGAACTAATTTGAAAAATATTTTGCAATGTAAATAGAGAGAGATATTCCTCAAAACATTGATGATGAGATACAAAATTTTGAAAGAGAAAGTGAAAGAGATATTGAACCAATGATTGAAGATGGTGAAAATGATGAAAGAAATTCAAGTGAAGAAATTGAATCACAAGGTATGTTCATATATATATATATAGACACACACACACACACACATATATATATGTTGAACACATGCATGTATTATTGAAATTATACCTATATTTATTAATTTAGTTATTTATTGAATATATAAACTTATTATGTACTATTCATTCGAATATGTACAGATGAAATCAATGTCAATGACGAGATGTTAGAAAATGTTGACACTCACACATATGGAGATAAAAAAGCTGACCATTATATACGATATCGTGTTAACCGCATTTTTGAGAAGTATTTCATAAAGGAAAATGTGACAGTTCAAGCCCAAATGTTGAAAGGTCTCCTATAATTAAGGAAATTAAAAGAAGCTATGACTTTATTGGGTATTCGAAAATCAACCAAAGATAAAAAAATGAAGGAAAATGTGATACAAAATATAAATAGTGCTATAAATTAAATGAGAATATCTAGACAGAAAAATGTTTCAATGTACATAGAGAAATACATATGGCAGTGGTTTCATCAAGTACTAAAGAGAATTGTTTGGTAAAATCTATGGCACGAGCATTATGAACCTCGAGAAAAAATTTGCACAAACATCAGAAATTTTGATTGCAAATAGATGTAAATAATGAAATTGCTTGTTGGAGAGCTATTTGTAGGCAACCATATAAAGATAGAATTGGAGAAAATGTTAAAAAAATAATATATGAATATTGGAATAAAAATTCACATGTTTCGCCAATTGCAAGGCATGTGATGCGAAGAAGAATAGCACGAAATCAGTACGAAGAACATGAAAAGCATTTCTTGGAAACCACTCAGATAGAGTTGTTCAACAAGTTCAAAGAAGAGAATCGTGAAATTCATGTTTCAATCAGTGCTTTTGTTCAACAAAAACCGTGGTATGTAAAACCTATCACCATACGCGACACTTGTTGTTGCCGTTATCATGTGGAATTTGAGTTATATTATGAGACATTCCTTGATTTTGGTAGAACATTTTGGAAGGATTCACCTCCTCCTTCCACTATCCATGATTTCATATCTCAAATTCTATGTGAAAGAGAAAGCGATGAACTATTTTACGAAAAGAAATGTGTTGGTGGTAAAAAATGCGATGATTGTGGAAATTTGACTAAATTTCAAAAGAAATATCGCAGTGATATAATGATCAATCATTGTCCAACATGAAAGTGAAATGGAAGAGATATGAATATATCCATAAATCGATTCAAGGTGCAAGTAGTGTTAAAAGAATTGAATTACGAGAAGAAGAAATTTTTTTGATAGACTTTTTGAGAAAGTTTGAGGTAGAAATTTACAAATACACCAAGCATTCCCATAGAGCTTGATGGCAAGACTTGCAATTCAAAAAATCTGGTGAAGTTTTTCCACCAGGGACCATTTTGTCAGTAATTGATTTTGCAGAAAACTACATATTAGTTCCAAAAAAAGAAATTCAGAGTGAATACTATAATTCTGACGAAGTCTCCATGCTCATCCATATTATATATAGACATGCTGAAAAAAACGTCGATCATATAGAAATAACCAATGAAAATTGACATATTATTCAAGAATATCACTTTTATATCAGTGATGATCGTACACATGATACATATTTTGTACAACATTATTTTGGAAAAATTTATGATTCCTTGAAAAATAGTGGAACAACATTCAATGAACATTGGATATGGTTAGACAGATGTGTAGGACAATTCAAGTCAGCATGATCATTCTTTTGGTTGTGTTGTCTTCATAAGAAAACCTGCATTAAACATTGTTGGAATTTCTTTGAGACTGGCCATGGAAAAGGAGAACATGACGGTGTAGGGGCATGCATAAAAAGAACACTTTGAAGATATAAAATGAACCACTCTGCAAGATGACTTGTGGGCACGAAAGAAATTGTTCAATGGTGCATCGCTTCTCTAAGCCATGAGACTAATCGATCAGGGGAAGTGAGAAGGTACCTTCAATTTAATTTTTATTGAATATCTAATTAAATAAACAGTGTACATTTATCACAATGTTTATCTTTGATTTTATTTTGATATCATATTTACATTATTCTTTAAATTTTCCATATAAAGGTTTTTTTGGCATATTAGGATCGAAGACGTTGATAGATAAATTGGAAATGATGTTGAAACAATAAAAGGGACTCAAAAATTGCATTCAATTAAAACAAATTCGTCCAGAAATGTTTTTGCATTGGATAAAATAAAATATTCTTTTTTTTCTCCTGTTTTCATAGACAACACAAAATCCAATGACGTTTGTGAAAACAAAATGTATGTAAAAGATTGGAAATATCCAGAGCTAAATGCAAAGGGAAAAATGTACGTTGCAATGTTTGAAGAAATGCAATCAGAGGAGAGTACAATATCATCCGATGGTGCTCGAGTTTTTGATCTTGTTAGAGAAGGTAACAGTTGAATTGCTTTCTAATGATAAAGATCTAGAAATAAATTTGAATATATGTATAATTTTGTTAGGTTTGTTTTATTGTACAGGAGATGTTTTTGCTGTAACTACACCTACTAACAATGATGAAAATATGAAGTATGATTTGATGCGTTGCACTATATGAAAAATGAAAATATTAGAAGACTATAATGATCACTGATTTCCATATGAAAGAGGATCTATTATACTAAAAGGTTATTTTTTCAAACAAACTAATCAAAGTGGGAATTTTGTTTACTTTGAAGGCTATGAACCTGATTTCATAAGTTGTCAATATAGTCACCTGGTGTGTGCATCATGCATAAAGTTGATCGAGGTTCAATCAAAGAAAAAAACGAATATTAAGAAATGGAAAATGTCAAAATCTGATAATGAACAGATTATTGAAGATGGAATTCTATTGGATTTTTTTTTTATTAAACTGCCCAACAATTTATTCTCTTTGTATTATATGTCCTAGAACTTCCAGTACTCAATTAAAAAATGAGCTGCCTTTTTATTTTATCTGTGCAAGTGTTTGCACATGTACAAATTGTTTTGGTACATGCACACTCTAGTATCAACTGAAAGTATCTTTTCTATACATGCATTGGTGAAAATTGTTGCATACATATTGGATGTGTATGTATACGTTCTAGAATGCAATTAACTATTCAAGTAGTTTTACTATGTGCATTGATGAAAAACGTTTCATGTACTCAATGTATATGTTCTAGAATGCAATTAACTGTAAGTAGTTTTTCTATGTGCATTGATGAAAAATGTTGCATGTACTGGATATATACACAAACTCAATGCACGCAGTTTTTCTTGTGGGATTTTTTAGTAAAAATTATTCACAATGTAAATAAGTTATCCGCAATATAATTTTGTATGAAGATTCCTTTCAGACAAGAGACTCGGAGCACTTTTTCGACTTTTGGTGGGATTTGACCCACATCTCTATTCCTGATTGAAAATCTAGTACAAAATTTATCTGTCCAATGGTCGAATATGTTCTATGTGCATTAATGAAAAATTTACATACTACATACTATTGTTTGAGTGAATTTTTATTTTAAAACTTACCAAATGTACTTCAACCATGTCTAAAACTTGAATTTTAAAAGTTTTTTGATTATATCAAAACAAATTACTTCACATGTCCTTCCAATTGTAGTTCAACTATCCAATAAAAACATTAACCATTTAACATTATATCACATGCCAAATGTAGATTAAATTGGTATCCAAAACTTAGTTTTAAATAAATTCTGATTATATCACAACATTACTTCAAAACTTAGTTTTAAAAACTTTTTGATTATATCACAACATTACTTCACATATTTAATGTAACTCAACCATCCAGAACTTGGGTTTTAAAAACTTTTTGATTATATCAGAACATTACTTGACATGCCATCCAATTGTAGTTCAACTATCCAATAAAAACATTTAACATTATATCACAGGTGCCAAATTTATATTGAAACCATCCAAAACTTAAGTTTTAAAAACTTTTTGATTATATATCATGCAACATTACTTCACATGCCATGCCAATTATAGTTCAACTATCCAATAAAAACATTTAACATTATATCCCATGTGCCAAATGTAGATTGAAACCATCCAAAATTTAAGTTTTAAAAACTTTTTGATTATATATCATGCAACATTACTTCACATGCCATGCCAATTATAGTTCAACTATCCAATAAAAACATTTAACATTATATCGCATGCCAAATGTAGATTGAAACCATCCAAAATTATAGATCACAACATTACTTCACATGCATGTATTACTTCACATGCCATGCCAATTTTAGTTCTTGACTATCCAATAAAAACATTTAACATTTAACATTAAATATCACATGCCAAATGTAGATTAAAACCATCCAAAACTTGAGTTTTAAAAACCTTTTGATTATATCGTGCAACATTACTTCACATGCCATGCCAATTATAGTTCAACTATCCAATAAAAACATTTAACATTATATCACATGCCAAATGTAGATTGAAACCATCCAAAATTATAGATCACAACATTACTTCACATGGACGTATTACTTCACAAGCCATGCCAATTGTGGTTCTTGAATATCCAATAAAAACATTAAATATCACATGCCAAATGTAGATTGAAACCATCCAAAAATTGAGTTTTACAAACTTTTGATTATATCATGTAACATTACTTCACATGCCATGCCAATTATATTTCAACTATCCAATAAAAACATTTAACATTATATCACATGCCAAATGTAGATTGAAACCATCCAAAACTTAACTTTTAATTTAACAAAAAATTATAGATCACAACATTACTTCACATGCCAAATGTACTTCAAGCATCCAAAACTTAAATTTTAAAAACAAAACAAATTGTAACACATCATTACATAACATGCCAAATGTAGTTCAGAAGAAAATCAAAACTTAAATTAAAAAAAAAAAAAACAAATTATAACGCATCATTAAATAACATGCCAAATTTAATTCAGAAGAAAAACATTAATTTATAGATGACAACATTACTAGTAGTTCAATTATCCAAAACTTAAAAGTTTTAAAAACCGAACAAATTATATAACAACATTACTTCACATTCACATGCCAAAAGTACTAAAACCATCCAAAAGTTAACTTTTTGGAACAAAACAACTTATATCAACAGACTCTTCCTATAGAACTACCATGGATATGAAAATGAAAAACTTCTAATTAGATAGATATTCTAAAGATTGAATGTAGGGGTATTTACTAGATTAAGTTTTAAAACCTATATGTTTCGTATAAAATCACTTTTGGTTTCAATGGGAAACTTTTATGGCTAATTTTTGTTTTACATGTTGAATATAAAAGGTTTTTTCTCTCTCATTGTTTGAGACCATGGATATGAAAATGAAAAACTATATACTTGGTTTAAACCTATGTTTTGTATCAAATTAATTTTTGTTTCTAAATACTATATACATGTTGACTGTAGGGGCATTTACTGTAGGGGAATTTACTGTACAGGCATTTAGATCTATTCCAGAGATTCACTGTAGGGGCATTTACTAGATATGTCACCTTTCATAAAAGATGAGATCCAGAGTCTTCCTGGCCATTTATAGACTCTACCTATAGAACTACCATGCATACGAAAATGAAAAACTTATAATTAGATAGATATTCTAAAGATCGAATGTAGGGGAATTTACTAGATTAGGTTTTAAAACCTATATGTTTCGTATCAAATCACTTTTGGTTTCAGTGGGAAATTTTTATGGCTAATTTGTGTTTTACATGTTGAATATAAAAGGTTTTTTCTCTCTCATTGTTTGAGACCATGGATATGAAAATGAAAAACTATATACTTGGTTAAAACCTATGTTTTGTATGAAATTACTTTTTGTTTCTAAATACTATATACATGTTGACTATAGGGGCATTTACTAGATATGTCACCTTTCATAAAAGATGAGATCCAGAGGCTACCTGGCCCTTTACGGACTCTGCCTATAGAACTACCATTGATATGAAAATGAAAAACTTCTAATTCTAGATCTATTGTAAATATTGAATGTAGGGGCATTTATTAGATTAGGTTAAAACCTATATGTTTTGTATCAAATCACTTTGGTTTCAATGGAAAATTTTTATGTCTAATTTGTGTTTTACATGTTGAATATAAAAGGTTTTTTCTCTCTCATTGTTTGAGACCATGGAAATGAAAATGAAGAACTATATACTTGGTTAAAAATTGTGTTTTGTATCAAATTACTTTTTGTTTCTAAATACTATATGCATGTTGACTGTAGGGGCATTTACTATAGGGGAATTTAGATCTATTCTAGAGATTGGTTGTAGGGGAATTTACTAGATATGTCACCTTTCATAAAATATGAGATCCAGAGGCTATCTGGCCCTTACAGACTTTGCCTATAGAACTACCATGGATATGAAAATGAAAAACTTCTAATTTGATCTATTCTAAAGATTGGATGTAGGGGCATTTACTAGATTAGGTTTTAAAACCTATATGTTTTGTATCAAATCACTTTTGGTTTCAATGGGAAACTTTTATGGCTAATTTTTTTTTTACATGTTGAATATAAAAGGTTTTTTCTCTCTCATTTTTTGAGACCATGGATATGAAAATGAAAAAATATATAATTGGTTAAAACCTATGTTTTGCATTAAATTACTTTTTGTTTCTAAATAATTTATATATACATGTTGAATATAAAAGGTTTTTTTTCTCTCTCATTGTTTGAGACCATAGATATGAAAATGAAAAACTTCTATTTAGATCTATTCTCTAGAGCTATGGATAATTTTTGTTTTACATACATTTACTCTTAGGTTAAAACCTATGTTTTGTATCAAATCACTTATGGTTTCAATGGGAAACTTCTATGGCTAATTCAAGTGTTTTACATGTTGAATATAAAAGGTTTTTTTCTCTCTCATTGTTTGATACCATGGATATGAGAATGAAAAACTTCTATTTAGATCTATTCTAGAGATATGGCTAATTTGTGTTTTACATGTACATTGAATATAAAAAAAAAAATTCTCTCATTTTCTGAGTCCATGGCTATGAAAGTGAAAAAATTCTAGATATTTAAAACTACTCAAGAGATTGATTGACTTATAGGGGCATTTACTCTTAGGTTATTTAAACCTATATTTTGTATCAAATCACATATGGTTTCAATGGGAAACTTTTATGGCTAATTCTTGAGTTTTTTACATGTTGAATATAAAAGGTTTTTTTCTCTCTCATTGTTTGAGACCATGGATATGAAAATGAAAAACTTATATTTAGATCTATTCTAGAGATATGACTAATTTGTGTTTTACATACATTGAATATAAAATGTTTTCTCTCTCATTGTTTGAGGCCATAGATATGAAAATGAAAAACTTCTAGATATTTTAAACTATTCGAGGGATTGATTGATTTGTAGGGGCATTTACTCTTAGGTTAAAACCTATGTTTTGTATGAAATCACTTGTGGTTTCAATGGGAAGCTTTTATGGCTAATTTTTGTTTTACATGTTGAATATAAAAGGTTTTTTTCTCTCTCATTGTTTGAGACCATGGATATGAAAATGAAAAACTTCTATTTAGATCTATTCTAGAGATATGCCTAATTTGTGTTTTACATTTATATTGAATATAAAAAGTTGTTTCTCTCATTGTTTGAGACCATGGGTATGATATAATGAGAAACTTCTAGATATTTAAAACTATTCGAGAGATTGATTGACTTGTAGGGGTGTTTACTCTTAGGTTAAAACCTATTTTTTGTATCAAATCAATTGTGGTTTCAATGGGAAAATTTTATGGTTAATTTTTGTTTTACATGTTGAATATAAAAGGTTTTTTCCTCTCTCATTTTTCGAGACCATGGATATGAAAATGAAAAACTTATATTTAGATCTATTCTAGAGATATGGCTAATTTTTGTTTTACATACATTGAATATAAAAGGTTTTTTCTCTCATTGTTTGAGACCATGGATATGAAAATGAAAAACTTCTAGATATTTAAAACTATTCGAGCGATTGATTGACTTGTAGGGGCATTTACTCTTATAGGTTAAAACCTATGTTTTGTATCAAATCAGTTATGGTTTCAATGGGAAAATTTTATGGCTAATTCAAGTGATTTACATGTTGAATATAAAAGGTTTTTTTCTCTCTCATTGTTTGATACCATGGATATGAAAATGAAAAACTTCTATTTAGATCTATTCTAGAGATATGCCTAATTTGTGTTTTACATACATTGAATATGAAAGGTAGTTTCTCTCATTGTTTGAGACCATGGATATGAAAATGAAAAACTTCAATATATTTAAAACTATTCGAGAGATTGATTGACTTGTAGGGGCATTTACTCTTAGGTTAAAACCTATGTTTTGTATCAAATCACTTATAGTTTCAACGAGAAACTTTTATGGCTAATTCAAGTCTTTTACATGTTTAATATAAAAGGTTTTTTTATTTCTCATTGTTTGAGACCATGGATATGAAAATGAAAATTTTTATTTAAATCTATTCTAGAGATATGGCTAATTTGTGTTTTAAATGCATGTGAATATAAAAGGTTTTTTCTCTCATTGTTTGAGACCATGGATATCAAAATGAAAAACTCCTAGATATTTAAAACTATTCGAGAGATTGATTGACTTGTAGGGGCATTTACTCTTAGGTTAAAACTTATGTTTTGTATCAAATCACTTGTGGTTTCAATGGGAAACTTTTATGGCTAATTTGTGTTTTACATGTTGAATATAAAAGGTTTTTTCACTCTCATTGTTTGAGAGCATGGATATGAAAATGAAAAACTATATAATTGATTAAAACCTATGTTTTGTATTAAATTATTTTTTTTTTCTAAATAATTTATATGCACATTGAACATAAAAGGTTTTTTCTCTCATTGTTTTCAAGTCCATGGATATGAAATTTTTTGTGTCAAATCACTTATGGTTTCAATGCGAAACTTTTATGGCTAATTCAACTGTTTTACATGTTCAATGACTTGTAGGGGCATTTACTCTTAGGTTAATATCAAATCACTTATGGTTTCAATGTGAAACTTTTATGGCTAATTCAAGTGTTTTAAATGTTGAACATACAAGGTTTTTTTCTCTCTCATTGTTTGAGACCATGGATATGAAAATGAAAAACTTCTATTTAGATGTATTCTAGAGAGATGGCTAATTTTTGTTTTACATGTACATTAGATATAAAAGGTTTTCTCTCCCATTGTTTGATTCCATGGATATGAAAATGAAAACCTTCTATTTAAAACTATTCAAGAGACTGATTAAATTGTAGGGTTATTTACTTTTAGGTTTTTTAAACCTATGTTTTCTATCAAATTACTTATGGTTTCAATGGGAAACTTTTATGGATAATTATTATGTGTTTTACATGTTGAATATTAAAGGTTTTTTCTCTCTCATTGTTTGATACCATGGATATGAAAATGAAAAACTTCTATTTAGATATATGCTAGAGATATGGATAATTTGTGTTTTACATATATTGAATGCAAAATGTTTTTTCTCTCATTGTTTGAGACTATTGATATAAAATGAAAAACTTCTATATGTAGGGGCATTTACTCTTAGGTTAAAACCTATGTTTTGTATCAAATCACTTATGGTTTCAATGGGAAGCTTTTATGGCTAATTTGTGTTTAACATGTTGAATATAAAAGGTTTTTTTCTCTCTCATTGTTTGAGACCGTGGATATGAAAATGAAAAACTTTTATTTAGATCTATTCTAGAGATATGGCTAATTTGTGTTTTACATGTACATTGAATATAAAATGTTTTTTCTCTCATTTTTTGAGACCATGGATATGAAAATGAAAAACTTCTATATGTAGAGGCATTTACTCATAGGTTAAAACCTATGTTTCGTATCAAATCACTTATGGTTTCAATGGGAAAATTTTATGTCTAATTTGTGTTTTACGTGTTGAATATAAAAGGTTTTTTCTCTCTCATTGTTTGAGACCATGGATATGAAAAGGTTAGTTCTATAAGCTAATTTTTGTCTCATTAAGTTAAAATTTCTTTCATTCATACACTCATAAATAAAAGGACAGCCGAACAGTTAGCCATCTAATGACAAATGTTTTAATGTTTTCTTGGAGACTTAACAATTTCTTGTAAAAGGATCTAAGGATCTCCTCTAATCTCTAATGAAAAACACTTATTTTACTTTTTCATAGAACGACGTGCTTGCATGCTTAAACATTACTTGTTCAACGATATAATCTTCAATGAATCACAATGATTTTAATTTCCAAACTATTCTTTTCTTCGCTTCTAAACTCGTTTTCTCTGCAACTAAATAATGAAACACTCTAGTTCTATATTTCTGGATTCTCCCACATTTATGATTCAATGTTGATGTTATATAACAAAGATGAGCTGCCAAGGGCACATGCCTCTACTGTTGTTTTGTGGAACAACATGAATAAAATCTCCTATCATATATTCTGAAAAATATCCCCACATTTGTGCTGACAATTTCACTGATCTATAGAAAAAGAGGAGCACCGTGCCTCAGCAGCCACTGACCTCTAATGATTTTTTGTGAAACTACATGGTGAAACTCCCAAAACCTAATGGATGCGATTCTAGCCAACCGTAGCAGATCCTGCCATATTTTGTTCGTGATATTTTTAATTAGATCCTAAGATGAATAAGAAACCAGTTGAGTAAATCAAATTTCAAAGTGTTTTGATATTTTTCTGAAGTTTCTGGATCACTTTTCGACCAGTTTTAGGGATTATTTTCAAGTAATCATGGAATTCATAATAAATATAGAATCAAATTTCAGACATAAAAGATGAAATACATTTAATTATATCTACAGTCATAATAGAGGCTGATAACAGGACACACATTGTGATAACAGAGGCTGATAATAGGACACACATTGTCAAGTTTTTGTAGGTTGAGTAGTGGATAGGAATGTTGTCATTTTCCCCCACCTAGTTCTAGTTTTTATTGCTTAGTATAGATTTGCATAGTTTTGATTGTACTAGTGGATAGGAATGTGACCTGAAGTCACACCCAAAAAAACTGAGACAGGGCCAAAAAAACAGAGACAGAGCCTCTCTCATTCATAAATTCCCTACTGGACGCTGAAGACGCTGAAGACATACTTGGACACTGAAGACACTGAAGATGATGAAGACGTTGAACTCGCTGCAGAGGACGCTGAAGTCACAGCAAAGGATGCTGAAGACGTCGCCAAAGACCTCTGCAACAAAAAAATCAACAGAAATTAAAAAATCAAACAAAAATTAAAACCAAATTACAAAATCAACATAAATTAAAACAAAATTAAAAACAACAACAAAAAAAAAACTTACAGAAATTAAAAATCTTACCTCCTTGAGTTGGACTGCGATAGATAAGAGCACGCGCGAGAATGCGATAAAACTGAGCGCGTGCGTGAATGTGACAGATAAGAGTGTGCAATAATGAGATAGATAAGTGCACAGGGTAAAATGACCGACATATAAGAGTGCGTGAATGTGAACAGAAACCCGGAAATGGTTGCGGGAAATATATTTATAAAAATAATAGTTCGGCCGCACTTCTGGTTTGGCCGAACTTTTATTTCTGGTTTTCCAAACTCCGGCGAATAATATGTTCACCATTGTTGTTAGTACGCCATCACTGTAAGCGGAAAATGAAGTTCGGCCGAACTAAATTCAATAGTTCGGGCGAACTCCTGAATTGTTCGGCTGAACTATGAAGGAAAAAAATTTTCCACCCCGAATTGTCATAAAAGTGTTACCCATCTTCGTATTTTCACCCATAATCAAGCACATGAAAATAATATACAAAAGATAGCAATATTCCTTTAATTTTTATCAATTGCGACTGAAAGGAACTTATATCCCTGCTCATATATTAGACTGCACTGATAGCGAATACTACCATTCCTCGTTTCTTAGTCTCTCCTAAAAGGGAATCTTTCCCCTGCTCATTTTTCAGTCAATACTAAAAGGGATTTCTGCCCCTGGGTTTTTATCATTCCATAGTGAAAGGGACTCTTTCCCTTACATTTACCAACACCCACTAGAAAGAGATACTACACCTAATCTACAAGCTATCACTTTCCAGCCTTGTTTATACATCATTCATCCATTTTCAAATTAGAACCAATAGGCCAATTATGTAATGTTGGACACCCAATCCTCCTATGGTTAGTGTGGAAGGTGAACGGTGAATAGGGATTCCAAGGGACCTTGGAATGTGGAATCTAAGAGTCACACCTACTGTACTATAAATGTATATAATTATGAATAATAGGATATCTCATGCTTATCTCTTCCATGTTGTTGGCTATCATTCCTATGTTTGACATGGTGTTGGATTCGAAGATCTCTGTCATCCACCTACCATGGTTGTAAAGCCTTTGCATCTCTCCAGGCTTGTTAAGAATGTGCCTTCTTTGCCTTCTACTCCTACGTTTGAATGTTTTATTTTTGTGAATGCTCTTGTTGTTATCTCTACACCTTACTCTTCAGTTGAACAATTTCATTTGAAAGACCATTGATATTTTGTGTCGATATCTTGCGCCATTGTTTTAGCTTTACTGTGCACTACACCTCCATTATAACATTTACAGAGCCCGACATTCTTATATCCCGACAGTTATATGACTCCACCATTGCTCGACTCCACTATTGCAACATTAAATTGACATTGACACCATTAACTCATAGTATCTTCTCATCCACAAGCCAACCGATTCACAATATACTTCCCTCTCCTCTCCTTAAAACGACCACTATAATACAACCGACGCAGTGAAACTATGGCTCCTCCTTAGCCTACCTTCATCGGCCTGCGATGGGCATCGACAACTCCACACTTGGGACTCTCCTCCCCACCATGGAATCTTGCCCTCCTTCACACATGCACTCTGATTAACACAACAGACCTCTGCTCAACACTGCCAGCCTCTCACTCCACCCTCTGTTGGCCTCTCACTTCTCGTTGTATGAACCTCCTGCTAGCTCCTCCACTTCCAATGGCTTCACCATATTCCAGTCCCTCGACACACCATATGGTTGGTGCCATATTCCGGAGGATTTATTTCCATGGGAGGAGGGTCAACTATGTGTAGTGTGTTGTGTAGGGAGGAGGCTTGCAACACAGGGAAAGTGTTGCACTAATACATGACCTCTCTCAAGATTTACCATTCACTAGACTTAACAATCCATTGAATTTTTTTCTTGTGTGAAAAACTATGCCCCTCAGAAAAGCTATTGCAGAGAAATACAAGATTTAGCTCCTCCAAACGTTGTGTGTGATCTTCCTGGTAAGTATTTGCACTATTATTTGAACCCATCATTTCCCTAAAAAAATATTCACTATTCTCAATGAGAGAGAAGTTACAATTTGCGAATTCCATCTGAATTAATAGTAAAATTCTGCTTTGTCTTGATGTGATATTTATGTTGCCTTTGTCTAAAATCCCAAACACTAGTATAACAACTCTTTGCAAAGACCTGTTCTGAGAAATTTATTGAATAATTTGAGCATCTCCATGCAGTATTCCAGGTGATTCATAAATAGGTTTTAATTGAACATTGACCGAGCATTTATTTTTGGAGTATATATGAACTATATCGACGCTTCCTCCACCTGACCTTGAAGGCTCATCTCCAAAGCCTTGTGCCTCTTTCCCCACCACTTATGCCTTTTACCTATATCATTTTGATAGTTCTTCCATTTTTTTATCTTGATTTGATATGAGTAGTGCTCCTCCAAAGTGGTTCGTCCAATATAGGTAGCTAGAAGTTACATGAAGGCATAGATCTCCAATGACTATTCTATTTATATGAGTACTGAGAGCATATTGTTTTCTTTCAAAAAAGTGCCAAGTTCAGAGAATATTTGTTTGTACCCTAGTCAAAGAATCTATATATATGAGAATTCAAGTCTCGTCCATATTATTTCAAAGTGAGATTTTTACTCATATTACTGATCATGGAACCCTAGGAGTTAATGAATGATATTGGTGCACATTGTTCGTAAGTGTTAGGGACTATTTATATTATTTAAACTTGCAGTAATTTGGCATTGTGTGAGATATATGCAAGTACGTTGTTATTAAAAATGGATCGAATTGATGATGCATTAAAATTATTGAATACCTTAATGCATTCCACTATTTATGAGACAATAGAAATAAAAAGAAACACTCTAATGTAAATTAAAACTTGTCAACAAAATGCACCTGAAAAGATCGATTTGTTGCAACTAGAATCTTGGTTCCAATAAGATGAGCTTCTACAGATTCGTCACTCTAAATTTTTCCCTGCGAAAAAAATACTCTGTTCAAGGTTAAAACAAACACCCATCGAAAACCAACAAGTGATGAAATTATTAAGGCTGATGTTGATTCACATTCAGTGTGTGGTGCAAGCTCTGATTTGCATGCAAAAGCAAAAATCCAGCCTGCAATTCCCACGACCATCATCAAACCTTGGGAAGAGCTTGTGCATAAAAAGCACATAAGACTTCTTGGATATGAAAAGGATATGTGATTTCATATGCTATACTATTCCAAGCTCATCTAGTTTCAGAGATCTGGATTTCATTATCATAGTTAACCTTCACTTATTCGAGAGACCGATCCTCTTCCACAATAGCCATAATAGACTGATAAATACCAACATTGTGACTGAGTTGGTCATATGAAAGATTATTTTTTTTATCTTCACCCATGCAAGCATTGTGGCCAGCACACTCATTAGTCACACAGATGCTTCAGAAACAAGCCTCCTACAAGAACAAAGATTCATCTTGGATGGAATGCTTCTTGAAAATCGGCATAAACATATAAGAAGATGTTTCAGCCATATGTTATAAATTTTTCTAGAATATTGAACAGTATTTTAGTTGATTTCTCTCCATGAAATCACATTGTATTTGATAGGGGGGAAAATGATTTCCATCTACAAGCTTCAAATCCATAGACACAACAATTCAAGCGAGCCTGAGCCACAACCTGCCATTCCAAATTCAGAGTTGTTTCTAGAGACTCAACGATTAAAGCGAGCCTAAGCCACAACCTTTCATTCCAAATTTGGAGTTGTCGCGAGAGATACAAATTCCCATGAGCATGCCTTTGTTTGGTGGTCAGCCTTAAACCATCTATGTGAGGTTGATATTCTTCCTCTTCAAATAATTTAGGACACATCCTCTAGTAGAATACTTCATCTCCTTGCTAGTTTTGGTAGAGTTATAGGAAATGCATCAAGCATTCCAGAGTTGTTGATCATCCTTAGACCATCGCACGTTTTAGACCTCCCTTATTCCATGTTGAAGGTATCCCTCTTCAAAACATTAGGATCACTTCTTCTAGCAGAAGATCTCAACTTCTTGCCAGATTTGGAAGAGTTTTGGGAATTTCACTAGGCGTTCTAGTGTTGGTGGTCATCCTTAAATGAGCTTCTTATGCCAACATTTTAGAGATCTCATTCAACCTAGTGATGACATGCATACTTTACACATTTGTATTACAGATCTCTTCATCGACTCATACATGCCCCTTCGGATTAAGGGGGGGAATGTTGAACACCTGATCCTCCTAGGGTTAATGTGGAAGGAGAACGGTGAATAGGGAGTCCAAGGTGCCTTGGAATGTGGATTCCAAGAGTCAAAACTAATGTACTATAAATATATATCATTGGGAATAATATGATATCTCATGCTTATTTCTTTCATGTTGTTTGCATATCATGCCCGTGTTTGACATGTCATAAGCAAATAAATTTTTCTTACTCCAACTATTCACCAAATCCACCTTACACACCTTCTTCAACAATATTTTATTACTCATAAAGACACCATCACCTTCAACAATTTCTCATAACTGAACAAATCACCAAATTTTATGCATGAGCATCATCAACACCAATTCATTTTCTTCCTTCTCAAACAACTTTGAGACACGAATATTGCTCTGTCATTCTCCTCTAATGCATACCTAGACTAGTATGCATCATGTTGCAACATCAACTCTCATCCACACACCCACTCTCTTGCAACCCATAAACTCCACTGCTCAAATTCTCCTTTTAAATAATTTTATACTTCTATTTTTGGATTGAGCTTTGGTTTACCTTCTCCCTTTAATTTTTTCTTTGATGTTGCATGAATCCTTATTTTTTCCTTTATCTTGCTAATCTCTGTATTTTCGTTGTGTTCATCATGTTCTCTTCATTTAATAACCTTTTTCTGTTAGTTAAACTACTTAATTTTACCAATTTTAGCTGATCTAGATCTTTACAAGTTTTAGCAAAAAACATTCTATTGTTCTTTGTTGTTAACTTTGGATTAACTCCAACATTTGTTGTAAAAATAATAGTTCCATAATTTTTTACCTTACGCTCATTTTTCTCATGCCCCTTAACTATATTCTCCCATAGAATGAGGTATTCGCGACCATTATCTAGGCTCGTAGGCACTATGACTATTTAATCCCTTCATGACACAAATTCCTTTATAATCTTTCCATGCCTTTGGTCTATTTCTATGAAAAATAACCAAAGTCCACGGCTTAACCCATAGCTCCTTTATCTCAGTGCATTCCCTTTACACACCATTAAACAATTGTTGGGGTCATCCAGGTAAAATTTTAGGGGCCAATATTCATATGTGGGCTAATTTTCCATGCTTTTTCCAAAAAAAAATTCGCCAATTTCCATTTTTTTGAAAATTGATTCGCCAAAATTTTATAGTATAAAATTATATTATCCAAAAAATTGCAAAACTTTTATATATACTAATATTAAACAACTATAAACCTAAATATTTTTACAAAAATAAGATCAAAATTTTTACAATTTACACATTGGGGACTAGAAAGATTCACCAAGGTTTCTAAATTTTAAGATAAACTTCCATCCTTCAAATTTTCCCCGTGGTCATCTCCCAGGTCAACATCTCACATGGGGACCACCCTGACGCATTTTCATTAGTTGTCACTGCATTGTTGTCAGTCTAATATATCTTGACACTTTCATCTCCTAGTGCTTCCGTTGTCTGCACTTTAACAATCCTCCAAGTTGGGCCTTGTTGGTTTATCTATTTTGTGGGGTCTTCCAAACCTTATTTAATTAACTGTGACCTGCCAACCTGTCACTGCAGATGTGCCCCTGCTCCCACTGCATGGCGCCATCCTCTTGTCAACCAATGATTGGTGACACGTGTTGACCAATGATTGGTGACATGTGTCAGCCAAATATGGGCCTTTTGACTACTCGAAAGTGCAAAATATGATTTCCATGTGGCAACTACTGATTGAAGTATGATGATATCATCACCTGCATCATCAAGGCCAATAGTATGTTGCCATATATTCTATTAGAGGATAGAGAAAGAGGGCCTCAAGGCATATTTTGTAAGTGATTTCCTTTATAATTTTTTTTGACAAAACCATTGAGTTCATGCTATTTCCCTTTATAGTGCTCAATTCTTCTGTCAGGCTAACGCCCCTCTACATTTCCTTTTTGTTGTGACTTCAGTATTGAGCTCTGGGCTAGCCCTCAATGGGATGAGCTGTCATATTGGGGACCTCCACTTACCACTCATTGGTCTACGTTTTTTGTTACCATGTCCATCGTCAGTCTCTCCGCACATTGGCTTTTTGTGCCTTAACCATACCTCCATGCTTTGCTAGGATGGTGACACCCTTCTTTGTCAATTTGAGTGCTCTATCAATGTTCATCAGGATATATCCACCAACCTTCCCCCATTGAGCGAGGGCGTTAAGCGAGTTACGCCTCCAACCAATGAAATCCCTCTTTGTTGCTTTGTTGTGCATGACACATTAGCCCAATTCTTCGTTTAACCACTCCGCTAAGATTTTCCATTAGGTTTGACACTTCTCCCAACGTTGGCTATGAACCATAGTGGTTTCCAATCCCCTCTTATCTCTGCTATCTTTGACTTGAGAAATTGCAACTTTGACTCGCTCTACCCTTCAAATAAGGAGGCCATTTTTTAGCTTCCACATATCACTAGAATGTATTTTTGGAGCTCTTTCCATCTAGTGGGCTTGACTTATGTTTGAGATGATCTTCTACACAAGAACTGGGTCCAAAGTCTTTCCACCTTCTAATTACCTCACCAATATTATGCTCCTGTTGCAATCACCTAATGTCATTCTTGAAATTTTTTCCATCTATTGTTAATGACAACACCATCACCACTACTTTGAAATTTCCATGCTTTTCTTTGCCACCTTTGTTACTTTTAATTTTCCCATCAATGACAACATATTTACCAATGCATTTACAGTTTCCATTTCTTGCCTTTTCTAATATTTTCCATCAAATTTACCTTTGCCTTTTCAATCAATGAAAACATATTTCAAACATACGAAATTAAGATTTGAATATCCTAAATGTAGGACACTCCTAAAGAGAATTCTGCTAAAAAAGGTTATAAAATACCACTAATGAATACAAAAGGGAATCCTTGAAGGCAAGAAAAATTGTTGGTTGCATTTTTTTGGTTGGGAGGAATGTGCTATATCCCATAGGTTTCCTGAAAATTGTTCCAGTCAAGAAAAAAATTGTGTTATTAAATAATTTAAAAGGTTATCTATTATCTCTTATATTCTGTGTGTATGTACCAATAATTATATAGAAATAGGTTTGCTTAAACACTAGAAAATAATTATATTTAGATTTTTTTATTCATGGTAATGAATTAGAAATATCTTGATATGACGGTTTGTTAGAGAAGACATATATTTTCTAACTTACATCCATGTATATCAGATATAAAGACTTTTGATTAAATTATATATGCTTATTTTACAAAGGAATATCTATTATCAAAACCTAAGGTGAAGTTGTAAAAATATATTTGTAACAATAATGTGAACAAAAGAATAACACCCCAACAGAAAATATAATGATTCAATGCAAAACATTAATTTGACCCCTAGAAACTGCAAACAGGATAATTAGTTATTTCTCTGGTAAGGAGACATGGAATAAGTATAATATCTGTAAAATAATTAATATACAAATTTTGTTTATGAGTCTAGCGAGAAATCACTAGTAAGTTGGAGAAATTGTATTCAATCCACTCCTTCATAGTATTCCTAGCCTAGCTGGTTTTACACAGCAATAATTTGAGAAATCCAAGAATAATATTTTGAGTAATCTATTTTGAAAGACGTGACTAAACTGAAATGATTAACTTGGTATAAGTAAAAATAAGATGCAAAAGTTGAGACTTTTCCAAAAATGAAATAATATTATAATAGTATGAACATTGTTTGGAAATTAATCACTGAAGTTAGGAGGTCACTTGCAGTCTATTGTTTTAATCCAGTACCTCGATTATAGCCCAACATTGTATATAAAAAGAAATAAGTGACATGGGAAACGCATGTGTATATATGAATAATGAATTTTATTTCTTGTTGTAATGAAATAACTAGAGTAAAAAAACTAAAATACAATTGTATAACAACTATCGTTGAAGAATTCTTTTAGAAAAGTACTATCTCATTAAAGGCATTAGCTAGATTGCATAAGGGAAATTCAGAGATGCTCTAATGATTTAAAAAATCATTTTCCAGGTTAAACTAATAAAGGATTTAGACCTTGAAATTAGTTACAATTAATCAAGCACACCGGGGCAGATTATTATGTTTCACTAATAAAGGATTTAGATCTTGAAATTAGTTACAATTACTCAAGCACACCAGGGCAGATAATTATACGAAACGTAGATGCAAAAGAAGTAAGTTCATGTCTAATTAAAAGATATCTACTTGTTGGTGGACACGAACATCACTAGAGGGTTATGCCATAAACCTAATGTTGTGATCCCAAAAAGATATCTACTTGTTGGTGGACACTAACATCACTAGAGGGTTATGCCATAACCCTAAAGTGGTGATCAGAAAGTAGATTTAGCAAATTCTAATCATTGGGACTTAGTATATAGCTAAATTAATTATAAGCAAAGGCTGATGAAGGACAATTTATATTCACATACAAAGTATAGTAACTAAAAGAAAAAATAAGGACCAGCCCATACAAATTGAAGACACGAAAATTCATTAGCTTTTGTTGAAATTGAAGTAGTAGATTTGATTTTATGCAGTAAACAAATGGAAAGAGAATAACGAGATTGAGTATGACACTTCATATTAAACTTTGTAAATAGATTATTTGACAATTAATTACATCGAGTACAAGTGGTTATATCTATCCCATTTGTACGGAGTAACAAGGGAGAAATATATATCAGTAGTAGAGTATATTCATGCAAGAGGAAGTAAAAAGTTATAATTGATGGAACGAAATTGAATTAAAACACAAGAATATTATATATAGTTTCTCAAACATCCATGTATTATGTCTGATGATAAACACTTGTAGCTCACAAATAAATATATACACAGGCTTGTAGCTTGAAGAAAATCAATACTATATTATCTAAAGTCTCACTACCTTCGAGAAATTTACAACCCTCTTAGAGATAGAAAACAAAATTTCAGAAAGACCCGGAAACAATGACTTTTGGACTTTTCCGAAGAGCCATTTACATTGATATCACAAGCAGAAAGTCGAAAAAACGCATGCAACTGACATGTGATGAGAAGAAGTCGATATTAGCCGCTATGGTGGAGGGTTAACTCGCAGAGAAGGTAGAACCAAGACGAGCACACTCCATTTAACAATATGTATCCATAAGGAGAATATTTTAAGAAATTAGTAGAACAAAAACTGCGGCCATTATTTCTACGGCCATTATTAAATAGAAATAGGAAAAGAGGAAAAGTATATATACTTGAGTAAGAAAAGAAACTTACGCCTTCGAATCCTCTAGAATTTATCAGAATATATTTTTGTTAAAATAGTTTCAATATGAGCAAAAGTGGAAATTTTGAAAAAGAAAGAAAAATCCCCAAGTAATACATTCAATACAAAGCTTTTAAAACTAGAATGAGCTGCATCATGCCTAAACTATAAACAAAAGCTCATTCATGAGTATTACTAGGTTCAAATATTAAAAGCCTATGATAATAATAGCCGAAACCCCTGGAAGGGCAACGGACAGTTTAACAAAGATAAAGGGAGCAGGAAAAATATACCTTGAAAAAAAAAATAACTTGACGACAGAGTGAGGAAATTGCTCCCCCTAAACTCAGTGGTCTGCACCTTGGAAAAGGAAAACGAGGGTCATATAGTTGACTCTGAACATGACAAATTTGTAACAAAAATAAATGAATTTGAACGGTAAGAAATTCACTGAGTTGAATATAGAAGAGTATAAAGAACAACGAGTTAGAAAGAGAACCTCTATATACCCAAGAGAAATTCTCCATAAGCTTGTCTACCAAAAAAACGTCAAAAAATGCAAAGGAGAGCGAATAGGTTTGAGCTTACCCTATGAAAGTAAAGGTGAGGTGTTTTAGATATTAAAAAAAATCCATGTTGCTATTGAAAGGGAGAGCAACAAATTTCTCAAGTGTTTTAGGAAAGATAATGGCGAAGAATATTTATTTAATGCATTCTAGAATTATTTTAATAGGTGTCGCATTAAACACGAGAATACTATTCGTAGTACTCCATAAGGGAATGGTATTGTAGAAAGGATGAATCATAATATCATGGACAAGGTGAGGAATATGTTGACAAATTTGGTATTGTAAAAGTATTTTTAGGCATAAGCAGTAATGATATCTTATTTTCTCATTAATTGCTGCGTTCTACCACTCTAGAAAATGGTATTTCTAAAAACGTATGGACCCATAGAAAAGTAAATTATTGTCACCTATTTTTCTGGAATGTTTAGAATTTATGCATATCCCAAAAAAACCTTAGAACCAAATTATATTATAAATCAAGGAAATGTATTTTTCTAGGATATCAAGATGGTGAGTTTGGTTACTGTTAATTGGATCCATTTAATTACAAAATATTAGAAGTAGGGATATAATATTTAAGGAATTAGAGATGTATAAAAGGATTGTAGGTGATCGAGGTGGATATCGGTGGCCACCTACCTATTCCACCTAGTGAGTTTCATTAGTTTTCTTATCTACTATTTTTAGAAGTTTTTCTGGTCGTGAACTATTTCTCGAAGACGTTTTGAGACCCAAATGGCATTTTTTGGGCATGAAAGGTCTGACTATTTCATAGAAATTATGTTAGGAGTTGTAGTCCTTAGAGAGATATTTCCAACGAGGTATCATATGCGTCGAACGAAGGTAATATGACCAAGTTACAACTCAGGAAGTTGGTTGTCCAACTAACCCCAACGAGGCCAATAAACTCTTGGTGTTACATCTCCTCGAGTTGGGGTTTTTTCTATTTAGGGTTTTATCTTATTGTTCAATAACAAAAAGGCCCTTGAGCCTCATTTTAACATAGTTTAGAGGCATGTAGCCGCTGCATCCCTTGTCAGAGATAAGCTACCATCGCCCGAGCTAGTTTATTTTCCATTCTGTCTATAAGCATTTTTTAGTATTTGATATTAATCAAATGAAGTGTTATTCTTGCAGTTGTCCTTTGAGATGATTTTGGTCAATAATCATGCCAAAGCATCTAAAATGTTTGTTTGTGTTTTAAATTATTTGGAGGACCAATGGTTAAGATAGATTTTAATTAAACAATTAAGGTTTTTAAATCTTACTCATAATATCAATAATTTAAAGTAAGGGCTGCTTGTTCATCTCATACAATAATTAATCTTTTATGATTTTGATTATGTAGAATAAGAAGATATGATTATTAAACATTCAAATTGAACTATTCAATAAACCATAAGCTAGAAAAATTTTAAAGAGTGTTCAAAAGTTAAACAAAATATATTTAGCATCACCAAAATACTGACAATTTATTGATAAAAGGAAATTACATTAACAGATTGTCAAGTAAATCATTCTTTATAATAATTATAACTTCACGAGGAATTATAAGGTTGCTGAAACATAATCAACCTCACCTAGTTATTTTGGTGATAATTAAACATATGAAGAAACATAATGATAGAAAAATGGAAAAATCATAGAGAAGACAGAGCTATACGAGATGAGTTCAGAATCCTTGTATTATTGATGATCAAAAGACTTAGTACAATTTATTCTTTACAAAATATACTCATCCAAGGGTGCAGACTTTCATAACTCGTGTTCAGAGTTATTTATACTATCTTACAAAAATTTATAAATATCTTAACTGATTTACAATAATAGTATAATAAGAATAAAAGAAGGAGACAAATAAATAGAGTGTCTGTATTTTTCTGGAGACTGTTGATGATTCTACCTCTTTTGGTGAAAGGTGTTGCTGACTTCTCCCTTTTTGCTAGAGGCTGTTGTTGACCTGGCTCTTCAAAATTGGATGTGCTGGCATGCTGAAAAATTAATCTTTTTACTCGATGGTTTCCCAAAACTTATCCCACTGATCTTCACTTCGAATTTCACAATTTATCATTTTCCTAAAAACTTCATCCACTTTAGTGAATCTATCGAGAGTTGGTTTTTGGATGAACAACTATTTGACTTGATGTTGAATAATCAAGTTAAACTGTAAAGCTTTAAGAAAAGATCTGCCTCTCATGTGACCTTTTATACTTGCAATTTTTGTTTTCTCTATTGCAATTGTATACATATTTTTGCAATAATCTTCTAAATTGGCCAACTTATCATCTAATCCAACTAGACCTCACAGACCTTTATGATTTAAAGTGTTAAATTTAGTATGAAACCTTTTGAAAGTAACAAATAAGGCTTCATACTTGGTCTGCAACTAATTGATCAAGTTCCTTTTCTACAAAACATTTTTTATCTCCAAAACAGTTGCAGTCTTGTTTGAGATATTAATTGTTTCCAACTCCTCCTTGTTCTTTGAATTAAGCATGCTAATAATATTTGAAGCTTCATTTGGTTTCTGTTGGAGTTGATCCTTCTCTTCTTGAATTACTGTTCTGCATTTATTGATGAGCTCCTGCTGCTTGAAGATGATATGAATGAATGACCATATTTCAATAATGGAGTCATTGATGTTTTCCCATATAATTTGCTTAGCTTCTCCTAAAGTTGATTCCATTATAGTTTCACTTTACATTTCTTTAACTCTAAGTTCCAACTCATGAGTATTATGCATTTCTTCTAGATACAAAGTATCATTTCTAATCTTTTGAGACTCAAGAAGTTGAAACTTATGATTTAAACTTTCATGTGCTTGTTTCGGAGTGGATAATTCTTGATAAAGTTGTGTTGGATCAGTAATGTTGAAGGATTCTAAGGTTTGTGCACCTGCAGAAGATGTTTGAGTTGCTAAAGTAGGATCAGAATTTACCTGGAGTGTTGATTCCTCTTCCTGTAATTCTTCAATCTGTTCTTCCATTTTTCTGATCTACAGATTTTGGTCAATAATGAACTTGCATTTCATCCTTGATCTGAAAGGACTGTATTAGTTTTGCTGTGTTCAGTGTCTTTTCAGTTTATAAACACGTGCATAATCAGTTCATTAGTTTTGTTAAGGATTGAGGTGTTTGTCAATGAAATGTATATTATTTTAGGTGAATTGGAAGCATGAAATAAGAAAAAATAATACTAAAAAACAGTGTAAAACAAAGAAATAAGTCACCACATATAATTTACACAGCATGTATGATATAATAGTTCATCGCTCCTGGGCTACATTTGCTGGTCCAGCTCCCAATGGCATGTCCATATTTCATTATGCTCAAAAATTTGCAAATGCATGTAGTTACAGGCCTCTAATGGCTTTTTTCTCTGCACCAATGGCTCTAGATTGCTACAATTAGTCAAAAATGACACTTAATTCCCTCTGAATGGGTGAAAATTGAGTCTCCTACTGTTTTTCCCAGTTACACCTAGAAAAGCTACACTAAAAGTGGAGAACTCCACTTAACTGGAGTTAATTTAGTGAAATCCACCCAAAAATATGTGCGCTCCAAAAATCCTTCAGATTTAACCATTTACATTTAATGTTATGGTTGGGGTGGCCACATGCACACCCCAAACCCTGGCCAGACCGTAAAGGTCAGTGGAACTACAGGCATAAACCCTAGTATGGTTGGTCAGAACTTCGATTGAGGTAGATGGTTAGCTAACCACGCGGAGGATTAATCGTTGCATGTGACATGAAATGCAACTTTTGCAGATGGTTGAACTGGCAGGTGGTTGTAATAGTTATTGAATTATGAACTGCTAAGTTTGATGCTAACATGTGACCACCAATACAGGACCGCTCGCAGGTTGGGACCGCTGACGGTCCCCAACTCCCAATGCAAATGGTAACCAACATTAAATATAAATTGTGACCATTGATTGTTAATATTCAAAGCATAGCGCGGGTAGTAAGCCACACGCATGCCTTGCCGGTGGACAGGGGTTCAACTCCTATGGCCTCCACAATAATTTTGATTCACCATTAAGAGGACACATGGCAACTTCAGGGCTAGGTACATGGCACCCTTTAATTTTTCCTCCAAACCAACGTACAACTCATTTAACCAATAGAAGGCCACCACTTGTCATCTTGCGGTTGGATCTAATGAAGAAATATTCCTCAGAATATTCCTTCTGCTGAATGTACCTCCACCTTCCTAACCGGGCATCCTAGTCAACCCTGTCACAAATTTTACCTATTTGGGATTTCGATCAGAACGCAATATCTCCCTCATACGACATTGGTTTTTAAAACTGTTCACGACGCCAGAATCTGGAAGATGAGATCTATGCAACCATCCTAGTTTCAACCCATTTTTGTAACTTTGAATTTTGAGCAAAATTTATGAACTCCTGATCACTCCTCCCCATTGGGAAGCTTTTGGACCCCAAAATACTTTATTACCTGCTCAGTAGATGAGGGTACAACTCCATCACCTTTCCAACATCCATCCATTTTTCCTTGCTTGGCTTAGTGCCTTTGAGCCCAACTTGAAGGTAGTCAACACTTCCCCTCTTGGATGCTCTCGTCCTCCTGTCAAGAATTGTATCTTCTTTGAGCTCATACATAAATTTTAGCGAAAAATATTCAATAGAAGGTAGTTGAAAATCACTTCCTGGATCATTGATCAAAGGTGGCTCATACAAATGCAATTTTTCAACATTAACAACTGAATACATTTGCATATAAGAAGGAAATTCAAGTTGAAATGCATTATTACCAACTTTCTTTATGATCTTGAATGGACCATAGCGAATGGGTTTCATCTTTTTACCTTCTCCTTGCATCCTTTCTTTGCTAATGTGCAACCATACCTCATCTCCATCTTGAAACTTGTGATAAAATCTATGTTTGTCATGCCTCTCTTTGTATTTTTTTTGAATTTTCACAAGTTGTTCTTAAACTTGTTGATGTATAATCTTAATTTTGTCAATGAACTTTCGAGCGTTATCAATGTCACTATGGCCATCTATTGCAACATCCTTTCCAAATATGAATTTTAATGGCGATTTTGGAAAATAACCAAAGCATACTTCAAAAGGTGATGTCTGTGTAGAATATTTCTTTACCCAGTTGTAAGCATACCGAACGTAATGCAGTTGCTCATCCCGCAACTTAGGATGATTGCTGAAATATCCTCTCAATAGATGCACAATGGTCTTGTTCACCACCTCGTTTTGTCCATCAGTTTGTGGATGAAAAGAAATACTCTTTTTCAACTTTGTGTCCATCATCTTCCATATATTGCACCAAAAATTCCCAATGAATCTAGAATCCCTGTCACTAACAATAGAAGTTGGCAATCCAAAATGAACCCAAAAATGTTGAAAATAATGTTCAACACTTTTTTCAGCAGTAATGGTTTTCTTACATGGCATAAGTATACACATTTTACTGAATCTATCCACAACTACATAAATATAATCATGTTGTTTTCTTGACATAGGTATACCTCCAACAAAGTCCATAGAGACACTCTCCCATGGCCTTGATGGTACCGGTAGTGGCGTGTACAACCCAAGCTTCATATTACTAGGCTTGCTTGTTGCACCCATAGAACAACCTCCTATAAAACGTGATAGACTATCTAATATGCGAGGCCAATAGCATTACCTCTATATATGCGCCACTATTTTACTTACCCCAAAGTGTCCAACAATAAGAGATGAATGAGATTCTCTCATGACACTTACCCTCTCTCCTTGTGGTATACACAACCTTACCAATTGAAACAACAAATTGTTATGCATATGGTAATCTTTTTCTTCAACTTTATTTCCTTCACTCAAACTAGCATACACATCTTGAAAATAAAAATCATGTGCATATTGTTCTATGTAATTATCATGTACAATCGAATCATTTCTTAGTAAAGTAGATGCACTAATGATTGGTATTGAAAGCGTATAAACAAATTTATTGAAAATAACTTTCTTGTACCTTATAACTAAGTGAAATTGTTGAAGAAATCCTATCCACCTGAAATGTCTTAATTGCAGCAATTTTGTTTGTGACTACAAGTACTATAATGATTGGTGATCGGTATGAACAATAGTCTCCTTACCCATTAAGTAGTGTTTCCACTTCTTGAAAATTTGTACCAACGCATATAATTCTTTGTCATATGTAGGATAATTTGTCACAGCACAATTAAATGTGTCATAAAGAAAAGTGATAGTCTTACTATGCTCCAAAAATACTGCTCCAATGGTATAATCACTAGCATCAATTTGAATCTCGAATGGCTGTCTCAAATTCAGTAATGCAAAGAATCGAGCTGAACTGATATTGTCTTTTAAAGCTTCCAAATATTTTTGTTGTTTGCCTCCCCATTGGAATAATTTCTTCACACTTGTCACTGCATGCATAGGAGTTGCGATGGAAGAAAATTTAGCAATAAACTTTCTCCAATATTGAGTTTCACCTAAAAAAAAAAGTCCTCCGTTATTTTTTTGGGTGTGGGCCAATTCACAATGGCTTCCACTTCAGAAGGAGGAATTATAAACTCTCCTCCTCCTACAGTATGTCCCAAATAAACCAAATAAGTCTTTCAAACTCACACTTTGACATCTTAAGAAACAATCTCCCTTTATTCAAAATATCAAGCACTCTATTGACATGCAAGACATGATCTTCTCTTATTTTGCTGAAAATGAAGATGCCATCTAAGTACACAATCACAAAGTCATCAAGGAATAGATGCAAAACACTATCCATAATACACATGAAATTTGTCGGTGAATTACACAAACCAAATGGCATAACTAGCCACTCAAAGAGTCCTTGTTTGCTTTTGAATGCAGTTTTCCATATATCACTTTTAGCAATTCTTACTTGATGATATCCACTTCATAAATCTAACTTGGTGAAAAAATTTGCTTCTTTCAGCTGATCAAGCAAATCATATATCCTAGGGAGTGGGTGGCGATTCATTAACGTAATCTTGTTTAAAGCTCAGAAGTCTACACACATGCGCCAAGTCCCATATTTACTTGGTATCAAGACTATGGGTGAATCACATGGTGAAGTGCTTGGCCTTATGATTCCTTTGTCCAACATCTCTTTGATTTGCCTCTTTATTTTAGAATTCTCCATTATCGACATGCGATAGATACTGATGTTTGGAAGAGGACAATCTTGCTGCAACTGAATCTCATGTTGAATCTCTCTTTTTGGAGGCAATCCTGTTAGCTCCCGAAACATCTTATGATGTGAATTAATTACATCATATAAATCTGATTTAAACTTAGAATCAAATCACTCAAATGGTTCATGATTAACATCAGCTTTAGGCTTAATCATTATAAGAACAAAATTCTTACTTGAATTTACCAGCTTGTTTACTTGTCCAACATTTACCATAGCAATGTTTGTGTTATTGTGATGTGCTCAAACAATGTACTCCTTGCCATCTTTGAATAAATGATATTTGTTCTCATGGAAATGGAAGATTAATTTCCTATCATACAAGTAAGGAATTCCTTACACAATACTTGTTATGTCAAGCAGAACCACATCTAATTCAACTGTGTCAATAAAATTTGCAGTGATTGCAAACCGCAATATACATTTCTTTGAAACCTGTAAATTTGCATCCTTACAAATTCAACCAAGTGGATATATTTTTGGATGTGGTATGGTCTCAAGGATAATTTTCTTGAAAATTTCTTCAAAGATTAAGTTTTCTTGTGACCCACTATAAAACAATGTGTCAATCTTGGTATGTTTGGATATGACCCTCACATGAAACAATTCAATTCTTTCTTCCTCATTTGGAGCATGTATGTGACAGTTTGATGTACTGGTACTAGGTTTAGTTTCATTTTCTTTTCCATTCATGTTATTCAATCCCATGATTGTAATCTTAGATTCATCACCTGAATCATCTCCTAAATCATGTTGAGTTGTAGTAGCAGGTTTCTGTTTCCCTTTTTATTGGGTTTCTTAGGCCTCATTTCAGGATGTAATTTCGAAAAATGAGTTTCATCATGGCCTTTTTTGAACAATGTTTACAAACCAAATTTTCTCCCTCTTTATTAACATACGCATTCTTTGTTCTTTTACCTTTTGAGGTCTTCTCTTTGTTTTTACCTTTAAAAGGCTTCTTTCTACCCTCTTCAGAAATTTTCTTCCCTCTATCTTCTAGATGTGTGGCCTGAACACATACTTCATCTAGACCGGTGGGGTTCAACATGAGAATAGTATGTTTTAGGTAGCTATGTAAGCCTCTTATGTACTTGAGAAAAGTATCTTGGCTGTAAAAATCTACCCCTAATAAAAGAGCTCTTATCCTAAATTCCTAGGTGTATTGTTGCATGTTTTGTCCTTTCAACTGCCTAAAGCTTTGCTAGTTCATTATGGATTTATGAATATGAGCTAATGGATAAAATTGTTGTTTTATAGCAGTAATGAAATCTTACCATGATAGGATAATATTACCATTTTTCTTGATCTCCTCCTTTGTCTTGGCTTCCCACCAAGAAACTGTTGCACCTTCCATTCTCAAGAAGCTAATTGGATTTTGGTATCATCATCTTGAAGGTTCCGGATTCTCAAAGAAACCTCCAAATGCCTAATCCAATTATTAATCTTTTTTGCATTGAATTCACCATTAAGCATTGGAAATTGAAATTTAACATTAAGTTTCTAAAGAGGACTTTTACCAGTATTCTTTGACTTGTGTGGTTTATGTATCGAAGTAGAAGGAGAGGATGATGATGATGAGGCTGAGGATGATGGCTCTCCATGGCCTCCATTTCATCCATTTCTCTTGTTTGACTTATCTTCGTCATTGTGACCTCCTAAATATTCTTTTCCTTCCTTGTGAAGTTTGGATCCTTCTCCTTCCAGTCTCTCATTCCTTTCTTAATAAAGGATTCTAACCATCTCAGTCATGTAAAGGAATTATTTCCTGAACATTCTTTCTTCCTCTTTGGGATCAACTTCCTCATGGATTTATCCTTCTCTATGAGACATGCTTAATGTAGCTTCTAATTCCTTAGGAGCTGAACTAGGTGGTGGATATTGTGGCAATCTTACTCTCCTTTTCTTTGAATCTTCTTGAGACCCTTCTGCTCCAACCGATTTTCCTTCTCCTCTCTTGAGCTTGAGCCTTGTACGCATCTAAAACTTGCAAATAGTTAAACAATTCTTTGCACAAAACAACACCATAGAGTAAAATCTAGCTCTGATACCAATCTAATCTGAAAGGACTGTATTAATTTTGGTGTTCTAAGTGTCTTTTCAGTTTATAAACATGTGCATAATCATTTAATTAGTTTGCTTAAGGATTGAGGTGTTTGTCCATGAAATGTGGATGATTTTAGGTGAATTAGAAGCATGAAATAAGCACAAAATTGAAAATCAGTGTAAAGCAGAGAAAGAAGTCACCACATATAATCTACATAGTAGGCTTGATGAAGAATTTCACCCTTCCTGGGCTAAATCTTCTGGTCCAACTCCCATTGGCATGTCCACCTTTCATTATGCTCAAAATTTTTCAAATACATGTAGTTACAGGCCTCTAATGGCTATTTTCTCTACACCAATGGCTCCAGAATACTCCAATTAGTCAAAAATGACTCTTCATTCCCTCTGAATGGGAGAAGATCGAGTCTCCTACTCTTTTTACCAAGTACACCTAGAAAATCTCCACTAAAAGTGGACAACTCCACTTAAATGGAGTTAATTTAGTGAATTCCGCCCAAAAATAGGCGCGCTCCAAAAATACACCAGATTTAACCATTTACATTTAATGTTATGGTTGGGGTGGCCATAGTGGTACCCCAAACCCCGGCTTGACCATAACGGTCAGCGGAACTACAGGAATTAACCATGGTATGGTTGGTCGGAACTCTAGTTTAGGTGGATGGTTAGCTCACCGCACAGAGGATTAACTATTTCACGTGACATGATATGCAACTATTGCGGACGGTTTAACTGGCAGGTGGTTGTAACAAATGTTGGGTTATAATCCACATATTTTGATGCTAACATGTGACCACCAATATGGGACCACTGGTGGGTTGGGACCGCCAGTGGTCCCCAACCCCCAATGAAAATTTTAACCAACATTAAATACAACTTGTGACCATTGATTTTTAAGATTCAATGCGTAGCGTGGGTGATAAGCCATGTGCGTGCCCTGCTGGTAGTCTAGGGTTCGACTCCTGCGGCCTCCACAATAATTTTGATACACCATTAAGGGGACACGTCGTAGCCTCAGGGCTATCCACGTGGCACCCTTTAATTGGTCCTCGAAACCAACGTACAACTCATTCAACTAATGGAAGGCCTCCACTTGTCATCCTGCAGTTAGCTCTGAGGAAGGAATATTCCTCAAAATCTTCATTTTGCTGACTGTACATCCACCCTGCTGATTGGGCATCCCAGTCAACCCTGTCACAAATTCTACCTATTTGGGATTTCGATTAGAAGGCAATATCTCCGTCATACGACATTGATTATTTGAACCATTTGCAGCGTCAAAATTAGGAAGACGAGATCTATGCAACCATCTTAGTTTCAACCCATTCCTGTAACTTTTAATTTTGAGAAAAAATTATGAACTCCTAATCACTCCTTGTTAGATTCCTTTTGTGCCATTTATTTTTTCTGGTTCTTCAGTCGAGGGTAGCTTAAGTTTTTTTTGCATGACAAATTTTTTTTCATTTTTCTTCTTGATGATTTCTTCAGCTGCTTTGCGATTAGTAGGATCATATCCTACTTTTACTACAAGTTCCTCCAATGTATTTATCCTATTCACTTTAGCCAAACAAGATAGTTTCTCAATCTTCAATTGGGATTCCATATTTCAGAGTGCTACTTTTGATTTTTAAAGATACATAGATGTTGTAGTCATGGATGAAAATAACATTTCTTGTGACTTATTATGCATATCCATCTGGTCAATTGGATGTAATTGTCTTGCATCAAATGAGAGGACAATCTTCTTATAGTCAGCATGGGTTTTCGGAAATGGCATTGTTGCTTGCAGGAAGGCCATTTGCATCATGCCCTTCTCACTATCAAAGGAAGTGAGAAGCCTATGTTGTGATGTAGATGTTTGTTTCCAAAACTGGCTGTAAACATTAGACTTTAGTGCTTCATTCTTTTGTTTGATCTCTAGAAATTTGGGGAAAATATTCTCCTCTTCTAAAGAGAATGCATCTGCATGTTGGATGATCTGTAGGGGCTCTCATGCAGGTGATGCTGACGAAGAAGTATGATAAATATTTTAGATGTGAAGACTTCAGTTTCTCCCAAATCTATAATCTCTGGTTTTTTATTTTCTGAAAACAAGGAAGAATCAAGCCTTGGTTTTTTATCTTGTAATATGAATTCTTTCATTATACCCTTGGAATGTGGTGTCTCTTCTCTCACCCTCTTTTGCTGTTTCCTGTGAGGGACTGGTGTTTGTACATTTGAAGTAGAAATGACTTGTTCATTTGCTTCTTGTAAACTTCCTTCTACCCATTCATCCTCATTCATGTAATTTTCTATTTCTGGTCTACATGTGTGAATGTAAGATGTTATATTGGATTGAACCCTCATAGCAGAAATAATGCCACGAGGGTCATATGACGAAGTGAAACTTGAATGAAAACCCTTATTCTTTAATAGTGCATCTGCATCAACACCTGCTGCTTTGGTATTACAAATGAATGATCCAATATTAGCCTTGATTTTAAACTAGGCTTTCCTCTTTCCTGGAAAAAAATGCAATTCATCCATATTTAATATCTCTCTTATGTATTCTAATGAGAAAATTCTCATAGGTACATATTTTGGGAGCTTGTATGGTGGAAGCTCGCAACCATACACCCTGATCTCTGTGTAATTCTTGTACATGTACCAATCACACACTTTTCTTATTCACTGAGGTGCAGAATTATCTTAATGTATTCTCCAATTCTAGGCTCTGATGAACTATTAAGGAACTGTCTAACTGGATGAATGAATAATTGTATGAATTCTGAGAAAGAAGTAGTTGTTGAAGAAGCTCTGACATATTCTGTCGAGTGAATCAGTGATTGATTCACTCCCTGTGCATCTTGATTGTTGAAGTGAATGGGAAACATATCTGTCTCCTGAAAGAAAATCATATGAAAAATCACAAAAAAATAAGTGATGGTTCCTTCAGTGGTGAAATTCATGAATTATTCATGTATAACATCAACCAAGAAATGGCTATATTTTTACATAAACACTGGTGATTTTTCAAGGTTGAAGAAATATAAGAAACCTAGGATGGGTTCATCAATGATTTCATCATTAGGGTATCCTAATATATAAGAAAGGAGGGAGATACAATTTTTAGAAGCAATGGGGAAGATGGAGGATGCATATGGGGGATTTCTCCTTGGAAAATATGCATCCTCAGGTAGAAATATGTCGAATATCTAATCTCTATGTGGGAAGGATAATCTGTGATAAATATTTATGAGGGAAATAGGGGAGAAAAAGGATAGCTATTCAGAAGGAGTGGTGAGAAGCATCTGATTAATGGTTTCAGGAGATATGGTTATCAGAACGTTTCTGATCTGAACCACCACTGACCCAGTTATAGCGTCATACTGCTTTTCACACCGAGAAATTAAATCTGGGAAAGGGTGAGTTTGAGGGAATGTAAAAAGAGGTAGCATAGACTCCCAAAACCTGATAGGGCTTGGTTATCCAGGTGATTTTGTTTTAGCCATAAATGTAGCTCGTATAAATAAAATTTTCTATGACAATCAACAATTTTAAAATAGGTATTGACTAGGGGTATGAGTTCAAGGTTGATTTGTTGAGTTGTAGGAATTTCTTCTGCAACAGCTTTGGTGGCTTCATGAATGACTTTGACAGCTCGATGAGAGACCTCGGGTATGACCTCTGGAACACTGTCAACATTCGGGATTGCTTTTGTCACACTTTTCTTTCCATTACCTTTCATAGTATTTTATGTCTTCATTTTTTCCTTAGGTGCCATGTTTGACTGTAATAAAGTGGTATAGGTAATTACAACTTTTGGTTACAGAAACAATGATAGGGTTTCCGAATAATGAAGGGTAATTACAATATATAATTCACTATGGAACAATGATGGAGGATAAAGGTGAATTGAAGGTGAAGGTAAAGTATTGAGTGGGAGACTATGAGCGATTTTATAGATTGTGGTTTGGGTTTAACGGTCTTGGCTAACAGTCAAGTGAGTTTACTATGAAACGGTATGATTAACGGGTAAATGCTATGAATTTTTTAGCCAATGGGAGGATTAATGGGTAAATGGAGTGTTAGGGATAACAGATATGTGATGTGGAAGAATATTAGTGGTGGATGGATAAAGGGTTATGGTGCGGGAAAATGGTAGTGGGAGTCGAAAACTGGAGGTGGATTTCGAGGGGGGGTAGGCTCTGGTTTTTGGTTTTAGTCGAAGGGGGTGTGAAGTCACCTAATGTTGCCACGTTGCGAAAATGGGCAGATATTGAAACCGGACTTCAGACAACCCCCCCCCCCCCCCGCATTAACAAGAAACTAGCAGAGGGGGTGCGATATAAATATCCACCGTATACCTGAGGGAAGCTCAAGATATATCATCAGAATCTGCAAGAAATTTAACTTCTTTTTATTTTACCACTTCTCATTTAGCGACTTTACAATAAAATCAATATGCGCGTATGTAGATTAATTTAGTTAATGAATATATAAAACCCTTTTTCAAAGGTTCAAACATGCATGAATTAAAATTTACATTTTGAAATTCTAGCACATTTAAATAGGAAACCATTATCATTTTAATCACTAAAGCAATAACATTTTTATTTTATGCTTCTCTAAAAAAATTTCTGTTTCCTCCTTTAATTAGAGAAAACTATCCTATCATTTCTCTAACTTGGATGTAATAAAATATACTTTGGCTAATATTTTTTAATAAATTTTCTTTTTCATGCATGTTCTACCTTATAATTTTTATTTTATTTTTTAAAACCACCATGCTAACTTATCAAAAACAAATAATGTTACAACATCGACTCCAACTGGGGACTTCTTCCCCCTGTCGGATATAGAGAATAAGCAGTTCCATGTGCCTTCTCTTCGGGCTATGGAGTCTTTTTTGTATAAAACATACAGAATTTAAATGATAAAAGAAAATGATTATGTACATTGATGATCTAGTATCTCTTTCAGTACTAGAAATAGTGTTTCAAAAATATTCCATTAACAGGCAGTATTGAAAACTATCCTTCAAGATTCTGTAGAATAAATGTGTTGTTTCCTTTCTCCTCTGCAATGATGAGTGGCCCAAACCATAAATTTTCAAAATTTCCATGTTTTCTATTATATTTTCTCCTAGCATCCCATCTCAGGACTAAATCCCCTTCTCTAAAATCACTTTCCATTGCTTTTCTGTGAAAGAGGATCTTCATTTTATTCTAATATTTCTTTAGTTTGTACTGTATCTCATCTGTATTTTCATTCAACTCAATGATCTGATTAATCTTTCCAGAGAAATAATCAAGTTCATCAGTAGATTCTTGTGGAAAATTGAGTACAGGGAAAGCTAAATTTGTAGGAAAAATAACATCTTTGCCATAAACCAACTGGAATGAGGATTTCCCTCTTGATGTTTTTGGAGAAATTATATTTTCCCAAACTACATAAATCAAGTGACTGTCAAAATTTTTCTTGTGGTCTTCTAAAGTTTTCTTAATTACATTCACTAAACTCTTATTTCATGATTCAACAAGACCGTTTCCTTGTGGATAATAAGGAGTTGAGTGATGCAGCAGAATATGATATTTCTGACATAATTCTATCATTTTTTATGTTGTTAAATGTTGTGGCATTGTTAGTGACTATTTGGTGTGGGAAACCAAATCTGGATAAAATATTCTCTTCAATGAATTTTATTACAACTGAATCTGTAACATTTATTGAAGGAATCGCTTCCACCCACTTGGTGAAATAGTCAGTAGTAGTCAAGATCCATCTGTGTTGATTACTGGAGGCTGGATGAATTTCACCTATAAAATCTAATCCCCACTGAAAAATTGGTGTTGATACAACTACTGGAACTAGTGGAAGAGTTGTTAATTTTTTCTTTCCAGCAAACATCTAACATGGAACAGAGGCTCTGAATTTTTCTCCTACTTGTGAAAACAAGGTAGGCCAATAAAATCCTGCCCTCAATATCTTGTATGTTGTTTCTCTCTGAGCATTATGGCCTCCATAAATTCCTGCATGAAATTGATCAATGATTCCTTTAGTTTCTGATTCTGTTAGGCAAAGTAGTAAAATATTAAGAGGAACCTTCAAGTATAAGTTGGAATTGATGATACAGTATATGATGGATTTCAACTTGAGTGTTTTACATTGATTCTTTTAAAACTGAGCTAGATATTCAAAACTAATCAGACAATGAACAATGTCTGCATACCAATCTGATGTACAAAAAACTTATCATCAATATGAATTAGGATTGTCTGAGTTGAAGTAGAAGGTTCTTGTGTATTATTTCCTTGCACTTCATGTGAAGGTTCTTGTGTATTCTCCCCTTCTGTATTCAAGGAAAGTTCACATGGATTATCCCTTTCCAGTTTTGAAGAAGGTTCTTATGGATGCTTCCTTTCCAATTTTGAAGAAGGTTCTTGTGGATGTTTCTTTGAAACTTTTAAAATAGAGTTGATGCCAAATATTTTATAATTAATTTATCTAACAACTTGGCTAAACCCTTCCCCTTCACTAACTTTGTAGTTTTGATGGTAAGATGAAACTCAAGGATCTGAGTTATCCACCTTCCTCTTCTACCTTTAGTGTCTGGTTGTGTGAGGACTGCTTTAGCAACGTTATTGGGCGCGGAGGCAATGATAATGGAATGAAGGATATACATTCTAAAATACTTCATGGCTTGAACTAAGGCATAGGTTTGTTTTTCAATAATATCATATCTCAGTTCAACATCTCTCATGACCTTACTAAAGAATGCTATAGGTTAATGATGGTAATCCTCATTATTTTGCAAACGAACAAATGCAAGGTTAGTTTCAGAGGCAAAAGAGAACATGATGAAAGGTTTTGAGTAGTTCAGGCTGGCTAAGGTTGTGGCTTCGGAGATGGCTTTCTTTATCTGGTCAAATGAAAATCTTGCAGAGACATTCGATTTTACTTCATGGTTCTTTTTGAGCATGTTTGTTATATCCTTCACTATTTCTACATAATTTGGTATAAACCTTCTGAAAAATTTAATTTTTCCTAAGAAGGCTTGAATCTCTTTATTATTTTTAGGTAATGATAATGATTGAATAGTAGAGACCCTTTTGAGATCAATAACTAATCCATCTTTGGAAATAATATGACCTAGGAATTTACCCTCTTTAATGGAAAATAACGATTTTTTAGGATTCAAATAAATTCCAAACTTCCTACACCTTTCAAAAAATTTCTTTAAACACTTGAGATTTTTAGGATCTTATTCAAAGAAAATAGTTAAATCATCAAGATAAATAACAATGAGTTTGTTTACCTTCCCGACAAAAGCCAAGTCCATGGCTCTCTGAAATGTTTCTCCTGCGTTTGATAGACCAAATGGAATCCGGGCATACATGAATGTATCCCACGGTGTGGTAAAAGCTATCGTTTCCCTGTCTTCTAAATTCACCAATATTTTATTATAACCAGAAAATCTAGCCAACATGCAGAGCTTGTTAGCACCTGCCACTTTTTGAATTAATTGATCCATATTTGGAAGTGGATAATTATTTTTCAAGGATGCTTTATTAAGGTTCCTAAAATCTGCACAAAGTCTTATTTCACCGTTCTTTTTCCTCATAGGGGCTAAATTGGCAACCCAACTAGAATACCTTAATGGGACAATAATTTGGGCATCTAAAAGTTTCTTCACTTATTTTTCTATGGTGGGAAGAAGAATTGGGTTCATCCTTCTTAAATTCTATTGGTAAGGCTTTATATCTAGTTTTAGTGGGATTTTATGCTCAATTAAACATGTTTCATAAGATTTGAGATCAGCATAAGATCAGGAAAATACATCTTTATATTTTTTAAGAAGTTTGGCATATTTAGATCTAACTTATGGGGTTAATGAAGCACAAATTTTGATATTTTTAAGTTCTTCATTAGTTCCAATATTTATATCTTCTATGTCATCTTCATGTGAAACAGAGAACGGATTTTTGGGAACATCGTTTTGATCAAACAATTTTTCTAAAGGAACAAGTCCCTCTTAGGTAAGCTTATTTGATAATTGAATTATATCATAATCAACTACCTTTGATTCTAGTTTTGAATTTTATTTGTCTTTGGTAGCTTATTTATTGTCTCAATTATCCTCTTCAATCTGAAATACAGAAAATTCGTCAATGACTTTCAAAAAGGATTTTAATTGTTTGTTGTCATCAAATAATTGCCAATGTTTAAGATTGTCTAGGATTGAAGGCCTATATTTGATTTGTGTCTGATATTGAATTTGAAAATGGTCTGGAATCTTGAAAGAACTAGCTGAAATAGCTAATGAATTTTCATGTAGGTTTGCATCTCTAGTAATAAAAGTGATGTTAAAAACATTAAATTTATTTTCAATAGTGGCCCAAATATCATTTCTATAAGACCTAAGTCTAGGGTGCTTTGTTTGGCAAAGGCTCCTAACTTGTCTTACTATTAATTCTGGTTCAGTGAAAACACTTAATTTTTTTACCTTTAAACTTATAGCAAGATGTAATCCTAGGATAAGAGCTTTGTATTCAGCAACATTGTTTGTGACCTCAAAATATAATTTACATTATTGTGTAGTATTTTCTTTATCAGGTGAAATCAAAACAACTCCTTCTCTAGCTCCATATTTGGTGCAAGATCCATCAAAAAATAACTTGCAAATTTCAGTATGACCTAACTTAGAGATTTCAACTACATCCTCAATTTTAAGTTGAGAATCCTGTGAAGTGTCTAATGATAGTTGGAAACAGATAAATTCTTAATCTACTGCATAATTGAGATGATTCCTAGCTTTATTAGCATTATAAACTGTGTTTAGGAATCTTACTTGTCTATACGACCTAAGGATTTCTCCACCATATACAGGGATAGTGGAAAAATACATGTCCATTTGAAGACTTCCTCCCAATTTTGCATAACATGATCTTGATAACAACTTTCCAAATTTGGGAGGAATGGCAGTAACAAGCATATCTAATACTACACTTTTAACAGGTATTTGATGTAAAGTGACCACTAGACCTTTAATGAGTCCTAAACATTTGACTCTATTTGAATCAAAAGTATACAAATCATGATAGGTTCAAGTGATATATAGATTTAATTATTCCATGATGAATTTAGGCATTAAATTATGCGAAGCACGAGAATCAAGAATACAGTTGTATAGAAGAGAATCATGCACATTTAAAGTCAGATAGAAGGGTGGTATAGATTAATCAATCATCTCAAAACTAGGACCAAAATCTATAGTGGGTATTTCATTTTGTAGATTGATAATATCTCCTTCAGCATCCATACTAGAATTTTGGATCCACTTTGCTACTTGATTTTTATACCTTGGAATTTTAGAGAGTTCAGAAAGTGAAATTGGAATTTTGATTCTTTCTAATTATTTCTCAACATTAAAGGCAGTCAATATCGTTTTATCAATCCGAGTAGAATCAATTCACTGATTTTAAGCTTGAGGAGAAGTAGTTTGAGGTTCAGATGATTTCAGTTGAGGTTAAATTATTAAAGGGTTCTTAAGAGGTCTTACAAGACCAACTCTAGGTCTTAAGTCATGTCTTTGATTAAGTTCTGCAACCAGAAACTCAGAAAAATATTTATACTTAGAAACCTGAGAAGTAACTTGATTTTCTTAAGGGATTTGGTTTTGGGAAATAGGGACAATGGCAGTCTGAAGAGATGTTTGATCTAAAATATTTATGTCTTCAGTAATGGAAAAAGCATTATCCTCATGTTGTTTATCATCATTCAACAATGGAGTAGGAACCAGTTGTTCATTATGAGGCCTCTGAAGAATTTGTAGTGGAGTAACTTTTTTGTATTGACCTTGGGCCTCTGTTTCTGGTCTGGAAACAGTTTGTTGAACTTTTCTTGGTTGAATTTCAATCATTGAAATTCTATTTGATAGATTTCTAAGAAGAGATGTGATTTCATCAATCTCTAAATCTTCAATTTTTTACTTAGAGAAAGATGCTTCCTAATTTTTTAATTTACTTTGGGCTTTCTCTTCTTTAGCTCTAATTTTACTAGAAGATGACCTATTGGCTTCTGCCTCAATAGAATTAGTCTGCATATCTTGTAATGTATTAGAAATTCTCTCCCTCATCATATCTGCAAAGTCATAATCCAATTCTTTCAAAAATTTGACCTTTGTAGCATCTGTTGGAGGTTTGCAATCAACAACCATTTTTTGGTAAAGTTTATTAAATTGTTTGATAAATTTAGCTACTGGTTCACCAGGACTTCTTTTAAACTCTTAAAATTAATTGAGAAGGTAAACATCATATTTATTTACCCCACAATGGTTTTTAAAGATATTTATAAGTTCATTTTAGGTTTGAATATAATCTTCTCTAAGTTGTCTAAAACAAATCCTAACATGACCTTCCAAGGATTGTACAAATAATATCATATAAACATATTCATGCTCGATTTTTATATTGTCTGCAAAATATAAAAGGGAAACTATATGGTCTTCTCCTGAAGGGCTTGTATCTCCAGGAAATCTTGGTAAATGTTTGAGATATCCATCAGGGAAATTTTACAATACATTAGGGAGAACCAGAGCAACATACCTAGCTTGTATAATGGGTTGAAAAGCCATGGATGATGAATTTAATGTTGATGAAGATGATGATGAATATGTTGATGAAGATGTAGGTGAACGGGTATTAGAGGGTGGAGGAGAATGTGAAGGAGGACGAAGTGAGGATCTCAAACAGATTTTAACAATTATTTTTTGAACTAATGGGGTTAAAAATTCCTCCTTATATTCAAATAACGGATTAGAATAGAAAAAAATTATCTCTTCTGGTTTATTAGAGTCTAATGGAATGGGATGATAGACTAGAGTAACAAAATAAATAGTCTTAAACTTGTGCAAATGCAAGCCCAATTCTGTCTCAGATGTAGGTGAATCTACAGGGAAGAATGGGACTTGATATGACTCAAGTGAGGCTGCCAACAAAACTGACTGAAGATCGACTCCTTGTGAATAAAGTTTAGAAACTCTAGGAGGTAATTGCGTCAACTCAGGTTGGGATGATAATACTGAATAGGGGTCTATGGATGAACTTTCTTCACGATGTAAGGCTGAAGAGGAAGAAGCATAACTGCTATGTTTTCTTTTTAAAGAGGCTTCCCTAACAAGTCCTTCTAGATATGGTAAAGGATTAACAATCTCAGATTCATATCCAGATCTAGTGTGCTTAAAAGGAGCCAGTTTGAATCAGTGGAATCACCAGGTGAAAGGTTTTGACATATATCTTTATCCTTTATTCACCATAAAGGAATAGAGCAAAAATCGTTATCCTAGGAAAATTTAGTTTTTACTGTTCACCTCCCTGGCAATGGCGCCAATCTTATGTTTCCCTTTGAGATGATTTTTGTCAATACTCATGCCAAATAATATAAAATGCTTGTTTTTGTTTTAAATTATTTTGAGGACCAATGCATAAGATAGACTTTAATGAAACAGTTAAGGTTTTTAAATCTTACTGATAGTATCAATAATTTAATGTAAGGGTCAATTTTTCACCTCATACAATAATTAAGCTTTCATGATTTTGATTAAGTAGAATAAGAAGATATGATTATTAAACATTAAAATTGAACTATTCAATAAACCATAAGCTGAAAAAATTTTCAACAGTGTTCAAAAGTTCAACAAAATATATTTAGCATCAACAAAATACTGATAATTTATTGATAAAATGGAATTACATTAACAAATTGTCAAGTAAATCATTCTTTATAGTAACTATAACTTTAGGAGGAATTAGAAGGTTGTCAAAACATAGTCAACCTCACCTAGTTATTTTGATGATAATTAAACATATGAAGAAACATAATGACAAAAAACTGGAAAACTCACAGAGAAGACAGAGTTGTACGAGATGAGTTCAGAATCATACTTGTATTATTGATGATCAAATGAATTAGTACAATTTCTACTTTACAAAATATGCTCATCCAAGGGTCCAAAGTTTCATAACTCGTGCTGAGAGTTATTTATACTAACTTACAAAACATAAGAAATATCTTAATTGATTTACAATAATAGGATAGTAAGAATAAAAGAAGGAGACAAATAGATAGAGTATTTGTACTTTTGTAGATACTGTTGATGATTCAACCTCTTTTAGTGAAAGTTGTTGTTGACTTGTCCCTTTTTGCTAGAGGTTGTTTCTGACCTGTCTCTTCAAAATCAAATGTGATCTGGCATGCTGAAAAATTGATCTTTTTTCTCAATGGTTTCACAAAACTTATCCCACTGATCCTCACTTGGAATTTCACAATTTATCATTTTCCTTAAAAATTCATCCACTTCAGTGAATCTATCAAAAGTTGGTTTTTGGATGAACAACTATTTGACTTAATGTTGACTAATCATGTCAAACTGTAAAGCTTCAAGAAAAGTTGTGGAAAATATTTTCCTGTAATGTGACCTTTGATACCTGCAAAAAAATTTTGTTTATTGCAATTGTATACAACTTTTTTCAATAATCTTCTAACTTGACCAACTTAACATCTAATCCAACTAGACCTGGCATACCTTTATGCATTAAAATGTCAAATTTAGTATGAAACCTTTTGACAATAACATTTAATGCTTCACATTTGGTCTACAACTGATTTATCAAGTTCCTTTTATGAAAAACCTTATTTATCGCCAAAATAGTTGTAGTCTTGTCTGGGATATTAATTGGTTCCAAACCCTTCATTTTCTTTGAATTAAAAACTTTCATCATATCTGAAGCTTCATTTGGTTTTGGTTGGAGTCGATCCTTCTCTTCTTGAATTGTTGTTCTGCATTTGTTGATAATTTCCTGCTGTTCAAAGATGATCTGAATGGATGGACATATTTTAGTGACGGAGTCACTGATGTTTTCCCAAATACTCTTCTTAGCTTCTCCTATAGTTTATTCCATTACAGTTTCACTTTCCATTTAGTTAATTCTAAGTTCTAGCTGATGAGTCTTCTGCATTTATTTTAGATAGAAAGTATCATTTATAATATTTTGAGACTCAAGAAGTTGAAACTTATAATTTAGATTTTCATGTGCTTGTTTCTGAATGGATAATTCTTGATCAAGTTGTGCTCGATCAGTCATGTTCAAGGCTGTTGAGATTTCTGCACATGTAGAAGATGTTTGAGCTGCTAAAGTAGGATCAACATTTACCTCTAGTGTGATATTTCTCTTTAAACAGTTCTTAAATTTGTTATTCCATTTTTCTAATCTGAAAATTTTGGTCAATAATTAACTTAATCATTTCCTCCTTGTCAGATTCATTTTGTGCCATTTCTTTAGTATGTGGGTCTTCAGTCGATGGTAACATAAGTTGTTTTCGTAGGGCAGCAATGTCTGCATTTTTATTCTAGATGATTTATTCATCTACATTGCATTTAGTTTGTCATGGTTTAAAATAACATTTCTCCTCACTCCCTCTACATATCCATCTGGTCAATTGGATGCAATTGTCTTGCATCAAATGAGAGGACAATCTTCTTATAGTTAGCATGGGTTTTCAGAAATAACATTGTTTCTTGCAGGAAGGCGATCTTCATCATTCTCTTTTCACTGTCAAAGGTAGTGAGAAGCCTTTGTTTTGATGTAGATGTCTGTTTACAAACATGGTTGTAAAAATCTGACTTCAGTTCTTCATTATTTTGTTTGATCTCTAGAAATTTGGAGAAAATATTTTGCTCTTCTAAAGAGCTGGAATTTTCATTTTGGAGGATATATAGGGGCTTGCATGTAGGTGATGATGATGAAGAAGTCTAAGGGAAATTTGTAGATGTGGAGACTTCAGTTTCTCCCAAATATATAATCCTTGGCTATTTGTTTTCTAAAAACAAGGAAGAATCAAGCCTTGCTCTTTAATGTTGTAATATGAATTCTTTCATAATCTCCTTGTAATGCGGTGTCTCTTCTCTGAACCTATTTTTCTTTTTACAGTCAGGGACTGGTGTTTGTAAATTTGAAGTAGAAATGACGTGTTCATATTCTTCTTGTAAACTTCCTTCTACCCATTCATCCTGAATCATATACTTTTCTATTTCTAGTCTAGAGCTGTGAGTATAAGATGGTGTCTTGGATTCAACCCTAAGAGTAGAAATAATTCCATTAGGGTCATATGAACAAGTGAGACTTGAATGAAAACCCATATTCTTTAATAGTGCATCTACATCAACACTAGCTGCTCTGGTATTACAAATGAATGATCCAATATTGGCCTTGATTTTAAACTGGGCTTCCTCTTTCCTAAAACAAAATGCAAATCATCCATATTTAACATTTGTCTTATGTATTCTAATGACAAAATTCTCATAGGTACATATTTTGCGAGCTTTTATGGTGGAAGTTCATGACCATACACCCTTATCTCTGTGTAATTCTTGTACAAGTACCAACCACCTATCTTTGCTTGTTCACTAAGGTGTAGAATTCTCTTAATGTCTTCTCCAATTATAGGCTTTGATGAATTGGTAAGGAATTGTTTGACTTGATGAATGAATAAGTATATGAATTGTCATAAATAAGTAGTTTTTGAAGAATCTCTGACCAATTCTGTCCAGTGATTCTCTGAATGATTCACTCCCTGTTCGTCCTACTTGTTGAAGTGAATGTAAAACATATCTACTTGCTAAAACAAAATCATATGAATAATCACAGAAGAATAAGTGAAGGCTCCTTGAGTGGTGAAATTAACGAATTGTTCATGTATAACATTAGCCAAGGAATGGTTGTAATTGTACATAAACAATGGTTATTTTTCAAGGCTGAATATAGATAAGAAACCTAGGATGTTTCATCAACGGTTTCATCGTTGGGGTATCCAAACAAATAATAAAGCAGGGAGATAGAGTGTTTAGAAATAATGGGGAAGATGGAGGATGCATATGGGGCATTTCTCTTTGATAAACCTACATCCCGATGTAGAAAGATGTCGAATATATGAGCTCTCTATGGGAAGGATAATGTGTGACATGAGGGCAACAGGGGAGAAAAGGGAAAACGAGTCAAAAGGAGGCATGAGAAACGTCTGATTACTGGTTTTAGGAGATATGGTTATCAAAAAATTTCCATTCTGATCCACCATTGACCTGGTTATAGGGTCATACTGCTTATGACACCAAGCAACTAAATCTAGTAAAGGGTGAGTTTGAGGGAATGCAAACAGAGGCAGCATAGACTCCGACAACCTGATAGGGTCTTTGTTATTCAGGTGATTCTATTTTAGCCAAAAATGTATCTCGTATAAATAAAATTCACTATGACAGTTAGAAATTTTAAAATAGGTATTGACTAGGGGTGTGAGGTCGAGGTTGTTTTGTTGAGTTGCAGGAATGTCTTCTGCAATAGCTTTGATGGCTTCAAGAATTACTTCGGCAGTTGGATGAGTGACCTCAGGTATGACCTCCGCAATAGTGTCAACATTTGGGATTGCTTCTATCACACTTTTATTTCCTTTACCTTTCAGAGTAGTTTGTTTCTTCGTTTTGGCCTTAGGTGCCATGTTTGACTGTAATAAAGTTGTATAGGAAATTATAGCTTCTGGTTACATAAACAATGATAGGGTTTCAGGATAATGAAGGGTAATTACAGCTAATAATTCATTGTGGAGTAACAATGGAGGATGAAGGTGAATTGAAATTGAAAGTAAAGTATTGAGCGGAATACTGTGAGAAATTTTATAGATTGTGGTTTTGGTTTAACGATTGTGGCTAATAGTTAAGTGCATTTATTTTGTAACGGTATGATTAACCTGTAAATGGTGTGAATTTATTGGCCAACGGGAGGATTAACAAGTAAATAGAGTTTTAGAGATAACAGATATGTGACGTGGAATAATATGTGTGGTGGATGGATAAACGGTTATGGCGCAGGAAATAGTAGTGAGAGTCAAAAACTAGAGGTGGATTTCAGGGGGGGTACCCTCCAGTTTTCAGCGGAGGAGGTGCGAAGTCACCTGATGCTGCCACGTTGTAGAAATGGGCGGCCATTGAAACCGAACTCGGACCCCCCCCCCCGCGCGTGTTAACAAAAACAGGTAGAGGGGGTGCGATGCCAATCTCCGCTGTAGATCTGAGGGAAGCTCAAGATATACTATCAATATCTGCAAGCACTTTAACTTCTTTTGATTTGATCACTTGTCTTTTAGCGACTTTACAATAAAATCAATATGCGCACATATAGATTAATTTAATTAATGAGTATATAAAACTATTTTTCAAAGGTTCAAACATGCATGAATTAAAATTTACATTTTGAAATTCTAGTGCATTTAAATAAATGACCATTATCATTTTAATCACTAAGGCATTAACATTTTTATTTTATGCTTCCCGAACATTTTTTCCTCTTCTCTCCTTTATTTAGAGAAAACTATCCTATTATTCTTCTAACATGGATGTAATAAAATATACTTTGGCTAACATTTTTTAATAAAATTTATTTTTCATCCATGTTCTACATTTTATAATTTTTAAAACTACCATGCTAACTTATCAAAAACAAATAATGTTACAACACCTGCCGCATCTCTGTGTTTATGTTCATTTCTACATTTTAGTACATTCATGCATAAGTCTGGATCAGTGGTATCAGAATGGTCTGCTATTTCTCGATCTTTCTTTGAATGTCCCCATTGAGGTCGATGTATAAGGAGTTAGGGCTCAATATGGTTGAACCTTTGCAAGATCAGCCTTGCAAACCCCGATGACCTCCCATGGCATAAGAAAAGAAGGACGAGGGAGCAAGAGATCCTATAAAAATATTGCTCGAGGAGGCCCTCAAGAATCAAAGGAAAAAAATGATGGATAAATTTTCTAAGATCCTTCAATGACTACCCATTGATGGTGCATCTTCAACCAGTAGCCATTCTCAAGGTGCCACTCCCTTTAAGGTGCAAATAAACTATGAAATTCCCATATTTGAGGGAAAAATAGATGGCTGAATTTGTTGGAAGGGCATTTTTCTTTCCATGATTTCTTTGATTGAGAAAATATTACCTTTGTGCTCCTCAAATCCACCCTCCATGTCAAATATTGGTGGAAAAACTTCTGTGAAAAGATATATCAGGAAGATCCCTCACTTTTTTTAGTCGCACCCAATTGGAATTCGTTCCAAGATGACATCAAGGAACAATATTATCTTGTGGGGAGCTATGAGGACAAGTACATCCAATGGAACAAACTGCAGCAGCAAAGGGAGAAATATGTGCACGAGCTGACGAATTTGTTCCATACCTTGCACACAAATCTGGGTATTAAAGATTCAAAGAAACACTTGGTGTTGAAGTAATGTAGTTGTTTACATAGATCTACATTCAGGAGGAAATGGATTTCCTTGAAATTACATTTCTTGGCAAGGCATATTGATATGCTGCCAAGATCAAGCAAAAATTTAAGTAGAATAAGCGACACTTTGGATCTGTGAATCCGAAGCCAGGTAAAGGCACCCCAAAACCACAAAAAAGGGCCAAAGGCAAAGTTGGGTGACTCGGGACAACATTCCAAAGCAGCAAGTGAGGAAAAACGCCACAAAGCCAAAGAAGGACATGGGGAAGTAGTGTCAATTTCATAAAACCCCCACTCACAACACAAGTGAGTATTGGGCCAAACGGTTGTTGGTGGCCAAGATGGACGCATGTGAATCAGATGCATTTTCTAATTATGAGTCAGAACTAGACAAGGGAAATGACAAAGGGAAGAAAATCATTGATGTGGAACATAGTCCTACCGCTTCCACCACCATGATCCAAAAGGAGGGACCCGAAGATCCAGAGGAGGGGAAGTGCATCTTCCTTTCATAGATGTTGGTCAAGGGTTCTCCACTACAATTCATTTTCAATAGCAGAAGCCAAAATAACATCATTTCAGCAGAGTTTGTGAAGTGGCTCAGCCTACTGACCACATCACACCTGCAGCCGTATACCATCAGGTGGCTTCACCAAGGAAGAGATCTCCACGTTAGCCATCAATCACGCCTGCCCTACAACATCAAGCGCTGCATGGATGAGGTATTGTGTGATATTTATCTTGTTGAAGTTTATGATGTATTATTAGGTCAACCATACTTGTGGAATCGACATGTTGTGTATCAGTCTATGTCTCATTATGTTATTATTACTTTGGGAAATAATTTGTACAGGATACAGGAGGTAGGACCGCCTTCCGCCATCTCTTTGATTACTGCCAAGCAATGTAGTAAGATTATTTCTAAAATAAGGAAAAAAAAATTCATTATGATTCACCCATAGGGAAAGAAGAATATTGTAGCTGCAGCCTCCAAACATGGCACGCATGTGCGGAAGCAACAGATGGACAAAGTCATGGAGGAATGCCATGAAATTTTATCCTCACCCACAAGGGATACTCTACACTGTCAGGTCAAGAACTCCATTTATCTCACCTGAGGAGCTCTGCTACCTAATGGGCCAATATATCAACATTCTATTCTAGAGAATGATGAAATCAAGAGGCATATCCGAGATTTGTTTCACGAAGGCCACATCAGGCAAACCTCTTCGCACTGTGGGATCCCAATTGTGTTGGTACAAAGGGAGGATGGCACCTGGAGACTCAGTATTGACTATCAGGCATTGAATAAGATCTGAGACTAGAATAGGTATCTAGTCCCACGGATGGACGACCTCTTGAACTAGCTCAGGGGGGGGAAAATATTTCAACAAGAACAATTTGAAGTCCAGGTATAACTAGGTACTAATTGATCCCTATGATGTCTGGAAGACTACGTTCAAATCCAAGTACGGCCTCATGGATTGGTTGGTCATGCCTTTCGGGTTGACGAACACTCCTGCAACCTTCATGCGACTAATGGATGATATCTTGCGGCCATTCATCAAGTCATTTGTGGTGGTGTACTTGGATGACATCATGATCTTAAACCAGACTTGAGAAGACCACCTCCACCACATCCCATAGGTCCTCCAAACACACTCTGACAACACAATTTATGTGCTAATTTGGATAAGTGAACTTTTGGCATGACCCAGTTTTAATATCTGAGATACATTATTAATGAGCAGGGAGTGCATGTGGATCTAGCCAAGTTCCAAGTCATTCGAGATGGGCCAAATCCAACCACTCTGACAAACCTCCATAGCTTTCTGGTTCTTTCCAATTTCTACCACAAGTTCATGTTTGGATTCTCTCATATCACTTGGCCCTTAAATAAATTCACCAAGGGAGGAGCGAAAGAAAAATTATTTTGGTATGAATCTCAACAATAGGCATTTGTAGAATTGAAACATCGCCTCTGCTCTGCACCAGTGCTGACATTACCATACTTGCAACAACCATTTGAGATTGAGATAGATGCCTTTGACTATGTTCTTAGGGAAGGTCTTACTCAATAGGGGCATCCAATGGCATATCACAGTGAGACACTTTCTGACATAGTCCAGAAGTATCCCAGTTAGGAAAAAGATATTTATTCCATTTTTTAAGCTTGCCAACAATGAAAGCATTGCATTTTGGGGAAGGAAATGATCATCCACACGTACCACCGACCCCTGTAGATCATACATACATAAGGGAAGTTGCATAATGATCGCCATTAGAAGTGGACCTCATACCTGCAAATATTTCATTTGAACATCAAATACAAAAAGGTAAGAACATATAGTGTTACAGTCTTCCTTAGTTGACCACCGATCATGGCACTAATTGTCGTGCTAAAATCTTATGCGTACGAGGCTTCTGATTGGCCACTTCTGTACAAAAGTGATCCATAATTTAGCTACACATACAATACGCTCTTGGAGAGTTAATAAGTTTCAAATTTTCACCTCTAGGATGCACTACTATGTCACCTGGGAAAGTTTTGTTTTCCTTCAAGCAAGCATGCCAAGATGGTTTGGGAAGCACACTATAGTCGGGTCACTGGGTATTTCGGTGTCAAGAAAATAATGACAGTACTGCAAAAGTATTCCTACTTGCAAAACCTACAATAGGATGTTGGGAAGTACATCAAATCTTGCACTACCTGCGCCATTTCCAAATTGACCATCAAGAAGCAAGGCCTCTATACTCCATTGCCCACCCCTAGTCAACCTTGGGAATTCAACTCCATGGATTACATGTCGGGCCTCCCTTCTACTAATCATGAAAACAACTATGTTTTTTTGGTCTTCAACATATTCTCGAAGATGGCCATTATGGCGGTGTGAAAGAATAATATCACAATAGAAGCCACTGCTAAACTCTTCTTTGAACAAGTGTGGGTATACTTTGGGATCCCACAGTCCATCATTTTAGATCAGTATAGTAGATTCCTCAATACATGATGGACACCAAGCTCACCAAGTCCACATCTTTCCATCCTGAAACCGATGGATAGACAGAGGTCATCAACAGGATTATCGTACATATTCTGTGCATGTATAACTCAAAGCATCCATTCACATGGGATAAGAGCCTCCCCTATGTACAACATAGCTATAACTGGGTTCTCCACAACTCAATCGACCACAACCCATTTTAGGTGGGATTGGGATTTCAATCACTATTTCCCGTTGATGTAGCCATGCAATTTGTGGCTATTGAAGAAGATTCGGCTCATGTCTAGTTTGAAGATGACAAGGCAAACAAATTTTTTTAGCCGATTCAACACATTTTCCAATAGGTTCATGACATATTGGATAAAGCCACTACTAAGTATAAGAAACGAGATGATCAACATTGGGTGCCACACAACTTCTAGGTGGGTGACAAAGTGTGGCTATATTTGCAGAAGGAGCACCTCACTGGAACCCACCGCAAGCTTTGCCCACTTTGATATGGGACATACACCATCACCAAGGCTGTAGGGGAAAATGCCTTCGATCTCAGTATTCCACCATTCATTGATCTGCAAAGATTGTTCAATGTCGACCACCTTTGGCCCTACTTTCCACCTCTATTAGACACATATGACTTGGTAGAACAACTCACACCAGCATAGTTAAACCCAAGCCATATGGAAAAAGAAAAAATTATCAGAAAATGGAAACACAAATCAAGAACACCCACCGGCAGATGATCCAACTATATTGAGTTGTCAACGCAAGCCAACTCCTTCACCAGTGAAAGTGATTCACTAGGGACTCAGTTCAACATAAATTTCCTCACCTCATGGAGGCTTTGCACATAATGGGGAACATTTCTTCCTGGGGGGGAAGGAATGATCTAGATGGATATTGGTGGCCACCCACCTATTCCACCTAGTCAATTTCATCAATTTTCTTATTTTCTATTTTTAGTAGCTTTTTCGGGTCTTGAACTTATGGGGCCATTTTGAGGCCCCAAATGATGTTTCTTGGGCATGAAAAGTCGAGGGATTTCATATAAACGACATCTGAATTTGTAATCCTTAAATAGATATTTCCAACAAGGTATCATACGCTAAAACTGACATAATATGACAAAGTAATGACCCTGGGAAGTTGACTGCCCAACTAACCCCAACGGGACCCATAAAATCTTGGTGTTACAACCCCTCGGTTATGGTTTTAGATATTTAGGGATTTATCTTATTTTTCAATAACAAAAAATTCATTGAGCCTCATTGTAACACAGTTTAGAGGCATGTAGCCTTCACATATATTCTTAGTGATAAGCTACCATCACCCAAGCTAGTTTATTACCCATTCTTTCTGTAATAATTTTTCATTATTTGGTATTAATGAAATGAATTGTTATTCCTACAACATCTCTATGTTTATTTATTTTTTTTCTGTATTTTATTTTGTTCCTACCTAAGTCTGAATCTATAGGTGATATGGAGGTGAAAAAAATTGCTGACAATTTTACCAAAAAAATGAAAATATCCCACCATTGCAATAATCTAGGAAATCAATTCAATAATAGGATGGACAAAAGGTATAAAATTATGGAGAACAGGAAGACAAAAATTTTCTACAACCATTACAAGAGATTCAACTAGAAAACAAACCATCACAGTTGGTTTGTAGGTCTACTAGGATTCATAAGCCCTCACAATTTTATCCACCCTCAAATTATATTTTTCTAACTAATGAAGGTAAACCTCATTTCTTTCAGGAAGCTTCTGAAGTAGATCAAACTAGAAAAAAGTGGAAGAAAGAAATGAAAGAATAAATTTAATCTCTGATGGAAAACAAAACTTAGAAGTCAGTGAAGCTTCTAACAGGAAGAAAATCCATACAAAATAAATTGGTATATAGGATTAAACATGACATTGAAGAGAAGAAGGAAACATAGATATAAATTCTAGTCGTGAAGGCATTTTCCCAAGCAAAAGTTATTGACTTTATAGAAACAATTTCACCCATTGTTAGAAAGTCATCCATAATAGTTGTCCTTGGTCTTGCTGATACTTTAGAATTGGAATGTGAAAAATTATCCGTGAATAAAAATTTCTTTAACAAATAATTAAATGAGAAAATTTATATGGAACAACTACAAGGATTCAAGGTAAAAGGCAAAGAGAAAATTGTTTGCGCCTTGTAGAAGAAACTTTATGGGATGAAACATGTAGCTCTCCAAAGGTAAGATAAATTTAATTCATTTATGTTGTATAATGAATTTGAAATAAAATAGGTTTATTATTCTGTATAAATCAAGAGCTGTGATAAAGAAAGGTATATTATACTTTTTTTAATGCATGTGTATGATATGTTAATTGTCCGACATGAGAAGAACATTATCAATCAGTTGTAGAAATATTTGGCAAGTCAATTTACAATGAAATATTTAGGTCCAAAAGAACAAAAATTAGGCATAAGGATTATCTGTAACAGGAAAAATAAAAATTTGTCTCTTCCACAAGAAAAATATATTTAGAAGGTATTAGACAACCTCAATATGAAGGATGCCAAACAAGTTGGTACACCCCTAACATCAAATTTCAAACATAGTGTTGATTTTTTCCCTTATGAAAACAAGAATAGGGAAGATATAAGTAAAATCCCTTATTATTTAATGGTTTTTAGCTTGATTTATGCCATGGTATATACCCATCCATTTATTTCACATTTAGTAGGATGTTGAAAATGGCACCAAGTAAGATTCTAATTTAATTTCCCCTTGAAATAGATTAGTATAAAGTTGCAATTCCATATATCATGACATCTTGTATGAGTTAAATAAGGTAGATTGACTTAGTTGGTTCATTTAATTTTATTTGAGGGTCTAAAATTAGTCATCTAGAGTGGCTCCTGCAAAGTAGGAGCCCTGGTTGTGTTTATTTTGGCTTGTAATTAATTAAATTTGTTTATCTCAGTTAAACTCAATTTAACTAGTTCCAACACATGGAGGAACCAATGAGAGGTCAAAATGTAGAACTTGAACTTGAATCACAAGAAGTGATAAATAAAATAATTGTTAAATAAGCCTTAAATAACTCATTCATCTCAGATCAGAGAAAGAACCAATCTAGATTTTAATTCAAGGGCAGTGTACTATTAGTTGTATAATCATCCAAATTGTACAAGTGGTGCATGAATTTAGAGGGAAGGGCCCACATGTATTGCGAAAATCATATTGGTAATTTCCCTAATTAATATGGACTAATTACCCAAGGAAACAATGTAAGTAAATAGGGATCCTCAAGGGTAGAAAATTGGTTAAGTATTGGCCTAGGCTTGTCTAGGAAGCAATGGGACATATATTCATAGTGCAGAGGCTTCTCTGGTTTTAGAAAAGCATTATAATCTCCTCATATTTTCTGAATTATGTAAAATACAGATAGCGGGGATTTTAGCTTAGGAATTCCCCATGAAATGATTGTGTAATGTGTGATTGAAATTATTTATCTTGTATTCTTTGTGATTTAATTATCGTAATTGGTTTTGGAAATTGGTAGAGTATATAGAAGTCTATTGTTTTAGCATATTACAGTTAGAAGTTTGAATATACATGGATTTTCTACATGGTATTAGAGAAGGAATCACTATAGTAGAGAATAAGATGAGTTTTTACTTGCAGGAGCAACACATTTTGAAGATTGAATCTTCTGAGAGCTAGCTGCAGGACCAGGATGGTGTTCTATGGTTTGAGGCTCGAGTATGCCCTTGAGGGTAGCTCGTATTGAATTTCCTGGAGATACCAAATGGAATCAGTATTGGAAGACAACGTATTGAAGGATTTCATTGATAACGAAATCCAAAAACCATCTCTAGTTGATGCACATGATCTACTAGAGTGGAAGAAGTGCATTACAAAGGAGAGAAGGATTCTATTGGAACGTGTTCGATATCATATTGTATTGAACCTCCACTGAAAGGAAAATCCATTTGAGATGTTGAATTCCTTAACATATGTTTTTCACAACAACAATGAAGACATGAAGTTGGAACTACAGGACAAGGTTACGAAAATCAAGATGGAGAACAACGACACAATACTAAAGCACTTGACCAAGTTTACCCAATGTTGGGATGAACTTGGAAGTGTTGGCGTTATAGTTGCTAAATATGATCTAGTGAGCCTTGCACTTCTAGGCCTTCCAAAGAGCTGGCACAAATACCAGGATTCAATAAATGTGTTGGAGAAGATATTAGAGTGGGAGTGTTTGTGGTCCGACTTGGTGCAAGAAGAGATTTATTGGAACACCAGAGATGGATCCTCATCAAATCATGACGATGAGGAGTATTGTGCCTTGGTTAGAAAGGAAGAGAAAGGGAAAGGGAATTCATCCTATTCCAAATCATATTATGGTTAGGTAGGCAAGAAGAAGGACTTGTGGAATATTAGATGTTTTCACTATCATGAGCTTGGACACTATGACTTGAAGTTTCCACACAAGAAGGTTAACAAGAAACCCTCAGGAGGAGCTGTAGGTGAAGCACTTGTTTCACAAATAGAGTTGTATTTCACCGTTGTGGTGTCGTCGATGATGGGTAGTGTGTGGTACTTGGATAGTGGAGCCTCATTCCATATGACCAGAAACAAATAATTCTTCAGTCACTTGGAGGAGAATGAACTTCATATGCACATCGATATGGGAGACAATAGGAGGTATAACACGACCCACATCGATATTGTTTCATTTCAAAGGGAATTTGGTTCTCCTCTCACATTGAAAGATTTCATGTATGTTACTGGTTTGAAGAAGAACTTAGTTTCATTTGCTATGTTGGAAGACTGTGACTTCAATGTGATATTTAGTAAAGGAAAGGAGTACCTTTTTCACATAGTCATGGGACAAGTGAAGAAACTCTAGATATTTGATGCAAAACATTGTGTTGCCTTGAGAACGAAAGTGGAGAAGGTGGACAACTCAGACATATGTGAGTTATCGCATAAAATATTGGGCCATCTACACCACAGAGCTTTAAAGTTCATGCAACATATTTCCACAGGACTTCCCAAGGGTGAAATTTAGCAGAGTGATAAATGCAAGGGGTGTACATTTGGGAAGTAAACTAAAGCCACCTTTCATGATAAGGATAGGAAATTGTAAGTGATCCCTGAAATAGTTCACTCATATGTGTGTGGACTGTTCTCGACAGCTTCCATGGAAAAGAACATGTATTATATGATTTTCTAGGTGATTTTTCATGCCAGTGTTGGATACTATTCACGCACGAGAAATACTATATGTTCTCAAAATTTTGTGAGTTCAAAGCCCTTTTTAAAAAATACATGTGCAAGAAAGTGAAGGCTGAGGAGCAGTAACGGTGGATAATATGTGTCGAATGAGTTAAAGAACTTATGTGAATTAGAAGGCTTTCGACGAGAGTTCATAGAGCATCATAACCCACAACAAAATGGGGTTGCAGAAAGAAATAATAGAAGCATTGTGGGACTTGCACGGATGATGTTACATGATCAGGGCCTACCATTGCACTTGTGGGTGGAAGCATGAAACATAGCTGTGTATGTGTAGGATAGTGGTCTTGATTGGATCCTTAGAATGAGTACAACAAAGGAAGCCTTTTATGGTAAGAAGCCAGATGTGGTGCACTTTATAATTTTAGGTTCATTAGTTTACTTCAGGTTATAAAGGGTGTATGGAAAAAGCTAGAACCAAGAGTTGAGTTGCGAATATTTTTTAGGTACACTGATACACCTCACAACTATCTAGTGTAATTTCCATATCATAGGATAAAAGTGTTTTGTAGAAATGTGAATTTTGATGAAGGGAAGACCATGCTAATTCTCTTGAGAGGGAGCTTCAGATGCATGCAGATGAGGATATTTTAACTCCAAAAGAAGAACCTCGAGATGTGGAGTAGCCACAAGCAGAGAAACAGAGAGTGGAAGCATCCACTTTGATAAAAGTAAATGTATTTTAAAACTATATATCTAAACAGAAAAATATGTCCAAAATTTGTATCTCACATGAACAATAAAAGTAAATATATATATCTAGTTCAATGTATAGTGTTACAAGTATCAAGTTATATAGAAAAGTAAACATGACTGCATAGATAAGAATATATATATAAAGGTAAATTTAAGACTAGATCTATCTTGAATATAATGTTGCAGACATGTGCATCATCCATCAAATACAGATGGATCTAGTGTCTTTGCCAACAAAGTCATGATCCTCGTTCTTTCCTATGAAGCATGGGGAACTTGTACACAATGTGTACAAACATTAAAATTTAATGTTTTAAAATTGAATGAGAATATATAACTTTATGTAAAAAAACAAAATGCAAAAAAAAAATCATGCAATGCCTCATGTAGTTCCTTCTCCATTGTGTTATTTTGCTCATCCATTAAAAATTCCTCCACAGGAACATCTTCCACAGTAAACTATATATATATATATATATATATATATATATATATATTAAAAAATTTCAAATGAAAATGCATATATAAACTAATTTTCAATAATATTAAAAAAAAGTTAGACAACTTTTTCAAATGGTTCAAATGGTGTGGATGTTCCTATCTCCATCATACACTCCATCGCTAGAGTCTGTGGAGAAGGGAAATCGTGTCCAAGGACCTAAAATTCAAAAATTTTAGAAGTATAAAATAACTCAAGGTCTAGATATCAATTTATGATACAACTTTTGAACTTCAATTTATAACTTATTACATAAACATATTTAAGTGAAAAATTGAATATTTGTGATAGTGGATCTGGCACATCTCCTAAGGGTGGCTCCGAAAGAAAATCTCCAGGAACCTGAAATTCAAAAAAATTAAAATTGTAAAATAACTCAAGATCTAGAGATCTCATTTTTTAATGGAACTTTTGAGCTGCAATATATAGCTTAAAAACACATTTAAAAGTGAAAATTTGTTGCTACTTGTGATGGTGGATTTGGCACATCTCTCAAGGAAGAAGAAGGTACCTCCATCCAAAAAACATCGGACGGAATCAAAATATGTTAACGTTTAGTTATATATATATGTACATGTGTGCAAAATTATTTATTTTAAAAATATGTCATCATGTTTAAATATATATAATAATAGATAAACAAAAAATTGTACATCATCATTTTAACTTAGAAAACACTAATACGTTCCAACATATCATCTTGACGGTGAGAAGCATCTTGATTGTGTGAACCGGAGGATCTGACCATGATATTAACATATTCATTCATCAAGCGTGAGAACTGAAAATGGTGTTACCATATATAATGATAATTTTTTTTTATATTAATGTATACAAATAAATGTATGTATATATGTATTTATTACAAATTTTAGATGTGTTAAAATAATCATCCCAACCATTAACACATACCGATCTCATGCCCTCTTTCTCATGAATAATTAGGTCATGCCAATGATTGTGACAATTATTTTCATATGTTATGAGATCTTCAACACTCATGTTCTCTATCTCTTCATCTGTATGATACAAAAAACTAGCACGTGAATTCTCTCGTGCTCTTTCTCGATTCAGACAAACATCAACTCCACCCAGTCCACTATGAATACTTTCAATGATGTAATCCCTTTCTTCTAAACTAATTTGAGAAGTGGCATCCATCTCTGACCGCAAAGTTTCAACACGAAGAGGTCAAGTAACCAATGGAAGCTCAGGGTGAGGCAAATTAGCGTCACACTTAGCACCCCTATGGTCACACAATCGACCTTTCCCAGGACCAAAAAATTCAGAGGGAAGGTTATTATAATTGGGTTTCATTCCCAAAAATAATTCTGCATAAATAATTTTTCAAAATAAAGCAAAACCTCATTGTTCCATGGAAGTCTTCCATAGGTAGCAAGGTGCTTATCATGTAAATGGCTAGCTATATCAGGGTGCTTGATATATTGCACCTTTAGCATATTTCTTTTCAGCGTTTTTTTGAAATTAAACATACACTTGGCCATTTTTGTTGTAACACTTTGTTTAACAACCTCCCATGTATCGGGACCCATCACTATTTCCTTTATTTTTCTCATCACTTATACAAAAGTATCAGTGGTTGGCCCAAGCTTTAGGTAGACATCTAATAGTTTTCTTAAAGAGTGAGTAACTATTTCCAAGTTTTCTCGACTCTCAACAGGGAGTTTCAAAGACACGAGATCTCTCTTAAATTTTGAATGAAGATGTTGACACCTTTGTAAGGTGCATTGCTGCAAGTTTGATTCCCAAGATATATCAGAAATGTCAAATGAATAAGTTGTGGTTAGTATACAACCTTCTTATTGAATAACATGTTCTGTCCTTTGTCATTTTCAAGCAACATTTCCACACTCTACATCAATATATAAAATTTTGTATATTAAAAAAACATGTAAACAAATTTGTACAAATTGAATGAAAATAATATTCAGATTGATGGCCACCTCGCTATGCTTGGCTAGCATCTTGCCCACTCTAGGACTTTTGAGAACCAGAATGACCACCGATTGGATGAGAACCAACACGACCATCCTAATATTTTTCTCTAGGGGAAAGCATATCACCACCCTCACGCAATTGACCACCACCTATTTATGGACCTCCAAGGGAATGTGTACCACCACCAACCTCATGAGACGAGAGGGAAGCTTCATAAAAAAATATGAATTTATAATCAATTCAAAAATAAATTCATACATATAAATACATGTACATATTCATTGATTAAATTTCGTGAACCATACCATTATTGTGTGAACAATGGCCATGCTCCATTGATGGAGTAGACACCCTTGTCCTCGTAACTCCTAAAAAATAAAAAATGGAACTTACTAAAAACTAATTTAACTCACAAAATTGATAAAAAATCAATTCCATATGTACACACATGTATGTATGGAGATAATATTATATTTAAATACCATGAACATACCTGGATCCATGATCCTCCTCTCTCGTAGAGTCATGAGATTATATTGATATTCACCTTCCATCCTCCATGATATATATGGATATATCTACAATGAACATTTACAACTATTTTTAAATTAAAATTTAAATTAAATTCAAGAGATTTCAAAAAATTAATGTAATTTAGTATACACAAATTATGTAAAACACAACTTTCATAGCACTAATTCATGTGTGAAACTCAATTTAAACAAAAAATTGTTGAAGTCCTCACATTTTAATTTTATAAAAATGTGAAGTTCACCAAGTTGCGTTTTACATGGTGGGAGCACACTTGGTATACAATTGGAAAAAACACATGGTCATTAAAAATAATTCATTTATAAGTAAAAAACACACACATATGAAATATATGTCGCAATGTCCATCAATAAATTTTGAAGGAGAGTGTCTCAAGACTAATTCATCTATGAGAGATGAATCTTGAATTTTTGAAGGAGAGTGTCTCAACACTAATTCATCTTTGAGAGATGAATCTTGAATTGGCATTGCCCTGTATAATACTAATTAATCTATTAGTACATATTTGATAGATGAACCTTGAATTGGAATTTACCCACACAATAGATCACCAGACATCTTATTAACATTTTCACAATGTCTTATACTAAAAAATTGAAATTGGCTAACAATATTGTGTGATTTTCCATGCAATTGTTTTAGCCTCTCCTTCTTAACTTGGTACACATCTTTCATCTGGTTGCACACAAGTTCAGAATTGGTGAAAACTACAATTCCATTTGATCCATACTCCCTAGTTGTTCCCAAGCCTTCTATAAATGCAATATAATATGCCTTGTTGTTTGTTGTTCTTCCGGGTATATTCATCTTCCTTTGGAGGACCTTGTTAGTCGCAATATTGCAAAGCACATATGTAATCATTTCTTTCCCTAGGTTGGGATAACAAGAAACATCTATGCATATTGTCCATTTTTCAACCATATTTAGTGGGTTTTTTTATCATTGAAAAAAACAAATTCAATAAAATATATTAATTAACATTTATTTAAAATGCATGGGAGAAATGACATGTGCATGGTTTGCCTTAAATTTTATGGGAGAAATCACAAATAGAAAGGAAATGCCTTAAATTTTGTCTTTCATAGAGTTTAAGGGAGAAATGACATGTACATGGTTTGCCTTAAATTTTTCCTTATAGTTTGCAGGAGAAATGACATAGAAATGAAATTATTTAAAGCTTGCTGTAAAGTTTATGGGATAAATGACATGTATGGGAGAAATGACATGTGTACATGGTTTGCCTTAAAATTTTATGGGAGAAATTCCATGTACATGGTTCCAAAAACACTAGAAAAAGACTTAATGTTATGGGAGAAATAACATGTATAGAAATGAATATTATGATAAAGAACTTATATTTAGATCTGTTCCAGAGATTGAGTGTAGGGGAATTTACTGTATATGTCACCTTTTATAAAGGATGAGACCCAAAGGCTACTTGGCCCTTTACAAACTTTTCCTTTAGAACTTATAGAAGCTAAAACTTGAAAGAGTGACTCAAATCCTATAGAAATTCAGCCACTTTAGGTTCTCACCAAGGTTTTTAGGCCTTAAAGTTTTCCTTGTGTTTCTGAGAGAAAGCCTTGAGTTTATGGGAGAAATTTCATGTGCATGGTTTGCCTTAAATTTTGTGGGAGAAATCACATCTAGAAATACATGCCTTAAATTTTTCCTTTCCTAGAGTTTAAGGGAGAAATAACATGTACATGGTTTTCCTTAAATTTTTCCTTATAGTTTATGGGAGAAATGACATAAAAATGACAAATAAATGAGATAGAAATGACATTATTTCAAGTTTGCATTCAATTTTATGGGAGAAATGGAACATGTACATGATTTTCCTTAAATTTTATGGGAGAAATGACATACATATTACATGTACATGGTTCCAAAAACACTAGAAAATTCCTTAAAGTTTATGGTAGAAATGACATATACATAAATGGATATTACAATAAAGAAATTCTATTTAGATTTGTTCTAGACATTGACTATAGGGGCATTTAATGGATATGTCATCTTCGAGAAAGGATGAGATCCAGAGTCTACCTAGCCCTCTACAGACTTTGCCTTTAGAACTTGTAGAATTTAACACTCGACATAGTGACTCAAATCCTATATAAGTTCAACCACTTTAGGTTCTGACCAAGGTTTTTAGGCCTTAAAGTTTTCCTTGAGTTTATGGGATAAAACCTTGATTTTGTGGGAGAAATGACATGTGCATGGTTTGGCTTAATTTTTTCCTTAAATTTTATGGGAGACATGACATATGGAAATGACATGCCTTAAATTTTTCCTTGCCTAGATTTTAAGGGAGAAATGACATGTACATGGTTTTCCTTATAGTTCATGGGACAAATGACATGCCTTAAAGTTTTCATTAAAGTGTATGGGAGAAATGACATGTATGTACATGGTTTTCCTTAAAGGTTTATATAAATTTTATTGGTGAAATGACATAGAAATGACGTGTACATGGTTCCCAAAACACTAGCAAATTCCTTAAAGTTTATTGGAGAAATCACATGTACATGGTTCCAAAAACACTAGAAAATTCCTTAACGTTTATTGGAGAAATTAAATGTACACGGTTATCCTTAAAGTTTTCCTTGAAATGACATGTACATGGGTATACTTAAATTTGGCCTTGATCTTATGGGAGAAATGGGAGAAATGACATGTATGTACATGGTTATCATTAAATTTTGCCTTAAATTTTATGGGAGAAATTACATATAAATGACATGTACATGGTTATCCTTAATGTTTTCCTTGATTTTGTGGGAGAAATGGGATAAATGACATGTATTTACATGGTTATCCTTAAATTTTTCCAAGTTTATGGGAGAAATGACATGTATGGGAGAAATGACACATGTACATGGTTTACCTTAAATTTTATGGGAGAAATGACATAGAAATGACATGTACATGGTTCCAAAAACACTAGAAAATTCCATGGGAGAAATGGGAGAAATGACATGTATGTACATGTTTATCCTTAGTGTTTGCCAAGTTTATTGGATAAATTACATATATGGGAGAAATGACACATGTACATGTTTTTCCTTAAATTTTATGGTAGAAATGACATAGAAATGACATGTACATGGTTCCAAAAACAATAGAAAGTGACTTAAAGTTTATGGGATAAATGGCATGTACAAAAATGGATATTACAATGAAGAAATTCTATGTAGATCTGTTCTAGAGATTGACTGTAAGGGCATTTACCGGATATGTCACCTTTGAGAAAGGAAGATATCGAGAGGCAACGTGGCCCTTTACAGACTCTTCCTTTAGAACTTGTAGAAGTTATGTTTTGAAACTAGCTCCAAAAAGAGAAGTAAAAAGATATCAACGCCTTAGAAATAAGTCACTTCTAGGGGGAAACCTCAAATAAATTACATGAATGAACAATTCTTAAATGATACAAATGAAAAAACCTACTTTATATATATAGGAGTCCATGGGGTGACAATGTAATCCTAGCCGACCTAATAATAATAATGTAAGGGCACAATAATAAAAATATGGGGGTTACAGGGGTACAATAATAACGATAAGAGGGGATACACTAACATAATAAAGGACTACGCTATTAAAATAGGGACTTAACATGCCACTCTCCTTCAAACAAGTGTTTTCCTCAATGCTTGATTATTTCTCGATGCTTCTATATAAAATTATCATCCTCCCATGTGGAATTTTCTATAAGAAAGTTCTTCCACTTGCTGGGATACTCTGAAATTGATCGTACTTGTTGAGTCCTTCTTTCTGTGACTGCTTCAAAACTTCTTTCGATGTGATGTTGATCTTCCTGTTGTTTCATTAGATTCTGCACCAAAGTTAGGTTATCCCTTGAGAGTTGGAGAACTTGTTTTTGATGCTCAATGTGATCTTCCACTAATTTATCATCCATATTAACTATTATTTGATCCCTCAAACCATCCAAATTAGCCTCCATTTACACTTTTAAACCATCTATCTCATCTCAGTTGCTCTTCGTAAGATCGAAATTTGTTGTACTTGGTACCGTAATTTTGATATCTCATACTACAATTCTTCCTCTTCATGCATCATAGTATAAATTTTTGAGGTCTTAATGGGTATGGAATTATTTTTTGGAGGAATTATAGGACCCAATACTGATACAAATTCTAAAATATGCCCTTGGGATCACTTCAAACTAATTTTTCAAACAAATGTTATGCGATTTTAAAAACCAAATACACACCTTTTTCTTACTTTTGAGAAGCTTGATATTGAAACTATATTACATATGTGATTTCAGATCCTCAATAACTGAAAGTTAGCCCTTAAGTAGCCCTCTGGATCTTCTTTCGAATTCCATAGGTATGACCTGATTTGAATTCTTGAAGACAAAGTCATGCCCAATATCCTACGATGACCTAATTATGGACTAGTTCAATAGAGCGAACTTGTATGACTTTCCACATGTCACTGTTTCCTCCTTTGGCTCGGAAATTGATACAAAAGAAACTACAGTCTGTGAAATTGCGGCCACTTTTTACATAATCTCAATCTGATGCACAGAGATAGAGTTATGATTTTTTTCCCACGATCAACTCTTTGAGATGAAATTCGGGAGCCTAAAAAATTCGTAACTTCCACAGAACATGTCTCAAAAATTATTGCGAACCAAGATTTGAAATTCTTGCAGGTGCTTCCTCATGATGTTTTATTTTCTTTGTGAAAATTTCAGCTTCTCAAACCTCGTAGAAAAGTATTTATAGTGACAATTTTGGGATGGCCTGTTTAGTTTAAATTCAGGAGCCTAGAAAATGGACTAATTTTCATAGATCATATCTCCTAAAATATTACAAACCAAGCTCTGAAATTTTTTGACGATCTTCCTCAAAAGTTTAGCTTCGCACTTTATAAATTTCAGCTTCTGAACCTTTTTAGACAAAACGTTATAGGGAAAACTCCACGATGACCTGTTTAGGTTAAATTCAGGAGCCTCCAAAAATCCCCAAATTACATAGATCATATCTCCGAAAATATTTTGAACCAAGATCTGAAATTTTGCGATGATGTTCCTCAGGATTTTGGCTTCGCGCTCTACAAAGTTCAGCTTCTAAACCTTCGTAGAAAAAAAATTATAGCGAAATTTACACGATGACCTATTTGGTGCAGCGAAACCCTAAAATGCAAAGCTCTGATACCAAATGTTGTGAAACTAGCTCCAAAAAGAGAAGAAAAGAGATATCAACGCCTTAGAAATAAGCCACTTTGAGGGGGCAACCTGCAATACATTACATGAATGAAAAATCTTTGGATGATACAAATGAAAAAACCTCCTTTCTATATATAGGAGTCCATGGGGCCACAATGTAATCCTAGTGGGGCCATAATGTAATCCTAGCCGACCTAATAATAATAATGTAAGGGCACAATAATAACAATATTGGGGTTACAAGGGTACAATAATAAAAATAAGGGGGGCTACACTAACATAATAAGGGACTACACTATTAATATAGGGACTTAACATGCCCCTCTCCTTCACACAAGTGTTGTTCTCGAAACTCGATTATTTCTTGATGCTTCTGTATAAAATTATCATCCTCCCATGTGCAATATTGTACAAGAAAGTTATTTCACTTTCTCAGATACTCTAAAATTGATCGTACTTGTTGAGTTCTTGTTTCTGTGACTTCTTAAGAACTTCTTTTGATGTGATGTTGATATTCTTGTTGTTTCATTAGATTTTGCACCAAAGTCAGGTTATCCTTTGAGAGTTGGAGAACTTGTTGTTGATGCTCGATGTGATCTTCCACTAATTTATCATCCATATAAGCTATTATTTTATCCTTCAAACCATCCAAATTAGCCTCCTTTTCTACTTTTAAACCATCTATTTCATCTTCGTTTGCTCTTCATAAAATCAAAATTTGTTGCACTTGGTACCATAATTTTGATATCTCATACTGCAATTCTTCCTCTTCATGCATCATGGTATAGCTTTTTGAGGTCCTAATGGGTATGGAATTATTTTTTGGAGGCATTATAGAACCTAATACTGATACAAATTCTAAAATATGGCCTTGGGATCACTTCAAACTGCTTTTTCAAACAAACATTATGAAATTTTAAAAACCAAATACACACCTTTTTCTTGCGTTTGAGAAGCTTGATATTGAAACTGAGTTATCTATGTGATTTTGAATCATCAATAACTACAATTTAGCCCGAAAGTAGCCCTCTGAATCTTCTTTTGAATGCCACAGGTCTGACCTGATTTGAATTCTTGAATACAAAGTTATGCCCAATATCCTATGATGACCTAATTATGGACTAGTTTAGTAGAGCGAACTTGTATGACTTTTCATGTGTCACTGTTTCCTCCTTCAGTTCTAAAATTAATACAGAAGAAACTACAGTACCTGCAATTGCGGCCACTTCTTATATAATCTCAATCCGATGCTCAGAGACAGAGTTATGATGTTTTTCCCACGGTCACCTCTTTGAGATGAAATTGTGGAGCCTGAAAAAAGCCTAACTTCCACACACCATACCTCAAAAAATATTGTGAACAAGGATCTGAAATTTTTACAGGTAGTCCTCAAGTTTTTTTCTTTTTTTCTGCAAAAATTGCAGCTTTTGAAACCTCGTAGAAAAATATTTAGAGCGAAAATACGGCGATGACCTGTTTAGGTCAAATTTAGGAGCCTGGAAAACACACTAACTTCCATAGATCATATCTCCTAAAATATTACGAACCAAGCTCTGAATTTTGCGAAGCTCTTCCTCAGAATTGCGGCTTCGCACTCAAAAAATTTCAGCTGCTAAACCTTTTTAGAAAAAAAATTATAGGAAAATTCTATGATGAGTTGTTTAGATTAAATTCAAGAGCCTATAAAAATCCCTAAATTGCACAGATCGTATCTCCGAACATATTGTGAACCAAGATCTAAAATTTTGTGATGATGTTCCTCAGGATTTTGGCTTCACGCTCTACAAATTTTAGCTTCTAAAACTTCGTAGAAAAAAACGTTATAGCAGAAATTCCATGATGACCTGTTTGGTGCAGAAAAACCCTAAAATCCAAAGCTCTGATACCAAATGTTGTGAAACTAGCTCCAAAAAAGGAAGAAAAGATATATCAACGCCTTAGAAATAAGCCACTTCAAGGGGGAAACCTCCAATACATTCCATTAATGAAGAATTCTTGGATGATACAAATGAAAAAACCTCCTTTTATATATAGGAGTCCATGGGGCCACAATGTAATCCTAGTGGGGCCACAATGCAATCCTAGCCGACCTACCAATAATAATGTAAGGGCACAATAATAACAATGTGGGGGTTACAAGGGTTCAATAATAACAATATGGGGGGTTAGACTAACATAATAAGGGAATACACTATTAATATAGGGACTTAACATGCCCCTCTCCTTCAAACAAGTGTTATCATCAATACTTGATTATTTCTTGATGCTTTTATATAAAATTATCATCCTCCCATGTGGAATCTTCTAAAAGAAAGTTCTTCCACTTGCTGAGATACTTTGAAATTTATTGTACTTATCAAGTTCTTGTTTCTGTGACTGCTTCAGAAATTCTTTCGATGTGATGTTGATCTTCTTGTTGTTTCATTAGATTTTGCACCAAAGTTAGCTTATCCTTTGAGAGTTGGAGAACTTGTTGTTGATGCTCGATGTGATCTTCCACTAATTTATCATCCATATTAGCTATTATTTTATCCTTCAAACCATCCATCTTAGCCTCCATTTTTGCTTTTAAACCAGCTATGTCATCTTTGGTTGCTCTTCGTAAGATCTAAATTTTGTTGCACTTGGTACCATAATTTTGATATCTCATACTACAATTCTTCCTCTTCATGCGTCATAGTATAGCTTTTTTAAGTCTTTATGGGTATGGAATTATTTTTTGTAGACATTATAGAACCCAATACTGATACAAATTCTAAAATATGCCGTTGGGATCACTTCAAACTGCCTTTTCAAACAAACGTTATGAAATTTTAAAAACCAAATTAACACATTTTTCTTGCTTTTGAGAAGCTTGATATTGAAAATGAATTATCTATGCGGTTTCAAATCCTTAATAACTGAAACTTTTCCCTAAAGTTTCTCTCTGAATATTCTTTCAAATGCCACAGTTCTGACCTGATTTGGATTCTTGAAGACAAAGTTATGCCCAATATCCTACGATGACCTAATTATGGACTAGTTCAATAGACTGAACTTGTACGACTTTCCACGTGTCACCGTTTCCTCCTTCGTCTCTGAAATTGATATATAATAAACTACAGTTCGTGTAATTGCAGCCAATTTTTACATAATCGCAATCTAAGGCTCAGAGACAGAGTTATGATGTTTTTCCCATGGTCACCTCTTTGAGATGAAATTCGGGAGCCTGAAAAAATCCTAACTTCCACATACCATATCTCCAAAAATATTGTGAACCTAAATCTGAAATTTTTATAGGTGGTTACTCAGTATTTTTTCATTTCTCTGTGAAAATTTCTTCTTTTGAAACCTCGTAGAAAAATGTTTATAGCGAAAATTCCACGATGGCTTGTTTAGGTTAAATTCAGGAGCTTGGAAAATGCACCAACTTCCATAGATCATACCTCTGAAAATATTGTGAACCAAGCTTTGAAATTGTGCGATGGGCTTCCTCAGCATTGTAGATTTGCACTCTACAAATCTCAGCTTTTGAACCTTTGTAGAAAAAACCTTTAGGGAAAATTCCATGATGACTTGTTTAGGTTAAATTCAGGAGCCTGCAAAAATCCCTGAATTGCACAGATCATATCTTTGAAAATATTGCGAACCAAGATCTGAAATTTTGCGGTGATTTTCCCTAGGATTTTGGCTTCATGTTCTACAAATTTCAACTTTTGAATCTTCGTAGAAAAAAAGTTATAGCAAAAATTCCACGATGACATGTTTGGTGTAGTGAAACCCTAAAATCCAAATCTCTGATACCAAATGTTGTGAAACTAGCTCCAAAAAGAGAAGAAAATAGATATCAATGCCTTAGAAATAAGTCACTTCAAGGGGGCAACCTCCAATACATTACATGAATGAACAATTCTTGGATGATACAAATGAAAGAACCTCCTTTCTACATATAGGAATCCATGCGGCCACAATGTAATCCTAGTCAACCTAACAATAATAATGTAAGGCACAATAATAACAATATGGGGGTTACATGGGGTAGAATAATAAAAATAAGAGGGGCTACACTAAAATAATAAGGGACTACACTATTAATATAGGGAATTAACAAGTTAACACTCAACATAGTGACTCAAATCCTATAGAAGTTCAGACACTTTAGGTTCTCACCAAGGTTTATAGGCCTTAAAGTTTGGCTTGAGTTTATGGGATAAAGCCTTGAGTTTGTGGGAGAAATTACATGTGCATGGTTTTCCTTAAATTTTATGGGAGAAATAACATCTATAAATGACATGCCTTAAAGTTTTCCTTCCCTAGAGTTTAAAGGAGGAATGACATGTATATGATTTGCCTTATATTTTATGGAAGAAGTGACAAAGAAATGACATAGAAATGACATGATTTAAAGTTTTCATTAAATTTTATGGGAGAAATGACATGTATGGAGATGGTTTTGCTTAAATTTCATGGGAGAAATGACATAGAAATGACATGTACATCGTTCCAAAAACACTAGCAAATGCCTTCAAGTTTATCGGAGAAATGACATGTACATGGTTATCCTTAAATTTTGCCTTGAAATGACATGTACATCATTATCCTTAAAGTTGGCCTTGAGTGTATAGGAGAAATGGGAGAAATAACATGTATGTACATGGTTTTCTTTAATTTTTTCCATAAATTTTATCGGAGAAATGACATAGAAATGACATGTACATGGTTATCATGAAATTTTTCCTTGAGTTTATGTGAGAAATGGGAGAAACGACATCTATGTACATGGTTATCCTTAAAGTTTTCCTTAAATTTTATGGGAGAAATGACATGTATGGGATAAATGACACATGTACATGGTTGGCCTTAATGTTTATGGGAGAAATGACATAGAAATGACATGTACGTGGTTCCAAAAACACTAGAAAATGCCTTAAATTTTATGGCAGAAATGGCATGTACAGAAATGGATATTACAATGAAGATCTTCTATTTAGATTTGTTCCATAGATTGACTCTAGGGGCATTTACTGGATATGTCACCTTTGAGAAAGGATCAGATCCAAAGGCTACTTGGCCCTTTACAGACTCTGCATTTAGAACTTGTAGAAGTTAACACTGAACATAGTGACTCAAATCCTATAGAAGCTCATCCACTTTAGGTTCTCACCAAGGTTTTTAAGCCTTAAAGTTTTCCTTGCCTAGAGTTTAAGGGAGAAATGACATGTACATGGGTTGCCTTAAGGTTTTCCTTATATTTTATGGGAGAAATGACATAGAAATGAAAGAGAAATGACATGGAAATGACATTGAAATGACATATATATGTGCCTTAAAGTTTGGATTAAAGTTTATAGGAGAAATGAAATGTATGTACATGGTTTACCTTAAAGTTTTCCTTAAATTTTATGGAGAAATGACATAGAAATGACATGTACATGGTTCCAAAAACACTAGAAAAATCCTTAAAGTTTATTGGACAAATGAATTACACATGAATATCCTTAAAGTTTGCCTTGAAATGATATGTACGTGGTTTTCCTCAAATTTCGCCTTCAGTTAATGGGAGAAATGGGAGAAATAGAATGTATGTACATGGTTATCCATAAAGTTTTTGCTTAAAGTTTATGGCATAAATGGCATAGAAATGACCTGTACATGGTTATCATTAAAGTTTGCCTTGAAATGACATGTAAATGGTTAACCTTAAAGTTGGCCTTGAGTTTATGGGAGAAATGGGAGAAATGACATGTATGTACATCGTTATCCTTGATGTTTTCCTTAACGTTTATGGGAGAAATGACATGTACATGGTTATCCTTAAATTTTGCCTTGAGTTTATGGGAAAAATGGGAGAAATTACATGTGTGTGCATGGTTATCCTTAAATTTTTCCTTAAATTTTATGGGAGAAATGACATAGAAATGACATTTACATAGTATGCCTAAAAGTTTTCCTTAATATTTGCAAAATTATTTTTTGCACTTACTAAAACAACTAGTGGTAGTGGTTGATGAAGTTATGTCAAAAGTCACACCTTGATCAGGGAAAATTGTAGGGGCTAATATTCGCAAGTGGGCTAATTTTCCATGGTTTTTCCAAAAAAAAGATTCGCCAATTTCCATTTTTTCCAAAAAATATTTGCCCAAATTTTATAGTATAAAATTAATTTACCTTAAAAATCGCCAAAATTTTATGTAGAGAAATATAACATATTCATAAAACCAAATATTTTTATAGAAATATCGCCAATTTTTTTAAAATTTTCATATTATAAGCTATTAACATTCACTAAGGTTTCTAAAATTTAAGATGAATTTCCATCCTTAAAATTTTCCTTGACCTTGCTGAGTTTGTTAGAAAAAAGTAAATTAAAGTTTAACATTTTACAAGATTAGAAAAGTAAATGACAACACTAGGAGAGGAAGCATCATGGAAGGTGTAAAATTTAATATTCATCTAAATTTTATAATTTAATGTCATTTTTGGCTTGTACTATCATTCATCCTTGATATGTAAAATAATTTTACAACTTGAACATCAACCTACACACTATCATCATATCACTACATACATAACCTAGATTAGTAATATCCATTACATCATAAAACACTCCACTTTTAGCATTTTACAAGATTAGAAAAGAAAATGACAACACTAAGAGAGGAAGCGTCATGGAAGGTGTAAATTCAGATACATTAATAAAAAGTAGTTAGCATTGACATAAATATGAATACAATGGAAAACCTATAGCAGCATTACGGTAAGAAGAAAAGGGTATTCATTACTCAAATAAACCATTTCTATCAATCATTCCTATTAACATCATGACTCCAAATGCATAAAATTATAAACTATAGTCAACATGCATATCACGTTTTTTATAGAATACCATTCAATTTCGCTTCATATGTATTTCTAGGATTCATTTTTCAACCACTATCAAAGGTATCCAATGTAATCATATCAGCATATAAGGAATCAATTTTGTTTCAGTTCTACTAAAAGGTAGAAGAAAAAGTGTGTGCATCTACTATAGGAAATAGAAAGTAAGGAAGCTATAAAAATCCATCCTATAACACATTTTTTTCAATTCTTTTAGGAAAAGTGATATCTAATACTCAAAAAAGCTCTTATGCATACATGAATCAACCATATTTAGCCATTTCAATCCATTGTACACAATTAAAAAAAACAATAATTCTACGAGTTTGGATTCCCTAACCTTGTTCAAACTGTCATTCGATGTAAAGTATGGATTCTAATAGGATGGTTACAGGTCTTTCTCTAATAAAATATTTATAGGCCTATCTGAACCTTTTCTGAACATGTTCTACAAATAGTAATTGTTACAAATAATATCCCCATATAATTGATATAAAGGTATAACTTCTCTAAATATCTATCTTGTATAAAGAAGATATAACATATATAAATAAGAGCCCAAAGGTTGGGTTCTCAATACTAATAAAAAGGTACCAAGATTTCTCCATCAAAAAGAAAATATAACACATTGTTTTCAATTCTTTGAGGAAAAGTGATATCTATGAATCAAACAAGCTCTTATGTACACATGAATCAACCACATTTATCCATTTCAATCCATTGTATGCAATTAAATAATATTTTGAAATACAAATACAATATAACAAAGGTCTAAGGAGGCAACATAACACAAATAAAAGCTACAAGCTTAAGAAAGAATGGATATGTGATTTGGTGATCATAAGAAGCACACAGAGTTATTCGATCTGCAAAAGTTGAAGGAAAGAACATATATCTTAGATCTACAGAGGTTAAAGGAAGGAACATATATATTAGATCTGCAAAGGTTGAAGGAAAGAACATTGTTTTCAATTCTTTGAGGAAAAGTGATATCTAAGAATCAAACAAGCTCTTATGTATGCATGAATCAACCATATTTATCCATTTCAATCTATTGAACATAATTAAACACTCTACTAAAAGAAAAAGACAATCTAACAAAGGTCTGAGGAAGAAACATAACACAAATACAACCTACAATCTTGAGAAAGAACAGAGATGTGAGTTGGTGCTCATAATAAGAACACATAGATATTAGATCAACAGAGGTTGAAGGAAAGAACGAATATATTAGATCTATAGAGTTTGAATCAATCCATTGTACATAATTGAAGAAATAGTAAGTCTACGAGTCTAGATTCCATAAACCTTGTTCGAACTTTCATTTTATGTATAGTATGGATTCTAACAGGATAGTTACGGGTCTTTCTGTCCTAAACTCTTTGTACGTCTGTCTAAAACTTTTCTAAACATGTTCTGCAAATAGTAATGGTTATAATAATATCCCAATATAACTGATATAAAGGTATAAATTCTCTAAATATCTAACCTATATAACGAAGATATAACATATATAATAAGAGCCTAAAGGTTGGGCTCTAATACTAATAAAAAGGAAATGCGTTTTCTATATAAAAAAAAAAATATAACACAATGCTTTCAGTTCTTTGAGGAAAAGTGATATCTAAAAATAAAAAAAAACTCATATGTACAACATGAATCAACCATATTTAGCCATTTCAATCCCTTGTACACGATTAAAAAACTTCTACAAGAGATTATTTTTAAGATTGGATGACTTGTACACATCGTATATGCCCATAGGAATTCAGAGAAGCTGTATGTTCTCTCCTAAAACATAGATGGAAGAAAAACATAGATTTGGCATGTATAAGAAACCAACACTGTTGTTTCCCCTAGCCATAAAATTTTTTGTACACATAGTATATTCCCATAGGCATTCAGAGAAACTATATGTTTTCTCCTCAGACAGAGATGGAATAAAAGCGTAGATTTTGCAGGTATAAGGAAACCAACGCCACTATTTCTGCTAGCCATAACAAGTTCTTAAATAGGATGCACTTGTGTTTATGCTCAGGCTTCCCATGAAGGGGAAAGACAACCGTAAATAGGATTCAGACTAGGATTTTAGTTGACTTTTACATAAAAGAATATACATAAAGTAAACACTATCTCGGATGTACAAAGTTTAAAAGATGAAAACAATCCCTTTTTATCCCCCAGATCTCCTCTTAAACGAGGCAAACAATCTAAAACAGAAACAAAAAGAGATGTGAAGTATATTCGAAGTTTGAATTACAATAAAACCATCCGAATTATAATAATACCAAGAGTTTGTTTAGCAGAGCAATAAAAAAAACTGACAGACGCTATCGCTTTTTTTCATTTCATTTAATTTATAGGTAAAAGAGTAGTTGAAGAGACATTAGGTCAAGTTTTTTCATCTACCTAGAGATGAAGACGATAGAAGACGATGATGAGGCTAGATGCAATGACAACAAACAACAACAAGCAGGCCACAATAACAACAAATGGTAGCAGGTAGGCCACAAAAACAACAAACGGCAGTAGGTAGCCCACAATGAGGACATAGATTGTTGAACCTGTGAACAAAAAAATAGGAAAACATTAAAACCAACAAAAATACAAAGGAAAAAAACAGTCACAGGGAGCATGTTTTCACCTCCCCACCCCTGCAACAACAAACACCTCGCCCCTACAACAACAAACATCATGACAATGACTAACAGCAAAGATTAGAAAATGGTAACAAGCCCACAATCTCTCAAGGCCTACAAGCTGATGAATTATTTTCAAAAGTTTGGCCAAACTAATAGTCCGACCGAACTAATAGTTCAGTCGAACTTCGGTTGTTGGTTTTCCCATCCCTGGTGAAAAAAATTTTACCCACTCCGTTAATATGCCATCAATGTCAACAACATAATGAGTTTGGTCGAACTAATTTAAAAATTTCAGCTGAACTTTTGGAAAAATGAATTTTCCGCCCGCGTTTCTCACGAAAGTGTAACCCACCTTCTTGTTTTTACCCTAATATATAATTTTTTTTTTTACCTATGCATGCTTTTGGAATATTACAAAAGGAGTCAAGTGATTTGTTCGCACACATGGAATCAATAATCCATTATACACTCCCATGGTATTGGTTCCATGGTCCATGGTGGTGTGTGAACTAGAAGACAGTGAAATGTAATAGTTTTATTGTTAATGTAATTAAAAGGATCTATTTTTCTCATCTAGGGTTTCCATGTAAAATTTGTGTCCAATTTATGAGTTCATTTATTTTTAGTTTAGTTTTCTATGTAGCCTATTTTATTAACAATTTCTTCGACTAATGATTATTCATCCATCTAAATTCAATCCCTTTTCGTGTTGTTCTTTTACAGCTAGTTGTAGCATAATATTATTTCCTTTCATTCAACGCTTTATTATTTTATATTCTCTAGATCACTATATTTTTCAGTATTAGATAATATCGTGTTGAATAATGGTTATGTAAATACATATTTCATTAATTCCTATTGATTTTATTTCATGTAATCGATCAAATGAAGTAGTGCTGAGAAGGGAAAAATTTAGTGACTAATATTCGCAGGTTGGTTAATTTTCCACGCTCTTTCCATAAAAAAGAATTAGAAATTTCCATTTTCTCTAAAACTGGCTCACCCAAATTTTATAGTATAAAATTATTTTACTTTAAAATTCACCAAAATTTTATGGATACCATACCAAACGATTATAAATTTGAATATTTTTTACAAAAATATCAGCTAGAAATTTATATTTTGCATATTAGGGTAGGTAAGATTCACCAAGATTTCTAAACTTTAAGATTAATTTCTATCATTATAAGTTTCCCTAATTCTGAAACAACATGCTTTGAGTCAGTTCTAACAGTGCAAATCTTCATCATGTTAATCAAGCAAGGATGGTTTCTATTTTGAAAAGAAAGAATAAATCAAAAGATATCAGAAAGGAAGAAATTTCTCATGTTCATCTTTTCATTGGATATCACTATTTCACATGTTCATCGAACATTGTATGGAATAAAAACAAGGGTTATATTCCAAATATATAATTTTTTCCCACATATCTCCATAATTTCTCTTTTTAATCACAATTCCCATTATTCATGTCATTCATCCATTTTTTTTTTTCCAAACTATACTTTATTTTCCGGAATAATTACCATAATTCTTCCCCTCATTTTTACTTAGTAATTTATGTGAATTACTCATTTATATGAATATTTCCTACACTTTGGACATTTTCCATGTTGTGTGGAACATTACCCTGCTTCCCATTTCATCACCTCACATTCACATCTCATATTATTTTTATCATAAGTACATTTTCCACATATCCTTATAATGCATGGCAGTGTGTTGGATATATCATGAGGTGACAACTAGACATATCATGAGGTGAAAATTGGAAAGTATTAGTTGGATATTGATGATTGGGAAATGAGTTAGCACGATGAATAGGAAATGAGATGGAAATAATTTTTGAATATATTATGATGAAACATGGTAGCTAATTGAAAATAACAAAGGGTGATAGTTAGACATGTTATCAAGTGACACTTGGAAGGTATTAGTTGGACATAGATTATTGGTCAATAAGAGGATTCTAGGCAATGAGATGAAAATAAAAAAATACATTACGTACCAGCTACATAATGTTTTGTACCTCTTTCTAATTCGTGTGCAAATATCCTAACAATCCCATTTATTTTGGATTATTGTGAATTTGGGGGATTATTTATAATCCATATTGTATTAAAGATGGATTTATAAATCAAAAGGCCGTTATTAATGGTTTTTGAGCCATGAACTTGTGAAGGCCATAAGTTGAAATGTGAAACAGACACACACACACACATAATATATATATATATATATGAAGAAACATTTGTTACAGAATTTGGACCCATATGTATATATATATATATATATATATATATATATATATATATATATATATATATATATATAAAAGGGAAATCCAGAATATCTTAATAGGCACGCACCTTGAAGGATCAATTTATAACTTCATATTTTCAAAATGGATATTTATTTATTTAAAATAAATATGAAAAACCCAACCATCGAGTAATCAAAAACATGAAGATAAGATGTTAAAGGGAGAAAATCAAAATCAGGGTTACTTTGGGGGGTCAAGAGAGAGGACTCATTCCATTTCTCATCCTTTTGAAATTTTCTGAGCATCATTTATCTTTTTTGAAGTAATTTCTCCTCTTTCTCCTTAATCTTTGATCATCCAACTTTATCAATTGTATTATATATTTGTAAATCTTATCTTTTATTGCAATATCTATTTTTCTTCAAAGTAACCTCATTATTATTTATTCCATGAGGGCCAATACTTCTCTCTTGGAAAATCTATTAAATTCTATATTTAAGAATCGATATAAATTACTTTAGGTGCTTACTCTTTTGAAGATTAGCACATTTATGAATAATTTTTTACTCTCAAAGAGAGCTATTTTTAGGAGTGCATGTCATTTTTGGTCAATTCTTTTAAATTAACAATGGAATCTCATGATTTTTTTTCCTATGAACCTTCATGATATTTGAATGAATGAAACCAATTCAGATTTATTTTTTTGAAAATGTGGACCATTTCTCTATTTTTTTCTATTAACTTGGTTTAAATGTATTTTCCTCCTAATTCATAAATGAATTTGTATTGTAGAATGAATATTTAGAGCATATTTATTTCTTATATTATTATTTTATTCTATTTTCTAAAAACTCGTTGTCTAGTGATAGGTAAATGTGTTGAATTATCATACTTTTATCCATTAAATTATTTTGAATATTTGAGGCAATGATGAGAGAAGCACTCTTTCTATAAAAATGTAGAGGAAACGTGAACAGGGCCTAGGAGGCTGACTCTTTTGTTGACTAGAAAGGACATCAACAATATTATTGATTATACAATATTCTTACTTGCTAATGATGATATTAATGTTATTTTATTTCCTTGAAACTTTCTTATTAGTGTGTATGTCAATATGGTTCCACCTAAAATGGATTTCTTTTATTTTTTGCAACAATATCACTAATATTCCTTCAAAAAATATAATTTCTTCTATGCACAACACTCGGTTTATGATATTTTTATATATTGAGTTAATCCCATCAATTTTGAATTTGAAATTTTCATGTTTTAATTAAAATTCCCTAAGTATCCTCTAATAAGCTTTTTTCTAGCTTATCTCAAATCTCTTTGGAAGATAAATGGTCATATTTTCCCTCAATTTATTTATTCCTTCTCTAATTATTTATTGCATTTATTCTTTTATATTGTTTTAATTAAAATTCCTTAAGTATCTTCTAATAAGTTTTTTTCTAGCTTATCTTAAATCTCTTGGGAAGATAAATGGTAATATTTTATCTCAATTTATTTATTCCTTATTTAATTATTTATTGCATTTATTCTTTTATATTGTCGATAAATGTGGTTTATTTATCAATTTTACTCTTTTATTCCCCAATAATATTTGCTTGTACCTCATATAAGCACCTTTTCAAATTTTTAACATTGTTAAGAAGTTATTAATTATATTAACAAATTTTTTTGATTTCTTCCCCATTCCTTTGCAATTATCCAACTAAATTATGATTTTCATGTTTTGATTGTTGAACATTTCTGATGAAATATTTGTTAATGTTTCAATTATCCAACTAAATTATCATTTTTGATTTATTAATGTTAGATTAAGATCATTGAGCAATAAATAAAAGCTAAAGTGGAACTAAAAAATAGAGTGGCATAATGTGAATGAGATTATGATATAAATGGTTCAACCAATTTTTACTATGTCTAAAAAGAAATAGTTATTCTTTTACTTCTGTCTAGAAAATATAAGTAATAAGACATACAATAAATCTATTCTAATCTCTTTTTCACTATCTCATAATTACTACTGGTCGGATCAATTGTCCATTTAGTCCAGAAAATCCAATCCAAATCACACATTAATTGTCAATCCAAGTATGTAATACCTCTATGTTCTTTATGTTACATGATTTCTATTTTTAGTACTAGATTATTCTTAGGTTTGTTGGATAAGGAAGCCATGTTGGATTTGTGAATTGATGTGAACAATAAAATTATTGCAATGTAATTAATATATTTTCATTAATTTATATGAAGTTGGAAATTACTTGGGAAAGAAGCACTAGAGTTAGAAGATTCATGCAAGGATTGGAAACCATTATTGATGGATGAAATTAAGACAAATATTCCCTTAAATATCTCCTAAAATTCCTAGGAGAAATAATTGAAAAAAAAATAGATTTAATATGATGAGATAAAAATATATATTAAATAACTTTTTTGGAAAGAGACACTGAGTATGTGTGGAATAATGCGTTGCAGGAGAGAAATATGAGATTTAAAGAAATATGGGATTTAAAGAAAAATGAAAAGAACCTTTTTTGAAAATTCGAAAAAGAAAGAAAATTTGCAAAAAGAAAGAAAGAAAACAATCCTAGGCAAGTTGGTTGGAAGACCCAAAAATAGGGACGATGTTAAAATATGATAGGGAAGAATATTATAAAATAAAATACATTCCTTAGGAATTAATGGATATTTTTTATTCTACTTGTAAGCATATCTTGGTTTGGGGCGAACTAGTGGATTCAGTTCTAGGTCAGGAAGAAAGTGATATCTTGGCTCAGGGCGAATTGGTAGATTTAGTTCAAGGTCGGGAGGAAAGTGTATTTCCAAGTAAATTTCCAGCAGCAGATACAATAGACAATTTGTGTACACCAAATTTTTGGTTGATCATTTTTGCATGTTAAATATTGGAAGAAAATGTATGTAAGTTCGACATGAATACATTTTAGTTATGTTTTTTATTGTGTGTGTGTGTATATATATATATATATATATATATATATATATATATATATATATATATATATATATATATATATATATATATATATATATATACACACCTCTTAGTTATTCCTCTGTTTAAGAATAGGATTTGATGATGCTATGATTATGTCTGTGTATTGAACAATACCCTATCTGTTATGAATCCTATTTGTTATAAATTCCAATAATTAACATGATGATGAACAATAGGTGTACAAAAATGTATATTAAAGAGGTTTCTACAGGTTATTTGGAAAACCACTAAGAACAAGGTTGGTCATATCTCATAACCAAAAATATAAAAATAGAATACCATGATTGAGTTAAAATTCCCTTAATGGTGAGATCCTAAGGTTTAGTAAATTTAGTTGCATCTTATCTCAAAATAAACAAATTTTGTACCTGAACAGAGGAGGACTAATGTTAAAAAATCACCAACGAAGGGAAAAATTGAAGTGAGAACAGACTTATAAGATACAATGGTAGAGTTAGTTTTAGATATATAACCCCAAGAACATTGGTCTATAGGCGTGATATGGTAATTGAAATTTTTTTTTGGTGAGAAATTCTTATGTAAGGATTTCCATTTAAGGGTAGAAAAACATGACAGTTTATATTTATAATTATAGATCCATTAAACTTCCACTAAGATTAACAGTGACAACGCCTTAATTCACGCCCTCTTCCCACAATCAATGTTGAAGTGACCAATGGAATTGGGGATACATGGTTATGTTTTGATGGTATTTAACCGTTAAGGTACATTAAGATTAGGTAGTTTTAAAAACATATACCTTTAAGTTTAAATGGAAATAGAGAGAAAGTAAAACCCAGTATAATACAAAACCATTGGAAAACGTCTAGAATACATAAATTATGGAGAAGTGAAATTTTAGGGCCTAAATATTTCAGCATTAAGCTATTGAAAATATTGAATGAATCAATAACATAGAGGGATGCTTCCCCCACAACACATAGATTGCAAATAATGCAGAAATAAAAAATACATACATAGACAGATAAAGTAAAAACACAGGAGAGGAATGAAATTCATTTTTCTATTCAACTCAGTGAAACAAATGAAAATTAAATTTCTCATACAAAATGGTTGAAGGCTCTAAAACCTAATACCATTCAATAAAATTCAATGTTGGATGGACGTTCAACCTCCAGTCTTCCTTCTTCTGTCATAAGACCCATTTCTACATTAAACGATGCACATACTCTATTTCGGTTTATACATGAAACAACATACAAACACCTTAAAAAAAAGCATGGAGTTGAAATAATATCGGTTCCAACTCTGGGACCTTATCATATCCATTTACCATTGTGAACTGTGATGTGCGATTGTGACATGGCACATATCGCATCACATCAAAAATATAATAACCTGCGGGCGTTTCAACGGGAAAACTTAAACTTGTCCGATTGTGATATGCGGCAGTGATATCGTGTCGAAAAACAAATAACTTGCAGGTGGCTTGGAGGAAAGTGTAAAGGATTGATATTTCAATGTGCGAAGCGATATCACATCACAACATCATGAGCTTTGTTGGGGGGCATTAACATGTAAGACATAAATGTTGTGAAGTGTGTTGTTGCGGGTGGTAAACATTGGTAAGTGTAGTAATTAAAAACAAAGGAATTAAGTGGAAATCAAAGGTTTGCGATGGTTTTCAAAGAGCGGCAGAGGTAAGTGTGGGTCCTTCCGGATATCGCATCGGTGGGGAATTAAGATATCGCGAAGGGATTAAAGGTTAAAAGAAAAATATTGCAATTGCGCACTGCAGGGAAAGGTAGTTCAACACAGTGGTTAAAAAAATAATTCAGAGTTATGGCCACAGTACTCTGCTATTTGGATTTTGGATGAGCCACCCGTGGAATTCAAAATCCTACTGGTTGTCCTTCCTTCCTACAAAATTGATGAAGTGTGGGCTGCTGCCACTACTTATTCATGGCGGTGGTTGGGAGTTAATTCCAACATTCCCCCTTAATCACAACTACCACCATCAGTCATTCCCAGACATGGTCTGAGATAAACAAAAATTATATGTCCTAATGGCTTTGTGAAGATATAAGCAGACTCTCCCTCTGTCCTGTAATGTTACAAAACAATCTCACCATTGTTAACCAATTCTCTTATAAAATGATACTTTGCATCAATATGCTTTGTTCTCTTGCGGAAAACATAGTTCTTTGATAATGCTATTGTTGAGTTATTATAAAAATTAATTGCGGTTCCCTTGTCTTGCTCATGACACAAATCTCTCAGCATCCTTCTCATCCATCCTGCTTGGCATGTTGCTGCCACATATTTAGATTTTGTTCTTGATAATGCAACTATTTTTTGGTTCTTGGAAGCCCATGAAATGGATCCTGATCCCAGATGAAAAACATACCCAAATGTGCTCTTTCTATCATCTACACTTCCAGCCCAATCACTGTTAGTGTAACCAATAAACTTAAAATTATCACTTTAGGAGTATAGAACACCATACTCCTTTGTTCCATTTACATACCTTAAAATTATCTTGGCTGGTTACCAATGTGTCTACTTTGGTGTCTCCATGAATCTAGAAATTAAGCTTACAACATACATAATATCAGGCCTAGTTGCAGTCAAATACATTAGACTTCCAACTATGCTCTTGTACAATGTCAGATCGACATTCTTGCTACAATCTTATTTGCTTAACTTCGACCCCCTAATAGTTGGAGTTGTTGTTGCTTTGTTTTTCTACATGTTAAACCTATTTAAAACTTCTGTAACATATTTTTCATGGGAAATAAAAATTCCCTTTTCATTTTTCTTTACTTCAATGACAAAAAATTATCTCAATAAACCCAAGTCATTGATTTCAAATTCACTCCCCATGACTTCTTTAAAATCAACAATGACATAAACATCATTTCTTGTAAAAATTAGATCATCTACATAGAAAATAACATTAAGTAGTTTACCATCATTTTCTTTAATTTAGAGTGTCGGTTCACCATCACACTTTTCGAACCCATTATCCATAAGGTAAGTATCAATCCTCTTGTACCATGCTCTTGGTGCTTGCTTTATATCATAAAGAGCTTTCTTCAACTTGCACAATTTCTACTCTTGGCCTTCTAACTCATACCCAGGAGGTTGTTCAACATATGCCTCCTCCTTCAACACTCCATTCAAGAATTCTAATTTTACATCCATTTCGTAGAATTTCCACTTTTTCTGTGCTATAATGGACAACACTGTCCACACTGTCTCCATCCTTGCAACTGGTGGAAAGGTTTCTTCATAATCTCTTCCATGTTACTGCTTGTAGCCTTTCACAACAAGTCTTTCTTTATGCATTTCTACCTTGGCTTCAACATTGCTTTTGTTCTTGCAGAGCCATTTTACTCCCATAACTTCTTTACCTTGTGGGAGGTCCACTAACTGCCATGTATCATTATTTTCTATTGCTCCAATCTCTTCATTCATTGCTTCAATCCATTTTTCTAATTTTACTGCATATTTAAAATGGATTGGGTCATCAACATGACAAAACAAATAAAATAAATAATTCAAACCAATATTATTATTTACTTATTCTTTCTCATAAATTTCACTCAAATTTCCGAATCTTGGTCTTCTTGGTGTGCTTGGAGTTCCACATGAACTCGAGGAATTTGTTGATCCCTTTGGTGAGATTGGTGAAGCACTAACTAGATTTCTCAAGGTTTTTCTGTTGCTTGCTTGTGGTGTGCTCTGCTGAGATTTTGTATGTGGAGGAGTAGCCACTGTGGAGGAATTATTTGTTGATGTCCATTCCTCTTGCTCTTCGTGAGATATACATGTCTTTACATTCATCATATTATTTAAAATTCCAGCCCAGGATTCCTTTTTAATGAACTGCACATATCTGTTGATTATAACTTTCTTGGTTGATGGATTACAAAGCTCGTAGGCCTTAGATTTATCACTGTATCCAACAAATATACACTTCTTCCCCTTGTTGTCCAATATCTTCCTTAACTGATCTGGGACATGTGCATATGTTAGACATCCAAATACTCTCATGTGAGTGACAAACTATTTTGTTTCACTCGATGCTTCTTCTGGGATTCTGTTCATAACAACTTTGGTTGGACATTTGTTTAAAATATAAGCCGCACAATTTACAGCTTCTTCCCAATACTCATTTGGAAAATGATTTGCATTCAACATACTTCTCACCATGTCCATGATCACCCTATTCTTTCTTTTTGCAACACTATTTTGTTGTCGTGCATACCTTGTGGTAAATTGCATGTGTATGTCGTCCTCCCTGTAGAAATGTAGGAAGTATTTGGAGATATAATCTCCTCCTCTATCAGTTCTCAAAATTTTTATGTAGAGCCCACTTTGATTCTCAAGAAGAGATTTGAAGTGGTAGAACTGTTCAAACACTTCATTCTTCTATTTTAAAAAATACACCCATGTATTCCTTGTGCAACGATCTATAAATGTCAAGACATAATGAATGCCAACTAATGATGGCGTTTACATTGGTCCACACAAATCTAAGTGGACAATCTCTAAGGGTGCCTTTTCCCTTAGACTCTTTCTTGCTGGAAAGGATTCTCTTTGTTGTTTTCCCAAGATGCAGCCTTCACATAGGTTGTCTCATTCCTATACGAGTGGTAATACCTTTCCCATCCCTTTTCTATGCAGCAAGTTTAAACCTCCAAAATTGAGATGTCCAAATCTCAAATGACAAAACCAGTTTTCATATTTCACTTCTTCTTGAAAGACCTCTTGTGTGACTACTGCTACAACACCTCCTTCCTTCAAGTCTGTTTTGATCTTGAGAGGAAATTACTTATTGCTTTTCATATGCACTTCTGCAATGACCCTTTGACTTGGAGGTATGTCCATGATTGTACACACATAATTCTTAAAAAACACATTGTAGCCGTTATTAACGAGCTATCCAATACTTGGAAGGTTACATTACAGGTCAATACATAATAGACATTTGGCACAAACTTATTTTCTCCCTTCCTTGTCAGTATTGACACTCTTCCTTTCCCCATGAAAAAGACTTTACTATCAGTACCCGTTGTCACTTCAAAGTTTACATTCTCACCCATATTGGAAAATTTTGCTCTATTTCCAGTCATATGGTTACTACATCCTGAATCTAAGAACCACACATCTTCTTGTTTTTCTTGTGCTACATTACAATTTAAAAGCACATTACTCTAGTTTTGATTTTCTCTTGTAAAAAATACATTTGGTCTATTTCTGATGTAATTTTGTTTCTTTATACATTCATTGTCATAATGCCCATAATTTTTACAATAATAACATTGGACTTGAGATTTATCAGACCTCTTTCCTTGTGCTTGATCTTGCCTTGAGCCTTCGCTTTGATTTTGGTTGTTGTCCCTTCCACTTGTGCTTGCATGACTACTTCTTCCACATCTGTGTGGGCTTCTTCCTCTTCCTTGGTAGTTTGATCTTCCTCAACCTCTACCTCGACCAAAATACATTTCTAACTTGAAAGCATGCTCCAATGAGGAGGTCATTGTTTTTTCCAGTCTATGTTCATGAGACATCAGTGATGCACAAAGCTCATCCACTGAAAATTGTGAGAGATTCTTTGTCTCTTCTATGGCCACTACTATGGCATCAAATCTTGATGGTAGACTTCTTAGGATTTTCTCCATTATTATTATTTCTTCAAGTGTCTATCCATGAGACTTTATTTGGGTACCAAACCCAATCGCATCTGTGAAGAATGATTCTATGTTATAAAACTCTTTCATACAAAGAGTTTTAAAATATCTCCTTAGCGTCTATAATTTTGTTGTCTTCACCTATTCCATGCATTGATAGTATGCCTTGATAATATCCCATGCCTCCCTCGACTTCGTTGCTACTAAAATTCTCGAGAAAATACTCTCATGTACTTCTTGGAGGATATAGAAGAGGGCTTTGGAGTTTTTCTTCCTATTATCTTTCAACAAGTCTCTTTATCCTGCCGTCAAATAATTAAGTGCTGTTGCATCTGCTGGTTTTGTAAAACCATTTTCCATCAGATCCCATATATATTGTGAAATAAACAGGGCCCTCATTGTAATGGCTCAATAATCATAGTGTTCACCATTGAACTGTGGTAATTATGGATTTTTCAAGATTGTGCTTACTGCTGACATTTTGACTATGTAAACAAACAATCTCCTTGACTGTGTAAAACTGAATCCTTCTCACTGGTGGAGAAATCTGCTTCTCCAACCAATATTAATATTATTCAGTAAAGAGAGTTTGTTCTTTTACTTAGAGCCTAGACCTTCTCTGATACCATGTTGAAAGTATTGAACGAAATCAATAACACAGAGGGATGCTTCCGCCACAACACAGAGACTGCAAATAATGCCGAAATAAAAAATACGTACATAGATAGACAACGTAAAAACACAGGAGAGGAAGGAAAATTTTTTTCTATTCAACTTAGTGAAACAAATGAAAATTACATTTCTTATACAAAATGGTTGAAGGTTGTAAAACCTAATCCTATTCAATGTAATTCAATGCTGGATGGACGTACAACCTCTAGTCATCCTTCTTCTGTCATAAGACCCATTTCTACATTAAATGAAACACAGACCATATTTCGTTTTATACAAAAAATAACATACAAACACATTCAAAAAAATAAAAGCACGAACCTGAAATAATATCAGTTCCAGATCTCAGACCTCATCACATCTACGACCTTATCGCATATCGACGATATCAAACTTTAACCGTCAGGCACTATCCATTTACCATTGAGAACTATTATGTGCGATTGTGACATGGCAGATATCACATTGCATCCATAATATAATAAACCACGGTTTCTTCAACGGGAAAACCTAAAATTGTGCAATTACGATATGCGGCTGTGATATCTCGTCGTAAAACAAATAACTTGTGGGCGGCTTGGCGGAAAGTGTACAGGATTGTGATTGCGATGTGTGATGGGATATCGCATCGCAACATCGCGAGCTTTATTGCAGGGGCTTAACGGGTAAGGCTTAAATTTTGCGAAGTCCACTGTTGTGGGTAATAAACATTGGTAAGTGCGGTAATGAAAAGAAAAGGAATTAAGAAGAAATCAAAGGTTTGCGATGGTTTTCAAAGTGCGATGGAGGTAAGTGTGGGTCCCTCTAGACATTGCATCATTGGGGAATTAAGATATGGCGAAGGGCTTGAAAGTTAAAACAAAAATCTTGCGATTGCACACTGCAGGAAAAGGTAAGTAAAAATGGTGGGTAAAGAAATAACACAGATTTATGGCCATGGTACTCTGGTATTTTGATTTTTCATGAGCCCCCTGTGGATTTTAAAATCATGTTGCTTGTCCTTCCCTGCTACCAAATTGATGAAATGTGGGCTGCTGCCACTGCTTATTCATGGCGGTAGTTTGGAGTTAATTCCAACAGAGCCAATATTACTTATTGGTTGAAAATCACATATCTAGAAATGATATTAATACAATTAAATTTGAAATTGGTATTTCAACAAGACTGGAAAATAAGAGAACAAGTGGTCAACTAGAAAATCTAGAATCCATAAAGGAACTCATTGACTAGTATGTGTGGGGTGCTCTAATAACCATTTACAAAAATGGAATTCAATTTTGACTTGAAATGAAATCATTCACCTCTACAGGACATGCACAGCCATACAATCCAATAAACATTAAATTATTGAATAAAACAATAGAGAAATGCATTGGAAAAATTAAACCATGGAAATAAATGTAATTCTTTTATGAAAAATATTTTCCTTGCGTAATATAAACCTTGAGGGGTACATTTTAATCAATATTTAGACTATATATCGTAACCCAATAAATTTCTAGTACTAAGAACAATAAAAAGTATAATAAACCAATATATATTAGCTAGTTTAACTGAGAATTGTACACACATTGACCATAGGCCATCCCAATAATGCCATCGAAAGAAAAATAAAGGTCCAACAGTAAGGAAAATTCAATTAAGATATTTCTCGGAGGAACCCTAGTTGCAGACACCCCATTACGAAACTTAGGACACTACAAGGAAAAGACACTTTAGCGGAGGTTATAAAGGAGGTTTTTAGTGTTATAAAATTGGCCAAAATTGTCAAAAAAACATTTTCTACAACTTTCGTTTATGGTTACGGAGGTTTTGGTGGAGATTTTAAGGGAAATTAAAAACAACTAAAAAAAATCGGCGGTCGAAGGCTATTACGGATATTTTTTTCATCGGTGCGCTACTTAGGCATGAACGCACCAGTGGATACATCTAGAAGGTGGCCCGTGCTGGTCAAAGGAGAATGCACTGGGCCGTGAAGGTATAAAAACACACTGGGCATAGTGTTGGTGATACAACGCACGGGGTCGTTATAATTGGTTTTGGGATTTGTGCGGTGCCCATAGGTCATCTCAATGCATCGGTGCATAGAATTATAGAAAGGCACTGGTACGCAATATCACACAAATGCACTGAGATTTATAATTGGTATCAGTATTTGTGTGGTGCTCATAGGTCGTACAAATGCACCGGTGCATAGAGACACATAAACACACTGGTGCCCAGTATCACACAAACGCACTGAGATTTATAATTGGTATCGGTATTTTTGTTGTGCCTGGAGGTTGTATAAATGCACTGGTGTGTAATTCCACATAAAGGAATTGGTGCGCAGTACCGCATAAATGCACTGATATTTTTAATTTGTTTTGGTATTTGTACGGTGCCCATAGGTCGTAGAAACACACCGGTGCGCTTCAGAATACAAATGCACCGGTGTATAGTAACTGACACATACTGGTTCTCATTTTGTATTTTTTAGAAACATCAACCTGTGACATTGCAATTATTGTGATTGTTTTAAATTCATTATTCATCAAAAGTCGACACATCTTATAACAGTATTCGTATTAATTAAATTTTTATTAATGCATTGGAATGTGATGTTTGGATTAATTTTTTATATCATATCATAATTATTGTGATTTTTTAAAATTCATTATTCATCAAAAGTCGACACATATATATCTTATAATAGAATTCATATGAATTAAATTTTTATTAGTGCATTTGAATGTGATGTTTGGATTAATTTGTTATATCATATCAACAAATTTGAAATCTCTTAATTATAATATTTAATAATCCATAAATTTAATCAGTGGTGTCACATTTCATAGTGACAATGGAGAACACAATAGAATAAATTAAAACATATTTTATTATATATATATATATATATATATATATATATATATATATATATATAGTCTTTGTCATACAAAATGGGACAATTATTGGTATCCCTTTGTATCTCAATTGGGACAATATGTGCATTACATTAAACAAAATGTCTGATTTCACAGGATAATATTTCAAAAGATACAATGCCTTGCCTTGATAACCAAACATAGTGATCATCATTCTTTGCTTGAACTGTTGTCACTACTAGAGCTACTTCCATGACTTGGATTATTTTCAGGAATGTTTTGTTCACAGTGTTGATTATTTTCTTTTTCTTCACCTTCCATCTATAAACATGAAAGTAAATTGTAATGAGTGTATATACATTGGTGATAATAATGAAATTTTCAATATTAAATAATATACATCAATGTAAATCAAAAAGAAATGATGTACCATTGCAACAATTGAATCATAAACTATACACATTCTTTCAAAACCATATAAAATTCCATATTTCAAGATTTCATCTACTACCACGGTTCCATACTTTGTTTCCTGTATGTTTTATACCCCATAACAAATCATATATTTTACATAAAAGATTTTTTTTGTTCTATTAACTATAGAAGGAGCTAAGTAAAACAAGATCGATAGATGCTTACAAATTCCACAATTAATTTCTGATATGCCAACATATACTCACAACGCATATTTAACCCAATTTCAATCAATTCCTCTGATGGTTCTTCTTTTTATTTTAGCACCTGTTTGAAGACATTCAATGATGATTTTTGTAAAAAAAACTTGAAAAAATACAAAAATGAAATCTAGTTAAGTTTTTATAAGGAAGTAAAAATTACTCAAAAACATAGATATCAGCCCTTTTCTTCCTTGTCATCCTCTTTTATGTGTTGAATGCGTTCCATTTTATTTTCTTTTCTGCAAGAAAATACTTTAAAATTAATATTTAATGCTAAATTTTTTATTTATTGTACCTAATGATAGAAAAATTCAATGATTACATATTACATTTGAAGCATGTTGTTGTTGAGATGGCTCCTCTTGCGATGCAATTTTGTCCATTTCTTTAACCATGTCCTTGTACACCTTTTTGGACATTCCTACTGCCATATTTTTGATATCAGCTTGTTCATCTTTTGAGATTTTCATAATCTTCCTGAAAATATATCATGACAATAAACTATTTAATTTCTATAATGATAATGAAAAGAAAATATAACAAAAGTGATATTTATAAATAATTCTAGACAAACATTTAAAGGAATATTATTTTTTCATTCCTTCTTTTTTGTTCTTGTACGTTTTTGTTATTAAATGTTTGACATGTCTCATTGACCGATTATTTGGAAACTCTTCCTGTAGTTTCGATAAAATTTGGTTCTTGGAATCATTGGATTGGTTTTTGTATTGTAAGTGGAAAGAACATCTATACATTCATTCCATTATATCCCTCAAACTTTTGTAAAAGCTTTTCCCCCTTTCGTTAACCTCCACCACCAGTCCAGATGAGCCAAGGAGAAATTCATTATCATTTGCATGTTCTATTTTTTTCTTTTTTTAGAACAACATTCCTTTTCTGAGTTGTTGGTCCCTGTAGAACATTAAAAAGATGTGAATTAATATATTGTTTGACACATGTTATCTAATAATTCTAAGTATATCATTAATAAAAATTAAAAAAAGAAACTCAGATTGGATCAATAGTATCTTTTCATTCATCTGATTCATCCTTTCGCAATTTTTCCATCAAGATTTTACGCTCTTTTGGTCCTAGATCGAAGATAATCTTATCGAGATTCATCATTTTGTGGCTCTACATGATGCATAATAAACAATACATATCAGTTAAACTTACATATAGTTCAAAAATAATATTTTTTGTAATGAATTTACAAATAACTTGCCTTTTTTTCTTTTCTTGATGTGTTATTAGTATTTTTCTTACTTGATCTCTTATCAGTCATTTCTTTATCAATCTAAAATCTGTACCATGTCATTAATTAATATATTTATAAATAAATTGTCAACTTTTCAGGTAAAAAAAAATCTCAAGGAACCGGTGCGCCATTAATTTTGTATGCACCGACATCGGTGTGTGGAGGTATTATAAATGCACCACAAAAACAGTATAATAGACCGTAAGGTGCTCAATGTCAATAGGGAACACTGGTTCGTCACATGTTAACCAACGCACCGATTAACACAGAGAAAATAATAAAAAATTTCGAGTGTTAGTTTTTGTATCTTAAACATGTTCCATATTTTACATATGGCACACTAATAAAAACAAGTTGTTTTTTAACTTTTTTATCACAGTACTTTCGCAGTGCGCTTGGAAAATACAGTGAAGTGGTGCGCTAGGTTACGCCTGGTGCAACGATGAAAAAAAAATCTGTTTTTTTTTAATTCACGCAAGGGCTGACATGGATTGGGATTCTACTATGCAAGCCGTCCCATGGGTCGGATGTCTTAGGCCTATATTTAGCAATACAAACCCTATAAATCTAAAATGAAAAGCTGTAATTCTAAAATCACAGAAAGATGAAGAAGAAAGGGAAAATACAAAAAGAATGTAAGGTTTTCTTCTAAAATGGATTTTTTTAATGCAAAATAGCATGTTCATGGTGTTCCATAATGAAATAGCGTACCGGCGGCATATTTTACATATGGCGCACTGAGAAAAAAAAAAAATAATTTTAAATTTTCATCACAGTACTTTCACTGTGCATTGGGATAATACAGCGCATCGGTACGCTAGGTTGTGCCGGGTGCACTAATGAAAAACAAGTATGTTTTTTTTTAAATTCACGCAAGGGACGACATGGATTGGGATCCGACTATGCAAGTGGTCCCATGGGTTAGATGTCTTAGGCCTATATTTATCAATACAAACCCTATTAATCTAAATTGAAAAGCCCTAATTCTCAAATCACAGAAAGAGGGAGAAGAAACGAAAGAAACAAAATGAATGTAGGGTTTATTTCTAAAACAGATTTTTTTTTGTGTGAAACAACACGTTTGTGGTGCACCATAATGAAATAACGCACGAGTGCCATATTTTACATATGGCGCACTGATTATATATATATATATATATATATATATATATATATATATATATATATATATGTTTTTTTTTAATATTCTTGCGTATAAATGGATACATAATGCACCTAAGTAGGTTATTGCGTAAGTACACCAATAAAAAAATGTTTTTTTTTAAATTCACGGAAGGGCTGACATGGATTCGGATCCGACTATGCAAGTTGTCGCATGGGTTGGATGTATTACAACTATATTTATCAATACAAACCCTATAAATCTAAATTGGAAAGCCATAATTCTAAAATCACAGAAACAGGGAGAAGAAAGGGCAAAAAAAAAAAGAATCTAGGGTTTGTTTCTAAAAATGGGTTTTTTTATTTGTTTTGTTTCTAAAAACTGCAAAAAAATCAAATAAATAAATAAAATTTGATTTTTTTCTTTTACTTCATAAAGAAACTGCAGAAAAAGTAAAAAAACAATAAAATATAATCACGAGATCGCTTGAAATTCTATGCTACCGGGTTTAAATCACCAGAGGTTTGGAAATTTGATTGTCTGAATACTTCTGTTCAAACATATTTCCTTGCTCCATAGTGCTCTCCTGCTCTGTTTGCTCTAGGTATGTCTCCTGCAAATCTCTGGCTGAATTTTTTTTCAAAAATAGTGAAATATGAAAAGTGTTTAGTATTTAAAGAAATGTTTTATGAAATTAGATTTTCAAAAATATTTTATTGTCCATTCTTCAGTTTACTACATTTTTTTTTTACTTAAAGAAAATATAGTTGTGCTTTTTTTATTTGCTATTATTCATCACCGGTGCATCTATTTATAAAATGACACCGATGCACAGTACCCAAAACTCACCGGTGTAGCCATCTTTACATTAGCATCGATAACAAGAAGTCCATTTTTAAGGTACCGAAATTACTTTTAGGTGTGTGCGCAAAAATTTATTGTTGATTTTTCTCAAATGCAGGGAGAAAATATCATAATTATATTGAATGGACAATTCTTCAAAATCCAACTTGTTCCATAATATTTATCAAAGTCCATCGTGAAATTATCCCTATCCATCTCGAGACGTAATATTTACCTGATATTTTACTTATATTTTCATTATCTAATTCAATTTATGTTTTTTATCCATGTAAATCACGCACAGCTTAATTAAATTTATAATGTATAAAAAATTGCAGGTTCGTGGAAATTCAGCATCGACTTCAGATGCACAAAATATTCCAACATCTCCAAAACGTCAGAAGCTCTTACCAGGAGCTGCATACCGCTAGGCACATTTGGTAGATGAAAATGGACAACCGCTTCACCTTGCCAATTGTAACAATATTGCATCTTCTAGCCAGAATCCACGGACACTGATGGTAATAATTATAATTGTTTGGTATATTGATTAATGTAATTATTTTAACATCGAACCAATTCATAATCATGCAATATTGTCAACGTGGTTACTAATTGACATCATATATTTTGTACTAATCATCTTAAAATATATTTTTTAATTATTAGGATTCTAGTGATGATGAGCGACCTACCTATCATCTTCTGTTGCACCCCGTGACAATGTCAAATCGAGAGAAGACTAAATTAAGAGAAAAAAATGGATAGGAATGACCCCAAGAATGGTTGAATCAACCATCGATTAAATTCCCGCTACGTCCAGATTCACCAATTAGGAATGACTACAGCAATAGTAGTTCTTCACAAGTTGGCAATGGAGGAAATCAAATAGAGGTTGGTATGGATGATTACTTAAGGGATACGATTGCCATGGAGACAATTTTGTTTGATGCATTCCAAAATGATGATTAGCTAGGGGATGATGCTCATATTGCCGACACCTTTTTCGAAAGCCTTAAATTTGCTTCCACCACCCCTCTCTTTGGACCTGACAGTCAATCAAAGTCTACCCAGTTGGGGACAACGATGTTACTGTACAACTTGAAAGCCAATTTTTGCATGTTGAATGCATGTTTCTTGGAATTTTTGAGGTAAGTTACCATAAAGTACTCCCTTATATAAATTTGAAATATAATCAGTACAATGCAATGAACATTACAAATGGTAAATTTTATGAACGTTAATAATTATATTAACATCAATGTACATTTATTAATATATTTTTCCATGATCACTAGCTACAAGTTATTCAAAGATAAGGTTCTTCAGAGTGATAATATCTTGCCATCTTGCCCGGTAGCTGCGAAGAGGCAAAGAAATTGTTGAAAATGTTGGGTGTTGAGTACATATAATATCATGCATGTCCAAATGATTGTATTCTATATAGAGGATAATATGCAGACAAAGAGTTTTGTTTGAAATGTGGGCATGACAGGTATGATAAATAAATAAAAAACGGTAAATCACGTACTGGTCCTCCTTTTAAGATATTGAGGCACATGCCTATAATCCCAAGGATTCACAGACTCTTTCATTGCAAAGAATTAGCTATGTTGCAGGGATGGCATGCCTCACACAGAAGTGAGTTTGGAGTTATACGAATCCCAACTGATTCAATAGACATGAAGCATATAGACGATACATGGCCTGAAAAATTGAAGGATAAAGTACAAAGTCTACGACTCAGCATAGCCATGGATGTTGTCAACCCATTTTCCCACCAGAACACCAACTATTCTATTTGGCCCGTAGTAGTGATCAATAACAATATCCCCCCATGATTGTCTATGAAGAATCAACTTCTTATGTTGGCTCTCATAGCCCCTGGTAGAAGACAAGTAGATAATATGGATGTCTACATACAACCACTAGTAGATGAATTGAAGGAATTATGGGATGGGATAAATGTATACGATGTATCAAGACCCATCACAGCAGAGAGGAGTTTTACGTTGTATGGAATATGTTCTAAGATCATAATAAAATAATGATAATTCTAAAGTACATGAATTTATTTGCATTATTTTCTAAAATTTATTATGTTACAATAATTCATATTATTCTAGATTTATTATTTTTCAATTATTTAAAATTTTACAAATTTACAAATTTAAAATTTTTAATAAAATCATTTCACATTAATGCAATTAAAATTTTACAAATATTTTACATACAATTACAATTAAAATTACAATTGCAATTACAATTACAATTTTACAATTTCACATACAATTACAATTACAATTTTACAATTACAATCAATTCACAATAATATAATTAAAATTTTACAAATATTTACATAGTATTAGAATTACAATTACAATTACAATTTTACAATTTCACGTGCAATTATAATTACAATTTTACAAATTTACATATATACCATTACAATTACAATTTTAGAATTTTATATATAATTAGAATTACAAATATTACAATTTTACAATATCATGATCATTAAATTAATTAATTAACATCACGTTCATGATAACCATCGTACAAACATTATATTTGACTAAAAAACACATTCAAATTCGCTAACATCATCGTGATCATGATCATCTAACAAAACAAAATTAACATTATATATTAACATCATCACAACACAAACATGAGATATACATCTCGTGTCAAATAACTCATGCTATCACATACACATCTATCTGCAAGCTGTACATTAAATGAACATATCTAACATGACCTAACAATATACATATCATGATCATCACCAAAATGTGAATTAAGTATAAATACAACATGAACATAGAATACGTGGACCATATATATATATATATATAACTGAATAATGTCAAAAATATACAACTGTAACATAAATGTCATGGATCAGCTGGTGGCACAACATCAAATATAGCAGTACTAGTCGAGGCCTGCTGAGTCAATGGTGCAACCTCAACGGTCGATGGTCCAGCCTACTCATGATCATGAGTATTGCTGGATGCTGCAGGCTACTGACTGGATGTGGTCGATGGTGAAACCTGATCTCCATGATTATTACCACTAGATGCTTGTGGAGGATGCTCATCTGGCACGGCACGAGGTGAATGATCATGAGATGATGATATTTTGCTCGCAGACTGTCGATCATGTGTTACATCTCAAACATGCATATAATGTGAAACGATCCTCCTCAACCACGTAACTAAGGCCATAGCTCCTCCTACATTACGCATCAGCATGTACATGTTACATGACATGCCTCTCCACATCTATAATAGCCTACCATTGGCCTGTATGTCTCTCGTATGAGTGGGCCTGATGCCCACCTCAATAATCAATGCAGTGAGTTGGTCGCCCACCTCCATCATGTATCTGCTATCAAGCCGACTACACCTAGCAAAAGGATGTACCAGTGCACTAGTAGGAGAAGGTCTCTCTGCATCGGCCTCTTGATGATCCTTTGCATCTAGAATGCCCTGATCATCATTGGGATCCACACCTGGATCATGTGGTGGTGACAGAATGTCCTCGCCATTAAAAGACCCAATGTATACAAAATATATACAAGTACACAACAATAATTAGGAAATTTCATTACACAATTTAATAAAAATAAGTTAAAGAACATGTTAGAATAAATTTAAATAAAACAGTGATATTACCTCTATCATTCGGCGGCTCATTAGTTGCGAATAGGATGTTTTCATACCCTCACTAATCCAAACTTTCATAAGAACAAGGGACCATAATGAAGGGATGCTCATTAACACTGGCTAGCAACTCTAGTGCATCATTCGATATCCTCGCTAGAAACACAGTCTTGCCCCTCTTGGGCATCATTTTCCCCCACATATGCATCTGTGCCTCGAACATCCCCCTACGAGGCTACTGAAAAAAGGTAAGCCTCCTCTCTGGAAACGTCTCAAAAAATAAACAAAAAAGCTCTGAATAAAAAGGGAAGTTGACCCTCCCTTGTGCATGAGCACGACATCTATCTAAGGCTGTACAGAACTACGGCAAAAAAATGGCAGACCACCTGACAAGTTGTGGATCCTATACTAAAGAATTAACATAATATGGAAGTGAGAAACTAATGTGTTTCCCGTCACTGGTGTTGTGTGAAATGGTCGAAATGAGAAGTGAGAGGCACTACACCTCCTCACTACCAAATGCACCAATACGTAACTGACCTCTAACGACCTCAAAATCTGAAGGAGATAGTACTAATGCTCCAATGTATCTCTGGGAGTACACTAACTGACTCCTTGCTACATAGCCAGCTGGAACCTCTAGGAATGAGGGAAAATACACCCCTCTCCTTGATAACCCTATAATGAAATATATATTCTCCTTAGTGGGCATGTACCACTAGTTACGACCAACCCAGAAATCCGGTTGGTGGGCATTCCACCTTCGGATAAGATGTTTCAAAAATAAACCATGGCCCTTTAGGGAAGTAGACTCCTCATAGAACTTGAGGAGGCCTACCTGCCTTAAGATCCCTTAGGTAGCTACTATAATAGGGCGAGGTACACATCTCTCTCCCTCTCTAGAGCCTCCCATAGGTGAACCATGTTATACTGCTCTGGTTGTTGTCATTGTTGTTCCCCCTCTTCTCTCCTTGCACGTCTCTAAATGATTGAAATATTAAACACAATTTTTTTGTTAAATGAAATATGTATTTAAATATATATATATATCTATATCTATATATATATATATATATATATTTTTTTTTTTTTTTTTTTTTTTTTAAAAAAAAAAAAAAAGTCGGTGAGCGAAAAAAATAGTCATACACTGGTCCCGGTGTGTCTTTTTATGGAGCGCACCAATGATGATGCACCATATAATATTAAATGCACCGGTGGCGGTGCTCCCAAAAATTTTTAGCACACCTTTGAGTATGTACGGTGTTAGGAATGTGGTGCGCTGACTAAACTCTACGCTCGGGGGCATATAGTTAAGTCAACGGACCAACCTCCTGCCATCATTACATAGTTGACAGTGCGGTTTTTTACCCCGCACTGTTGACCCTGTCAAAATATGGAAAGCGGTACACTGACAAAAATACCCATCCTAGGGTGGATATTTTCATCAACGCACCACGTTCTTGCTATTCCACTAGGTCAAAAGTGCGATCGGGTAAACGACCACACCGCAGTTTTTAAAAATTTTTAAAATAACACGGTGTGCCTTTGGTACCACCCCGAAACTGGTGCGGATACCCTTAGCACCGGTTTACCAAGGCGAACTGCTGACCCTGTTGAAATGCAGAATGCGATGCGCTAAGAACATTACTTGCCCCAAGGTGTATATTTCAGTCAACACACCATGTTGCCACTATTCCACATTGTCAACGATGTAGCTGGGTAAATGTTGACACCACACTTTTTAAAAATTTTTAAAATAACACAGAAAAGACGTATGTTCTTATTATGCATAGAGAAAACATAATACAAAAAGGAAATTTTTTTCAACTCAATGTTTTTTCTCTATGCATAATAATTACATATAGATATGAATAAATTTTACATAATTTGACATAGGTGCATTAATGGTAATTTCTTTGAATAAAATAATTCTAATGAATAGGGAAATAGACACCTTTGAGTTTCATAAAACTTCATGAAATATATAAAACCCCTTCTAGAGCTTTCGTAGGCTAATATTAATGCATAGTGGTAGTGATAAATCCACTCAAAATTTTATAGAGTTCCAATTGATACTTTAGTAAGGGTATAATCCATGGACATTGTACTTACTCGTTGGTAAGGAATTTTTGTGGAATGGAATTTGAATGAATAGCATACTCTCTTATGAATGACAATGTCCATAAGTATGGTGAAAGAATAAATTTTTACTATTTTGGTTCCTCAAACCATAAGAGCCGAAGAGGCTGTTATTAGAAAAAAAATTGATGTGGGAACCAAGTTCATGAAATATGGTATTAGAGCACCAGTTTCAAAGTTGGGATGGTAGGGAATCACCACACTGAAAAATGTATAACACAAAAAACACATGTTTGTCAACTCGATGTTTGTTCTCTATATATAATAATTACATATAGATATGCAATAAATTTACATAATTTGACCTAGGTGCATTAATGCGAAGTTCTCTGAATAAGATCATTCTAATGGATAGGGAAATAGACACCTTCGAGTTTCCTAAAACCTGATGAAAGGTATTAACCCCCTTCTAGAGCTTTCATAGGCTAATATTAATGCTAAATCCACTCAAAATTTTACATAGTTCGAATTGATACTTTAGTAAGAGTATAAACCATGGAAATTTTATTGACTCATTGGCAAGAAAATTTTGTGGAATATAATTCAAATGAATAGCATACTCTCTTATGAATGAGAATGTCCATAAGTATGGTGAAAAAATAAATTATTAGTATTTTGGTTCCTCAAACCATAAGATTTGAAGATGCTATTATTAGAAAACAAAATTGATGTGGGAACCAAGTTCATGACATATGGTATTACAGCACCAGTTTCAAAATTGTGATGGTAGGGAATCACCGCACTGAAAAATTTATAGGTACATAATTAGAAATATTATTTAAGAATTGATATGCTAATACTAGTTGTGCTGAATGTAAGGTACTCAAGTGAAGAAATGTGACAATGTAACATGGATGATGATCCTACACCACCTATGGGTGAGGGAGAAGGAATATATGTCTATTTGGGGGGAGGAAATACCCCACCAAAAATTTAGTTTACAGAAATTATTATAAGTTTACAGCAAGAGTTATCTCACCTCGAAATAAACAATGAATGTATACTAAAATCTAGTGAAGAGCAAGAAACGATGATAAGGGATTTAAATAAAAAATATAGTCATAGAACAATAGATATTGAAGTACTAAAAAGGAAAAATTTTGAGACAAAATAAGAAAATTATGAAAGTGGAGATGATCCAGACAAAAATTATCCAAAACCCAGAAAAGGAATAAGAAAGTCGAGCAACAAGGGAATTTCAGAAAAATAAACTCCGTATCTTTGATAGTGAAAATGAGGAGGATTCAGAAGCATGGCCACTCAAAATGACAAATTATTTTCAATTTTATGAGTATGAGAGTGATTTGAAGGATATATTGACCATTTATCAATTACAAGGGAAGGCTTCCCTCTCGTGGGAGGAGGTCAAAATTGTGTATGCATTGGAGGAAAAGACAGTTTCTTGGGAGGAGTTCCAGAAATATTTTAAGTCCAGATACCTGAATGAGTGATACTATGATGACTGAGATAAAGATTTCAATGAGTTATTATTGGGATAATTAACTATGGATTACTTTGTGGCTAAATTCTCTAATTTGATGTCGTACACCCCTTACATTGGAGAAGAAAAAGCCAAGGTGAAGAATTTTTTAAATTTTCTACCAGTTCCTTATAAAGAAAGGATTGAGTTTTACAATCCTAAAACAATGGAAGAAGCGGTAAGGAAGGCAAGACTGTGTTATCAACAATTTAAAAACAAGGGAGAAGATTCAAAACCTTAGCAATGTAAGGATAAAAACAATTATCACGGGGTGAAAAAAACATTAGGGGAATTTTGAGGTCTATAATAGGCCTCCTAAGGAAATAATAAAATAATAGCTAAACCAATCAAATAATAAATATGAATTTGAAATTCACTTTTTGCACCAAAATCCATGTAACCATGATTAAATTCAATTCAATAGTTGTACCAAAATAAAATTAATCGAAAAATTGTATTGATGTGACTATAAATAAGAATGGGATTTTCAAGAAAAAATCGGTATCATTGCATAGCTAATGCATTTGTCCTTTGTACTTAAATAACTTAAAATAAAATAAAAATATAATTCATAAATTCTTAATTATAGAATATACTATTAATTAAAATTATATTATTAAAATTATATAATAATATAATAATAATTCGAAACATCGACCAAGTTTTTTTCATACTGTGGAAAATCCAAATTGTGTTTCTTAAACATATAATTAATATACTATATAAAAATAATATAATATAATATATTACAATATATTTAATATAATTTTTTATGTATGAATTTTATATTTCATATTGAATTGATTTGATTTATAAGATAAAAAGAAATAATATATAATATAAAAATGAATATAATATATATGCTACAACATTTAGATTATTTTTCATAATATTATATATAATAATATATAACATTAATATAATCATAATGAATGAATTGAGTTTTATTTAAAATTAAAGAAAAAAAAGTATTGAAACAAATTTAATTTATATTTATAAGTATAATATATATGTATAGATATTAACTTATAATTAATTTGAAATTTTAATATTAATTAAAATGAGATGAATATATAATTGAAAAATAAATATATGAAAATATACAAATATAATATTTATTGAAAAGTATGTAAATACATGAATATTCTGTATGGATGTGCATTTTTTCTTTCAAAAAAATATGAAATGAAAATAATAATATTTTATTCAAAAAGTGTGAAATAACATTTATTATGAGTACTTCCATGAAATTAAAAGTACTTACAGAACTACCATGGTTAACCATGAGTTTTTATCCACCATTAAGAATGTGACAAGTAAGTACCTTTAACTCAAACAATTCCAACTCAACCATTAGGGATGATGCCATCCCCTAAAATGTGATTGATTCTCATAAAGTGAATTTTGATAGTGCATTTTCCTTAGGAGGCCCCTTTTAGACCTCAAAATTTCCCTAATGATAGAAACCTCTCTATCTTGAAAATTTTGGAAAGGACCATCAGTAGAATAAATTCAATAATGGAATTTGAAACCAACCATATCAATCTAAAATTGGGTCTAATCGCATGGATTTGAGGAACAAAAAGGTAGGTGGAGTCAGAGAGAAAGAACCCTGAAGTGCTAGGGGTGTGGGGAACCTCATTTTTTTAGGGACTGGCTGCATAAACCCATATCTATTAAAAACATCTAGGTTATTCATGAGGCAACAATAGTGAATGATATTACTAGAAAAATTCCAAGGATAAGTGTAGTGTTGGAGGATAGGAAAGTTGAGCATGAGCCCACTATGATTGTGGTTGAAGGTAACATTTTAAAATTTTATTCTATCTTAATTAACCCAATGGATAGCTTAACTTACATTAGTCCTTAGATTATGGAAAAATGTAAATTAAAAAATGAAAATTTTAAGACTACATGGCTATTACAGTTAGCAACCGACACAAAGAGTATGGTAACTAGCCAAGAAATACAATGTTCCATCATTTTAAAAAAGGGTTGTTCTACAGACTTAAACATAAATATACTACCCTTAGGGTCATACGACACGTTAATAGGCAAGGTTTGGTTGGAAGAACATAGACGTGTAATAAATTGTTTAGAGAAAATGGTAATTTGTACGAGTCGGGAGGGTCAAACCTAGTTAGTAAAAGGTATACCAAAACCAATATCAGCTATAGAGAGCTCACCTTTACAACTTAAAAAGAGTTCCCGAACAGGATGTTAGCTATTCGCGGTGCATTTTGAAGCAAAAGGGAAAGTAACCAAAACCCAAAAATTAGAGGATCTTCCAATCCTTAGGGATATCCATGATTTTTTTCCGGAAGAAAATACAATTTTACCTCCTTGCAGAGACATGGATTTTCCATTGATCTAGTACCATGTGAAACCCCAGAGTCTAGAGCTCCTTATCGAATGAGTATTCAAAAATTAATAGAATGGAAGATGAAGTTACAAGAACTACTAGATGAAGGCTATATTAGGCCCAACGTCTCACCATGCGGGAGTCCTATGTTATTTGTAAAAACAAAGGATGACACATTCAAAACGTGCACAAATTACTGACAATTAAATAAATTGACTATTAAAAATAAATACTAGTTAGCGTGTATTGATGATATTTTTGATCAAGTAAGAGGGGAAACCATACTCTCAAAAATTGATTTTGAGGACCGAGTATCACCAATTGAGAATACGAGATGAAGACATCCATAAGAAAAAATTTCAAACCAAATGTGGTCATTAGGAATTTGAAGTGTTATCATTTTTCTTTACCAATGCACCTACACCATTTATGTGCTTAATAAACAATGTACTTAGTAAGTACCTTGATAAATTTGTGCTAGTATTTAGAGATGACATTCTTTTGTATTCCAAGAATGAGGAAGAGCACAAGGAACATTTGAGATTAGTGATGCAAGATTTAAGGGAAAATAAATAGTAGTTTAATTTTAATAAATGTGAGTTTTTGATCCAGATTTATGCAGGAACGCAACAGAATAAACATATAACCATAAATATAGATGCAACGGAAATAACACTTCATTTCATTAATATCAAAGAACTGAAATTTGCTTACAGACAGAATGGAAATAAAACTAGCTAGGGCGCTGGTAGCTATCTCTGAGGAGAGATGTGGTGGCTACAGGCCTCTGAACTGAGTTACAATGAGGCTCGAGGGCCTATTTATTATTGATAAACAATGGAGAACCCTAAACATCCAAAAACCTAACCCTAGGAGATGAAGTGCCAAAACTATGGGCCCCGTTTGGGTAAATTGGTGTTTCAACTTCCCAGGGACGTAACTTTGGCATACTATCTCCGTTTGACGCTCATGATACATCATTAGAAATCTCTATCCGAGGACTACAAATTTCGCCACAAATATCATTTTGAAATGGAATGTTATTTTTTGGAGGCGCGATGCCCAAAAAGCGTCGTTTAGGGCCTCAAAACGGCTCCGGAAGTTCAGGACCCGAAAAACTGCTAAAAATAGTAAGTTATGCCGAAACTGAAAAACTGAAAGAGACAATGGTGGGGGCCCAAGTGGAATAGGCGGGTGGCCACCAATATCCACCTGGATCATTCCTCTCCCCTTAGGAAGCAATGGTCCCCATTGCGTTAAGTTCCTCCATGAGATGAGGAAATTTCTGCTGAACTTGGTCCCTGGTGAACCATTTTCCTTGGTGCAGGAGTTGGCCAGCTTTGACAACCCGATACAGTTGGATCTTCTGTTGGCAAGTGTTCTTGATTTGCATGTCCATGATACAATCTGTGGTGGCCTGTTCCATGCAGTTTGGGTTTAACTCTGTTGGTGTGAGTTGTTCTGCAATGTCCGAGGTGTCCAGTAGAGGTGGGAAGTAAGGATGAAGGCGATCCACATTGAAGACTGGGTGCAGACCAAGGAATGGTGGAATACTGAGCTCGAATGCATTGTTCCCTACAGCCTTGGTGATGGTGTACGGCCTGTATCGGAGCGGGCAAAGCTTGCGGTGGGGTCCAGTGAGGCGCTCCTTCTGCAAATGTAGCCATACTTTGTCACCCACCTGGAAGTTGTGTGGCACCCGGTGTTGATCATGGTGTTGCTTGTACTTGGCATTGACTCTGTCCAATATATCATGAACCCGTTGGCGGATGTGTTGAATGCGCTCGATGAAGTTATTGGCTTTGTCAACTTCAGACTGGACATGAGCTGAATTGGCCTGAGCAGCTGCAAATGGCATGGCTACGTCAATGGGACATAGTGGCTGGAATCCCAAGCCCACCTGAAAGGGGCTATGGCCAATTGAACTGTGGAGAGCCCTGTTATAACTATGTTTTACATAGGGGAGGCTCTCGTCCCATGTGCGTGGATGCTTTGAATTGTACATGCGCAGAATGTGTACAATCATTCCGTTGACGACCTCTGTCTGGCCATCTGTTTGGGGATGGAAAGCTGTGGACTTGGTGAGCTTGGTATCCAACATCGACCAGAGGCTGGACCAAAATGTGCTGAGGAACCTGCTATCCCGATCTGATATGATAGACTGTGGGATCCCAAAGTGCACCCACACTCATTCAAAGAAGATTTTAGCAGTGGCTTCTGCTGTGATATTCTTCTTGCAGGTCGCCATAATGGCCATCTTCGAGAATCTGTCGACGACCACAAAAACACAGTCATTTCCCTGCTTAGTAGAAGGCAGGCCCGACATGTAATCCATGGAGATGGATTCCCAAGGTCGACTAGGGGTAGGTAGAGGAGTATATAGGCCTTGCTTCTTGATGGTCGGCTTGGCAATGGCACAAGCAGTGCAGGATCTGATGTGCTTCTCGACATCCTTTCGAAGGTTCGGCCAATAGAAATACTTCTGTAGTATTGCTACTGTTTTCTCGACCCCGAAATGCCCAGCGACTCGACCGTAGTGTGCTTCCCATATCATCTTGGCACGCTCGCTTGAAGGAACACAAAGGTGTCCCAGGTGACATAAAAGTGCATCTTGGAGGTGAAAATTTGGAACTTGGGTACCCTCCAAGAGTGCCTTGTAAGTGTGGCCGAATTCTGGGTCACTCTCATAGAGAAGCGGCCAATCAGAAGTCTCGTGCCCACAAGAGTTGAGCACGGTGGTGAGCGCCCCGATCGGTGGTCGGCTGAGGCAGTCTGCAACATTATTGGTGCTACCCTTCTTGTACTTGATGTTCAAATGAAACTGTTGCAGATATGTGGACCACTTCCGATGGCGATCATTCTGCAACTTCCCTTGTGTCTGTATGAACTGCAGGGGCCGGTGGTCTGTGTGGATGATTGTTTCCTTCCCCAAAATGTAATGTTTCCATTGTCGACAAGCTTGCACAATGGAATACATTTCTTTGTCATAAGTGGGATACTTGCAAACTGTGTCAGACAATGTCTCACTGTGATATGCCACTGGATGTCCCTGTTGAGTAAGAATTGCCCCAATAGCATAGTCAGAGGCATCTGTCTCGATCTCAAATGGTTGTTGCAAGTCTGGTAAAGTGAGCACTGGGGCAGAACAGAGGCGGTTTTTCAGTTCTGTGAACGCCTTCTGTTGAGGTTCCGACCAAAAAAATTTTGCTCTCACTCCTCCCTTGGTGACTTGACTCAAGGGCCAAGTGATATGAGAGAATCCCAACACGAACCTCCGATAGAAATTAGCAAGACCCAGAAAGCTGCGAAGCTCTGTTATAGTGGTTGGGGCTGGCCAATCCCAAATGACTTGGATCTTGGATGGATCCACATGCACCCCCCTTTCATCAATAATGTATCCCAGATATTGAACCTGGGTCATGCCAAATGTTCACTTCTCCAAATTGGCACACAACTTGTGTTGCCGCAGTGTTTGGAGGACTTGTCGGATGTGCGAAGGTGCTCTTCCCATGTCTTGCTGAAGATCAGAATGTCATCCAAGTACACCACTACAAATGAGTTGGTGAATGGCCGCAAGATGTCATCCATCATCCTCATGAAGGTTGCGGGAGCATTTGTCAACCCGAAAGGCATGACTAGCCATTCAAAAAGGCCTTCCTTAGCTTTGAAGGCAGTTTTCCACACATCAGAGGGTTCAATTGGTACCTGGTGATACCCAGACTTTAGGTCAATCTTGCTGAAATATTTTGCACCTTTGAGTTGGTCCAGAAGGTCATCAATTCATGGTATTGGGTACCTATTCCAGACAGTGATCTTGTTCAGCGCTCGATAGTCAATACAGAGTCTCCACATCCCATCCTTCTTCTGTACCAACACAATCGGGCTCCCACAGGGTGATGAACTTGTTCTGATGTGACCTTTCTGCAACAGCGCCTGAATCTGCCTCTTGATTTCATCATTCTCTAGAACAAAGCGCCGATAGATCGGTCCATTGGGTAGCGGCGCACCTGGGGTCAGATCAATAGGGTGCTTGACCTGACAGTGTAGAGGAACCCCTGTTGGTGAGGTGAAGATGTCCCTGTACTCCTCCACAACCTTATCCATTTTTTGTTGTCGTGCAGAGGAGCCTTGTCTGGAGGTCGTGGCCACAGTATTCTTCTTGCCCTAGGGGCGGATCATTAGGAAAACGAGTTTCCTGGTTTGGGAAATGAGCTTACTGCATTTTTTTGCAGTAACCAAAGAGATAGCCGCAGGAGGTGGTAGCTCTGGTATCCTGTACAACTTATTTCCCAAAGAAACAATAACAGCACGAGGTCGAGACTCATACACAGCATGACGCTTCCATAAGTATGGTTGTCCTAATAATACATCAGAAACATCAATAGGAGAAACATCACATAATACCTCATCCATGAAGGGCTTGATGTTATAGGGAAGGCGACATTGATGGCTGACGCAGAGATCTCGTCCTTGGTGAAGCCACCCGATGGTGTATGGATGTGGGTGAGCTGTGGTCGGCAAGCCCAACCGCTGCACGACATCTGCTGAAATGAGGTTCTTTTGGCTCCCATTGTCGACAATGAGCTGTACAGGGGAGCCCTTTACCCACATCTCGGAGTGGAAGAGACGTTCCTCCTCCTCTGGATCTTCCGGTTCCTCCTTCTGGATCTTTGTAGTGGCAATAGTGGCATTGGGCTCCACATAAATAATCTGTTTCCCTTTTTCATTCCCCTTTTCAGGTTCTGATTCGGAGTCAGAGCATGCATCTGACTTAGAAGCCCTCATCTCAGCCACTAGCGACTGCTTGGCCCGACACTCACTTGTGTTGTGAGTGGAGATCTTATGGAACTCACACCACCTTCCCGTGTCCATCTTTGGCTTTGCGGTGTTGTTATTTTCTTGTGGCTTTGACGAGTTGTCTTTAGCTGCTATGCCTTGGCTATGTCCTTTGTTCTGTGGTTTGGAACCACCTTTCCCTTGCTTTTGATTCGCAGATCCAAAGTCTCGCTTCTTCTGTTTGAATTTCTGCTCAATCTTGGCAGCATATTGGTATGCTGTACCAAGTGAGGAGATGTCGAGGAACTCCATTTCCTCCTGAATGTATCTGTGCAGAAAATTGTGATACTTTAGCACCAAATGTTTCTCTGAATCTTTGATACCCAACTTTGTGCGCAGGGTATGGAACAGATTCGTCAGGTCATGCACATCTTGATCCCTTTGTTGTCGCAGTGTGGTCCATTGTATGTACTTGTTCTCATAGCTCCCCACAGGATAGTACTGTTCCTTGACGGTGTCTCAGAAAGAATTCCAAGTTGGTACGGCTGAGAACAAAGAGGGTTATTTCTGGTCCTTGTTCTCACAGTAGGTTTCCCATGAGCCCTTAACATGGGGGATAGCTTTGAGGAGTGCAAAAATAATATTCTCCCGGTCTGAAAATTCATGAACAGAGAAATATCCTTCTAATGGATTCAACCATCTATCTACGGCATCTGCGTCTATTTGACCCTAAAATATGGTTGTGTACTACTATTAAAAGTTTTCATGTAAGATAATTTATCTAATGTTCTCACCCTAAAAGAATATATATTGATTCAAAACAATATAATCCTTTTATTTGAATCATACCTCACCATTTTGGGATACTTTTGATTATGAAAATCACTTATTGAATGACGTGAGAACCATTTTACTCTACCTTCCACCCAAAGTACCATTTAGTCTTGACTAGATATTGTCCTTTCAACCCAACCTAACAAAGAGAATGTTGCCTCTATCTTGTAGTTCAAGACCTCTTGTTCAATATTGTATCCTCTTTTGACTTTGAGTGAGCATCTTGTGCTTAATTCTCTATAGATGATAGTACTTTATCCTCATCCTAATCCAACATGGAAGCATTGTACATTTTCATATTTTCCACATTCACTATTGAATAAATGCACATGTATGGTAGAAAAATTCGTTTATAGGCATTATCTCCTATATTTTCCGTTTTTTCAAGGGGACCATATTGTAGATCCTTCATTTTCTTACTAGGACTCTAGAGCCTCTTCTTTGTTAAATTATAACCATAGTTTGTCTCCAACCATTATTAAATTCTCTATTCTATGTTGATAATTCCTCACCTTATACATTTCTTGTGACTTTCTCATTATCTCATGTATAGGGAAAATTTTAGGGACTAATATTCGCATGTGGGCTAATTTTCCATGCTTTTTTCGAAGAAAAAAAGATTTTCAAATTTTTAGTTATTTCTAAAATTTATTCACCCAAATTTTATCATATAAAATTATTTTACCTAAAAATTAACCAAAATTTTATATAGAATATTATAAAATTAATATAGATCTAAGTATTCTTACAAAAAATATCCCCAAACATTTTTCAATTTGCATAGTAAGGAATAGTAATATTCTCCAATGCTTCTAAACTTTAAGATACATTTTCATCCTTAAAATTTTCCTTGCTTGTGTACTTGCAAATGGATCTACTTGATCTTCTCCAAAAATTTCTGTTCACTTGCAACCTTCCCTATGAGATCAATCCTCTCTCCTCCTTATTGTCTACATGTAGTATCCAAAGTTAATGGTGGAAAATATCCAAAACAAGTTTCAAATGGGGACTTACTAGTAGAAGTGTGGATTATTATATTCTAAGAGTGATGTATATATACCATATTTTCATCCCAAACCTTTAGATGCTTCTAATTATAACACCTCAAAAGTTGCATCAAAGTCCTATTGAATACTTTCATTTCATGTTTGTTTTTTGATGGAATGTTGCAAACCACTAAAAAATTTGTTTCCATATTCTCCCACAATGTAGTCAAAATTGTGTTGAGAAATACTATATAACTATCTAAAAAAGCACTCGGTATGTCAAAGTACAATTAGATATATCCAAAGAACAAGTTTTTTTCTTCTTTCCCATTGATGGCCTCTTTATCAGGCATGATAATGCATTTCTTGACCTATAAACTAAAAAAAACAAGAACTCATTTCCCTTATTGTTTGTTGGTTAACCTTCCATGAATTCCATGGAAATTCTTTCCCAAGGATGAATGAGTACATGCAAGTGATGACATAGAACACGATTCATGTTATGGTGCATACTGGTGCAACAAAGTATAGTTTTGCTTATGACCCTTACTACATATTCTCACATATTGGGAAATATGCATAGATTTATAAGTCAGGCATTATTTTTTCTACACCATAATTCCCTAGAACCTTGGTGGCATGATCCTATCTCATTAGCTCTAATTGCTTCCCTTTAGGAATACATAAATTTTCCAACCTATAGAGTAACTCATTATAGATATGATGTTTACTTGCATTGTCATCATCAAGCATATGACTCTATATTTACGATTATTAAAAAAAATATTTGAATTTCTTTCCATTTATATATGCCTCATGTTATTCATTGTTGGCTTGAGGGGTCATGACCCAGGTTCAGATTTTATCGTGCAAGCAACAAACCCTCCAACTACTAGCCCTTTCGACAATGACCTACTTGTGAAGATCAAAGTCTCACCTGAAGCAGTATGGGGGGGTGCAGGATCGAGGTTTCCACACCATCAGGAATAATTTGATGTGGTAGCACTAAAAAGGTTTAATGCAAAACTTATTGTAGATTGGAAAGAAATGTGTGCATATATAGATAAATACATATTAGATCGGCTGGTCACCGACATAGATAATTCATACGCAGATCAAGTTCTTCACAGATAAATGATAAAAAACCGTATCTTTGCGATGCGCAATAACTTAAGCATATTTATTAATCTATTCAATCATAAACATATATTCATGCGTAAAGAAAAAATTTATTGGCGTAGATATAACAGAAGTAAAGCAATCTCAAAGTACTAACAGTAAACAGATAACAGAGTGCTTCACCAAAACTAGTCTTTGTATAATACCCACACAATTTAGTATAACATACTTTTCCCTTACAATTACCCTTCCGCGCACACACCCATCGGAGTCCACACACAACCAGTACTAGGTCTCTGCACACACAGCTAGCAAGAGCCTTTCTACCCAACCCAGACTTACAAAATGTATCACTACAACATAAACGTACTTAAATCCAAAACATTACACATTTTATTACTTAATTAGACTTGATCTATATCTACTTATATCAACTTACCGTGCAGATACTATGGTCTCAAACCATGGCTTGAGGCCCAAATTTTACCCTTATAACCCATTTACATAAAAGAGGGACTTTGACTCACCCCAAATCCCCTTGACCTTTCCAGGCAACGCATATATGAAAAATTATATACAAAAAGTTACTCAAAAATGTACCCCAGGGACCCTGCTCCAATAGGCCCCCAACACAAACCTATGAATCATCCTGAGTCATTGTGGGGTTTTATCCTTCATCTTGGCTTGGAGTACAGCAATATAAATTTTAAGTGGTAGCACCACCTCAAGACTGTGTGTAGCAGCTCCCTGCACTTCAATGACCAATTTCTCTATAGTGGGTCCTTCAGTGGCCAGTTCAATACTTCTCTCCATTTGTTGAAGAGTATTTAGCATGCCATCCAATGTTTGCGACAATCGTAGAGCCTCCTCAGCCAATGGCTGCATCCTTATCTCAAGAAACAGTTCTCTTCGGTGCAGTTCCTCAATTTCGGTTTGAATCACCCGACCCTCCTGTAGGCGGGTGAGGCGTTGTGCAATCCTGAGGGTGGGCACTATCATCCTGATATACACAAAATAGTGCTCCTTAACGCATGAATAATTGCACAACTTCTGTCCTTTTGGGCCATTATGAACAAAAGTCTAGAAACCCATGGCCTCATCCAACAGTTGACCGCATTGTTTTACTTTGGCAACCCTCTTCACTCTGACATCTGGTAGGGTTTATGGCTGTAACTTTAGCTTCAGGTTGGAAATATGATGTTCAAATTCAACCTCGACAGTTTGAACTTCTGCATGTGTGCATTTCAATGCAACAACCATCCCTTCTAACTACTCTACTAGGGAAGCTATGGGGGGCACTTCTGGCATGTCATTGCATACTTGATTGATGTTGTCCTCTATTGCAGTGCACTGAGCCTCTGCAACGCGGCATACTTCCTCCGTGGTCTGCTATTTCTGGTGAGCTTCGGAAGCCTATTGTTGTGACTCTACTATAGTGATGTGGGCACAGGCTTCACGTAATTTGAGCTCATCCAAAATCATATTCTGGATCAGATGAAATTTTACTAGAGGAAAAACAGATAAGTTAACATTTACATCACCGCAACCTCGTAGTTGTGCATGTCGTCTGGTTGATTCTACATGGATGGATGGCTCAAGAATTTGAATAAGGCGATTGTCCTCAGTTGTAGGTAGGTTTGTATTGAGAGGTTGCGTGATGGTTGCATGCACGCTCGCTAAATTTTGCTCGCTTGTGCAACGCTCACCTAAATCAGGCTCGCTTGAACTTTGAGTTATTGAATACCAACCTGTACCCCATGGAACGCAGCCTTGTAGTACGATTCTATGTTTTTCCAGTAGCCTTAGAGCACGATATCTTTTCTTGTTGTCGTGACCGTGTTGTCTATTTTGTTGAAATCATCTTTAGTCAATGTCAGCTATTCCTTTCTAGTAGCCTTAGAGCCCTTTTGTTTCTTCTTGGATCCTCCCATGGCCTGAGAGCCATGCTTTGTGCCCTTGGTATTCTGAGCTTCCTCCTACTCCTCTATCTCTTTGGTGTGACACCATTATTATCAGGTGTAGTGTCTCCATCTAGATGAATAGGTTCGTCTATTTTAGTCAGTGCGGCCTATTTTACGATGGTCCACTACAAGAAAAATGGACATTGGTGGGGGTCATGCTTGTGACGAACCTTTAAGGTCCGTCACCAATGTCACATATGGTGACGGTCCTTAAAAAAGCATCGTTGTAAGTGTATAAAGTGATGGTCCTTTAAGGCCCATCACCAAAGCCATTTTTAATGACACTTTTTGTGAGGGTCGTTAAAGGCCCATCACTAATTCTCTCTTTGGTGACACTTCTAGTGACGAACTTTTAATGACCCTCACCGATGTTATTTTTGTTACTTTTCGTGATGGTCAAAAAATGTTCATCACCATTGATCATTCCAATGAGTTTTGGATGACGTTATGTTGTTAATATTTCTTTTGTCAAAAGATAACGATTTAATACCATTATTGTACAGTCTTTTTTATAATATGTCCAAGGCCATAGTGGTTAGAGATAGCCAATTTTTTAAGAAGTAATTAGTGTGTATCATTTCCCTCAAGTAATGACTAGTCGAATAGAGTTTTCCTATGCGTTAACACATGATTCATATCTATTAAGTTTATTATCTAGAAAATTATCTTTAGATAAAGTCACACTAGTGTGTGTAGGAAATATATTATTTAATACATAATAAAGCTCTGTCAATTCTATTAATGAGAAATACCTAACACTCCTCAAAAATACAAGCACACCTTAAATTAATTCTTTGGCACACACTAACATTTCTTATCACCTCACATGTCTTGGAACATCTTTGTACCTAGAACATCTTGTCATGACACTAATGCTCAAGCACATGGTGGCATGTGCTAGCAATGCATAGAACTCTCCTAGCATGTTTTGGCATGCATTTAGTCCCTAGCATGCCCTGGAACACTTGGTTGAATGCATTGACATACATTGGCACTTGGCACACAATGCCACTTGGCATGTATTGGGACCTATTATTAGTGTGGTTAGCATTCCACTTTTGTAAAATATAAAGTCTCGACTTATTAACCCTATTATTGGTTCTTCCTTTTATTTCCTTGAAACTTCTTGACACATATTGACATACCCTGGCACCCTACACATCCTTAGCACCTGCCATGTATTGGCATATCTTCGCACTATTTGGCACATAAAATTAGCACACCCTGGAACTCCGAAGCACACTTTGAGACTTATTAACATGCCTTTATATTCCCTAGCATGCCTTACCAATCCTTATCATACCTTGTCGCTCCCTCCTTAGAATGACAACTAGCACTCATTAACACTAGTCCCTGGCACACATTCCTTGTATTCATTAACTTCCATGAATTTTGACCTAGATCTCCCTTAATATTTTGTCCTAGTACTCCTTAACACTCCTCAATATGCATTAGCACTCTCTGGCACACCTTCGCACTCTTCAACATGCCCTTCCACTTCATAGCATGCATAACACAATGTGACACATATTGGCACTTGGCACGTGTTAGCGCTTGGAAATTCTTTGCATGTATGGAATACGTTGACATACCTTGGTATAATTTGGCATGGTTTAATATTAAATTTATTTGAGATCAACTATTGGAAAGTAGATGAGAAGCAACAAAGGAAGACTTGACACTTATATTGCACTAAGACTTTGCACTTAACATCTATTGGCACCTAGTGTTGGTGTGCCTATCATGCCCCTCTTGGAAAAGGTAAATTGATGACTTCTTAACCCTCTTATGTGTTCATTTTCTTGTAGTTTAACTTGTTTCTCCCTTTTGTTGCCTTGAAAATCCCTGCCATGCATTGACACACCCTTCGACATCTTGGCATGCCTTGTCACTTGGCACATCTTAGCATGTTTGACATGCCTTCAGACTATTTGACACATCTTAGCATTCCCTAGCATGCCTTGGCGCTCATTTCCTCACAGTTAGCCTCTACATGTTTTCATGACTTTGGAACCCAATCAATTCCTTGGCTACTGCAGTTCATGTGACAATATTGGCTTGCTTCAACTGCAACAACTTGACCAATTGCACCTACTACAAGTATATTGTGCTATCTTGTTCACCTAAAAATTGCCTATAACTCATCTTATGCCACTCATGTCCAAGCTCAACTTGTCCCACTTGACTAGTTACCAAGACAAGGATCACATGATCTAGCTATGGCCATAAAAAAACTAAGCAACATAGCTTACATAGGAAATATTTCACATGTATGTTCAGTTCATATAAATAGTGGAACATTAACTGGGAGTTTGCAAGAACCACAAGATACACAAGGCACACAAGATATAAGCCGACACAAGTCGAGTGCCCCAAAACTTATACAAAACAATGTAAAATATGAAATTATCTAGAATATTTTAAAACATGAGCATGTAGCCAAAGTGTGCCACTTCTCATATAAAAAAAATAGCTAAAGGAAAAATAATGTTGTGCCTAGCACAAAGTGATCTCCCTTCGTCAAAAACTGCTATGTCTAACCATGTATAACCACCTTAGGCTTGCCTTCTGTAAATCATATTATGAACTTCTCCTAACACACTTAATCCTTAGCACACTTGAATTCACTGACACTCCCTATCACACATTCTTATTCATTCCTTTCCATGCATTTTGACCTAGTTATCCCTTGATATGCCCCGACACTCCTTAACACTCTTCAACATGCATTGACATTATCCAACATGTGTTAAAATGCCTTTTCATTCCTAATGTGCATGCCCTAACCCTATCATGCCCTCGAAACTACCATTACTTAATTTGCAACTTGGGAATCCAACCAAGCCCTCGCTTGACTACAAGTGCTTGACCAAGTTACGGTTACTACAACTAGACTATGTTGTTGAATTGTGTAGCTTATGAGGTACTCCACAAGCCTAGTGATATGGGTTTGTGTGAGTTTGGTCACAAAAGGATTTATGGGAAAAGAAGCCAAGAAAAGGGATTTTGGACCCAATATGGGGTTTAAAATATAAAAGAAAATTAAAAAGGAAAAATAATATTTCCTAAGTTCTAAGTGGATAAAACCTGTAAGTTCTAGAGGGTTCCTAAGAGTTCTAGGAATAAATATTTAAGGGGGCCTTAGGATGAAGGAAATTACATCAAGTGAGAATGAGCTCATTTGATCAAGGGGGCGAAGAGATATGTATTCCTAAAGTAGGTCGAGTAAGAGGGTTGAGTAAGGGTTGCTAAAGGGAGGCCATGACCATCCTCCAAGAGCAAGATCATCATGTGAGGGTTCGCAAGAATGTTGCATACCTTAATGGCCAGTTCGAGCTAGAAGTAGGATGGAATATTGTTGGTTCTCTTATGACAGATCAAGCTTAAGAGAGGTTTCTCATGAGAATATGGGCATGTGATTTCAATGGTGTCTTTGTGTGAAGGCCACATCAAGTTCTGAAATGTTGAAATTTGCAACAAGAAACATTGAAATTGGAAACCGAAAAAGGACAAAAAAAAATTCACCCACATTGGTGAGGAATTTTGATGCACCAGGAGCGAGGAATGTGGGGCGTCTTATTTATTTTTCCCTTAAATAAATTGGACAATAAATTTTAATTTCATCTCATAACAACTTGTGTCAATTAACTAAGTCATGATGATTGATTTAGCTCAAGAAATTTGAGTTGAGGGTCTAAGATGAGGCATGTAGAGGTATTAATCTAATATTTTTGGAGTCCAGTTGTAGTTAATGCATTAGTGGGGTATAAGTGTGAACTAGTTAATTCATTTAAATGAGTTAAAATCAGTTTAAATAGTTCTAACTAAGTGATGAGCTAGTGAGAGGTCAGCCAGTAAATTCAATTAGGTTAATTCACAATGTGTGATCAATAAGATAACTGATAATCCACTATTAATAGTTGCATGCATGTCAGTTCCGAGGAAGACCCAGTTGAGACAAAGGTTAAAGGGAAAATAGCTATCAGTTGTATTTATAAAAAAATTCTCATGTCCAATTATAAAGTCATTGGGATGTCGTGATGGATTGCGCAATCAAGGTAGAATAATTTTCCTAATTAATAGGGAGCTAATTCCCTAGGAATTTCATTAGTAAGGAAGGATGAAGGAAGGTTGAAGAAAGGTTGAGAATTGGCTAAGTACTAGACTGAGTTTGCCTAGATCAACGAGAGACAATTGGCATAGTGTTGGAGAATCTCATGAGAGATTAAGCATTGTATTGTTTCATGATTCCTTGACTTAATACACAATAGAGATAGAGTGGTTTTGAGCAGTTTCTTTCCCCAGATACATCTTGTGTTGTGAAATTGATAATTTATTTCTCATACTTATATGTGATTGTGTGACCGCGTTTTGTTTCCAAAAATTGTAGGAAAGATTCAATATCTTGTTTTAGTACATTACAAGATTAGATTGAATCTTGTTGGTTAGATTTTCTACATGGTATCAGAGGAGGAATTTTCAGAGAACATCTGAAGATTTTGGTGTAAAATAAAAAATAAAAAAAATAGCATATTTGGATTCCTTGCGAAAAACTATCCAAATGGAAAATAAATTCGTAGATCGGATGAGGGAGATATCGTCGATTTAAAATCAAATCTATTTTAGAAACTTTTTTAATGTTGGGAAAATTACAATGTGCACGAGTGAATAACCTATATGCGCTTGAGGTAACATATGCATGCAAAGCTTTGAGGAGAAAAGTAGAGGTTAGAGACTTGCCTGTTGAGAGGGAGTACAAATTAACTCTCAACATGCAGCCTTAGAAGCAGTCTCAGAAGGTTGTGGAGCAGCCACAATTGGAGAAGCAGAGAGGAGACTGAGTGGAAGCATCCACTCAAGAAGAGACCTCCATGAGGGGGGAATTTCTATCCAGATGGGCAGAGGGGGCACATGCAGCCATACCTTTAGGTGAAATATGGGGTGATATGTAGACATAATCCCAAGATAAGAAATTTGGCTAGGGTCCATTGAGATGGTGTGTATCATGGATCGAACTTAGCTATGAGGATTCCAAAGTACAACAGTAGCAGGAAGGATCAGTTAGATTGATGCAATCAAACGTCAGGAAGACATAAATCAGAGTGACAGATGTCAGATACTGGAGCGCAAATGAGAGTTGGAAATAATTCAAAGGGTACGGATGCAGATGTCAGCAGCAGCGCAGAGAGTCCAATAGATAGGTGCAATAGCTAGCAGCAGTCAGAAGAATCTGATGACAAATGCATTATATTGATTCAGTTGTTCGGACGCTATTCAGTTTCAGGATTTGCAAGTGCAAGAAACACTAGATAAGTGTTGCATGCAGAATTCCAAAGGTACCCGATCAGGATAGATTGAATTCCTTTCTTGTTGAGAGGGGGTGTTGAAATTTGAAACAAGAAACACTGAAATTGGCAACTATAAAGGACAAAAAAAAATGCACCTACACTCGTGAGGAATTTTTATGTACCAGGAGTGACGAATGTGAGGCGTCTAATTTGTTTTTCCCTTAAATAAATTGTAATTTCATCTCATAACAACTTGGGTCAGTTAACTAAGTCATGATGACTGAGTTAGCTTAAAAAATTAGATTTGAGGTGATCGAGGTGGATATTGGTGGCCACTTGCCTATTCAAATTGGGCCCTCGCCAATGTCTCTTTCAATTTTTCAGTTTCCTTAATTATAGCATAGTTTACTATTTTTGTCATTTTTTCGGGTCCTCAACTTCCAGAGCAGTTTTGAGGCCCCAAACGATGTTTTTTAGGCATGAAAGGTTTGGTGATTTCATAGAAATCATATTAGTAGTTGTATTCCTCAGATATATCTTTCTAATGAGGTATCATGTGTGTCAAACAGAGATCATATGACCAAGTTACGACCCCGGGAAATTGGCTGCCCAACTACCCCAATGGGGCCCATAAATTGTTGGTGTTGCATCTCCTCGGGTTAGGGTTTTCTCTTATTTTACAATAATAAAAAGGCCTTGAGCCTTATTTTAACACAGTTCATATGCATGTAGCCGCCACATCTCTTCTCAGAGATAAGCTACAATCGCCTGAGCTAGTTTGTTTTCCATTCTGTCTATAAGCATTTTTCAATATTTGGTATTAATGAAATGAAGTGTTATTCCTACTGTATCTGTGTTTATTTTTATTTCAGTATTTTATTGTGAACTTGCATATTTCCAGATCATGAGGGTCTAAGATTAGGCATGTAGAGGGATTCTAATATTTTGGGGGTCTAGTTGTAGTTGATGTATTAGTGGGGTGTAGGTGTGAATTAGTTAACTCAACTAATTGAGTTAAAATCAGATTAACTAGTTCTAACTAAGTGATGATATAGTGAGATTTCCACTGAATTAAATTAGATTTAATTCACAATGAGTGATCAATCATATAATTGATAATTCTCTATTAATAGTTGCGTGCATGTCAGTTCCGAGGAAGACCCAGTTAAGATAGAGGTTAAAGGGAAAATAACTATTAGTTGTATTTATACAAAATTGCCCATGTGAAATTATAAAGTCATTGGGATTCCATGATGGATTGTGCAATCAAGGAATCTTGACTTTCCTAATTAATAGGAAGCTAATTCCCTAGGAATTGCGTGAGCAACACAGGCTGAAGGAAGGTTGATAATTGGCTAAGTACTAGACCGATTTTGCCTAGATTAGTAGAAGACAATTGGCAGAGTGCTGGAGAATCTCATGAGAGATTAAGCATTATGTTGTTTCATGATTCCTTGACATAATACACAATAGAGATAGAGGGGTTTTGAGCAGTTACTTTCCCCAGATACATCTTGTGTTGTGCAATTGATGATTTCTTTCTCTTACTTATATGTGATTGTGCGATCGTGTTTTGTTTCTGCAAATTGTAAGAAGGATTCAGTATCTTGTTTTAATAGATTACAAGATCAGATTGAATACTTTTGGTTAGATTTTATACATGAAATAGAATAGAGGGTTGATACGATATTGTCTTGTGGTGGTTAGTAGACCTCTAGGTCTGTGATAAAGGCCAACATAAATGGAGAAGGGGTTACACTATAATTTTGAGTCAGAACATAAGTATACATAGACGTAATATTGATTGAGGTAACCCTAGTTTGAGGGTCGACATTGAGATCTGAAGCTCATGTCAAGATTCAGTTAAAGAAATGCCCAGAATATATAGCTCCATATGAGTTAGGTCAAGTCTCTTATGGAGGCAAGATTCGTGGTTTTTTATATGGGTGGATCAGGTTTGTTCTACAAAAATTAGAAGTACATAAGTATAGTGCCTTAGTTAGGACAGTTTCCTATCATGTTTAGTTCATAAGGTATGCCCTTAAGACTGTGAAACTTTTGCGTAGAAGAAGAGCGGTTGTGACCCTTAGAGCAAGGTTTATTTTTTCAATATAGACCGTAGATCTGGAAGATGGTTTGAAGATTCAGTATGCGTGGAGATAGAAGATCCAAAGAACGGTGGAACCTGAGCAGAAGATTGAGCATGCAGAAGAAATGTGCCATGTGAAGAATGGATTGACATGCACAAGAGTTGATTGTGGTGGACTATCCATAGAGTTTTATACATATATTTGAAGCAACCTATAAAAAATTAGTTAATGAACTGTTAGTGGATGATTTTTTACCCTAGTTCAGTCATCTACATATTGTTAGAAGTATGATAAGAGGAGTAGTTCATATTTGTTCATAGATTGGACAAAAATGATCAAATTGTCGATACACAAGAATAATGAATTTGAGAGGACTCAAACCATCATTAGGTGCAAGATTTGAAGATTCCTAGATGAACATAATATCGTGAGCCCTAGATCAGTAAAAATAATTGACTGTGGTTGGGCAGATTGATGATAGTCCAAGTATAGTCGGAGGGTTGTTAAGTGACTGTCAAAGAAGAGCCCTAACTCTTGTACTTGTGAAGGACAACAAGATTTGTAGAAAGGCAGGTGTATAGGGCCTCAAGATGTGTAGACTTTGAAGGAATAAATTAGCAGTCAAGTGGGCCAACCAACTAGCCCTATTTCACTATATTGTAGAGGATTACTTCAGTGAGAAGAAGGGCAACCTCCATAGCCATAGACTTCTCATCTTGAAGCCATAGTATGGAGAAAGTGGGCATGACAAAGAGTTGTTCACAAATGGAGTTGTGAACAACTTGTTACAACTTAGACTAGTAGTGGACCTAAAAGGGGTTCCTAAGAGGGAAACTTCTAGGACAAGGGAAACGGTGGAAGCTTATCCCATTATCACCACAGTTAAGGCTCCTTGCTCTTCACAGACTTTCACCGATGGGAGGAGTCTCGGTAGCTTATAAAGTCACTTGTAGAGTATAGGTTAATGAATAGGTGAGAAGTGACCCTAGAAACCCTTTCCTTAAGATAGAATAAAGAGTGGGAAATGCTTGCATTTTAAGAAAGGGACTTGATATTCTAGGGAGAGAGGAGGGGGATTGAAGGGTTGAGGGAGAAGAATAAGATTTATGAAGGTGGTTATCAATCCCTAAAATCCTTTGGGAACTTGGATTCCCAAATGTTCCTTGATGAAAGGAATTTGACACCAAATGGGACCATAGGGGGCCAAATGGGACCACAGGGGGCCAAGTTCTCCCTTGTGTTTCCATGGCACTCCCTAGCACGCGTTGACACACCCTAGCACTTGGCACATCCTATAATGTCCCCCTGGCACTCTAGAATTCCTTGGCACTACCTAGAATACCTTTAAAATCCCTCCTTAGAACACCTATAACTCGTTGATACTCCCTGTCACACACTATTATTCATTCATTTCCATGCATTTGAGACTAGTGCTTCCTTGTTTTTCCTTCGCACTCCCAAACACTTTGGGCTGGCATGCATTGGCACACCCTGACACTTGGAACATCTTGGAATGTTTCCCTGGCCTCTATCATGCCTTAACATTGCCTAGCATAGCTTGACATCACTCCCTCCTTAGCACACCTGAAACTCACTGACACTTCTCATCACAAACTCTTATTCATTCATTTTTAAATATAGTTTTATCTGGTCTGTTATGATGAAATGTCTAGTGGGATATCCATGATATTTTATGAATCACCCCAAAACTTAGTTACACAACATCATGGAATATTATTATAAAAGGTTTCCCATGCATTATAATCAGAAATATCTGGTGGGATTGGAACAACAATGCATTTTGTTCATGAGAAATATCCATGATAGTTTATGAATCACCCCAACATCTATCCTTTATGCAAACCATATGATGATATTTCTTCGTACCTATTTATCTCTTGTCTCAATGTAGTGCAGATCATCACAACCACCCTTTCAAAATTAAACATGATAGGCTCGTGGTCCTATCTAAGCTTGGAAGAAAATTTCAAAACCTAGTTACTCAACATCATGGAAGATTATTATAAATGTTTCCCATGCATTCTGAAAAAAAATATCTAGTGGGAATGGAACAACAACACATTTTGTTCATGATAAATGTCCATGATAGTTTACAAATCACCCCAACATATATCCTTTATGAAAGTCATATGATGATATTTCTTCACACTTATTTATATCTTTTCCCAACACAATGCAGGTCATCACCACAACCCTTGCAAAATTGAACATGATAAGCTTGTGGTCCTATGTAAGCTTGAAAGAAAATTTCAAAACTTAGTTATACAACATCATGGAAGATTATCAAAAAGGTTCCCCATGAATTCTAATCAACAATATCTACTTGGATTGGAATGGCAACACATTTTGTTCACGAGAAATATCCATGATAGTTTACAAATCACCCCAACATCTATCCTTTATGCAATTCATATGATGATATTTCTTCACACTTATTTATCTCTTGTCTCAACACAGTGCAGGTCATCACCACCACCCTTGAAAAATTGAACATGATAGGCTCGTGGTCCTATCTAAGCTTGGAAAAAAAATTCAAAACATAGTTACACAAGATCATGGAATATTGTTAAAAAGGTTTCCCATGCATTCTAATCAACAATATCTGGTGAGATTGGATCCCTTTAAATTAAGATGGAGAAAAGGGTTCCAACATGCACTTTCAAGTCATGGGCCCTGGTGCTACATGGCAATGGTTGGTTGTTCCACATATAACTAGTGGGGTTGCCTTAGTCTCTCCATTGCCTCAAATTGCTTCTATGTGCATCACTGATTTGAGGGAATCAAACATCCACACAATCCTACACTTGTCTAACACCACCTTACCCATAACATGCACTTTGTTCCCATGTCCCTTTTTTTCTCGAGACATGAGATCCCCTCTTACCAGGGGATTAGTATTTCATTTTGATTAGGGCTTGAATGTGTTGGACATTGGATAAACCAATGCTCCCCATGTGTTTCACGACATGGAATAATTTCCTCTCATGGATCCTTATCTCTGGTGATGTAATCGTTGACTAATACATGCGGGTTTTGTTTTAATGACAACTATGTTTCCCAGCAAGTGGTATCCAAGCGTAGGTCATGAGTTCGATACACAACTGACTCGCGTTGGGGGGGATATTATTGGACATTGGATAAGCCAATGCTCCCCGTCTGTTTCACAACATGGAATAACTTCCTCTCATGGATCCTTATCTCTAGCGATGTGATTGTTGACTAACACCTGCGGGTTTTAGTTTAATGACAATCGTGATTCCCAACAGAATGATACCCATTGTTTCTTATTCATTCAACATAGGTTCATCAAGCAAGTGGGCCTTTACTTGGTTTCCTTTTTCTCATTAATTTCCTTTCCTTTGTGGTCCTTCCACTTTTCTAGGGAAACCAAGAATTCCTTCTTTGTTGATGTGGAGTTCCTTTCCTCAATGCAGTGGAATCAGCCCTCAAAACCATTTTTGTTGAGAACATGACCACCAATTATATGCCCCTTTTCCAGAAATTCATATATTTAAACACATGATATATTTTACTTTTTCTCCTGTGTGCTCAAATATTGCATTTCCCCCACTCTATGATTGATTCATCCATTTTATGCATTTACTTGTTGAATGCTCACTATAATTTCCTCTTACTTTTATCTTCAATCCATGGCCTTTCTTTTTGTTTGATTATGATGACTTTTAGGGTCCTTCATTTAGCCTTTTAACCGTCCTTTGTGGCCTTCTTTGAGCTAAACAAAGTATCATGGGAGCTTCAATCAATGGCATACTTAACCACTTCTCCTTTGAAAAACATGCAAGTTCAACAATGATGGAGCTCATAACTTTTAATTAGACTACCTAACCTGCTTGTTCATGTTGCATTATATCTTGCATTTCTCTTCAATTTTTCAACCACAAGCCATGTACTCATTGTTAAGCAATAGCCATGAGCAATGAAATTTTTTCTCAGTGGGATAATTATTTTCTACCTCTCATGGTCATCTTTTGCTCAGTGCTTATCTTGATCCCCTTGCTTGGGAACCTAATAATTTGTACTCAATAACCTATGCTTCCTCACCCACTAAGCACACACTTTGGGTACTTGGTGAGTAAGGGCACTAAACACATAACCTTTGCCCCATGCCTTATACTTACCACTTTCCTCTATTACTCTTCCAACACTTTTTTGGGGCTCACACCTTTGTCTATGATTTACTTGAACCTAGGGGATTTCACCACAAATATGGGGGCAAAGAACTCATTCATTTTTCTTTTTCATTAAGGATTTTAACATCACAAGAATTTGATACCACTCTAGGGTCCATTGTAAAAGGTAATTGGACATTCCTTATTTTTTGTGTTGTTAATGGAGAAAAGACTAGTGGACAATGAATTTTGTTGAAATTGGGGCTTTAAAATGTAGGAGACCAATTCAAGCACTAACACATCATCCTATTCAATAAATGGACCAACAATGCTTATTTCATCTCTACATTAATGTGAAATATATTGCATGTAAAAGAGTATCTCAAACACATCTTTCATCCTATTGTGCAATTCATTGTAGAAGGACAAGATAATTATAGTTAAGTACAATATCACTAAGAAAAGAAAGGTGCATTATCAAGCAAATGGAATTAAAGAGAAGAAATTTTTTCAAATGTAGACATAGTGAGCAAACTGGCTTTACTTGGTGGATGTGCTCAATGACAAGATGAAGCATTGTGCTTAGTGAAAATTAAGGCAAAGGCCTACACTTAGCATCGAGCATAAGAACTAGAAAAGAGTGTAGGGACAAGCAAAGCAACAAGTAAAGTACTTCACACTCTACAAAGGAAATTTCCTGTTGACTATAGGTCCAGTTGCTTGATGTCTCTATGTTGGACTTTAAAGAAAACATATGAGGTGTCCAGTTGGAGTTCACCAAGCTTATTTTATGAATCTCGAACAAATGAATAACCTAACAACCACGTAGAGAGAATGGATTGCCATGCAAGGGGAACAATAAACATGTTGTATTTGATAGTACTCTCACATAAGGAAATATAAGTTAAGACATTCAATCTATTCATTCATCACAGGTTAGAATAACCTAGTCCACTCACACTTCAAAAGAAAATAATAAGCCTATAGTTGCACATATAAGCCACAATAGTGAAAAAGTAATAAGAAAAAAAATTATAGATAAAAGATGAATTAAACCATTACTAATCATATCATAGCATAATGACATGTTAAATGTCCACATCATTATTTTTTCTTCATTTCTAACAACATTAAAAACCATAGTAAGATGATGTTTCATTTTTTTAAGGATGTCACTTGTCTTTCTCCATTTCTAACAACATTACAAACCATAGTAAGATGACATTACATCTTTTTAGGAAGCCACTTGTATTTCTCTTCATTTCTAACAACACTAGAAACAATAGTAAGATCACATTACACCAGATTTCTGAGTCCATAACCAAAATTTACCATTTACAACCACAACTTTATTCAACCTGCAATTCCAAATTCCTACACACCACTACTAATTCCAAAGAGAGTTGAAATTTGAATGATTTCAATTTCACTTCTAAGTTAACCTACTTACATTTTTTTTTAATTTTGAATAGTGACCATCTAACCATGTGCTATCTCTTCCTACAATTTTTTGTACCTTAATAATCACTCTACGAACTTTCAATCAAAGTTGTATAGTCAAATTTTTAGTCAAATTTGTTTAATCAATCTTGGGAAGGAATTCGGAGGGAAAACACAGATCTGGAAAACTAGGGATCAAGCACATCATATCTCACTATGCAGATGAGCATCATGGACATTCTCTGATCATTGTGCAGTTGAGCATAATCGACATTCTCAAGCGCTTGATATCTCATTGTGCAGATGAGCATCAGGAAATTCTTTGATCTGATCATTGTGAAGATGAGCATAATCGACATTCTCATGTGGGTGGAGGCCATCTACAAGAATAATGGACCGACAGGATGGCTTTGAGAATAAACGAAACTGGCTAGTCAAAGAACCGAGAGCTGATCGAACCCATGAGGAGAGAACCTGATGCGTTCACGACCAATCATAGCCAGTTATTCATGGGCATTGCGTATCATTTATAGGCAACTATTCGCGAGGATATTACATGTTAATGTTGATGCTTTAGTCACAGCTGTTTGCATGATTCTGGCACAACTAGGGGAAGGTTACATAGACAGACAGATTCAAAAAACCTTATCATTTTCATTTTTCCTCTCCCGTTGGTTCATCCATTATGGTGATAAAGACTGATTTGGTTCCAACGAGGCAGCCAGTATGAAAAGTATGATATTGACAAACAGAGGGAGAATCGGATCTTCGACAGTGACGCCTTCGTGAGGCTTTATACCATTGTCAAGTCCGACACTGACACTGCTAAGCAGGTTAGTAAACCCTCCATTTCTCCTGGCTCGGTCTTTAAAATGCCCGGAAAAACTGCTAAATTTTTTGGCTTTTTTGGTACCAGAAAGTCGAAGATGTCGCGAAGTAGAAGAACAGGGTAGTGGTCACGACCCTGAATACTGAAATTCGATGCACTTAAGGCCAGATTGCATGAAGATATTCCCAAGTTGTAGAAATTGGCTCAGAAAAAGGTTAGGATTAGCTATCCTCAATTTTATTCACGTGCTTTTCAGGGCTTTCTCATGGTTTCGTAGATTTTCTTTTCAATTACTCGATGTTTTTGATTATTCAGCATCCTTTTCATTGTTGAATGTCGTAGTTCCAGGCTGCTCAGTTTCGAGGAATTTTGGGACTTAGGATAAATGTGGTATTCCTTTATTTGAATTCCATTTTTTGTATGACCAGTGTTTTGCCAATCGGCAAGAGTCTTCAGCATGAACCTCGAATATAGCTAGTTAGAAGCTAGACTAAATGGAGTTTTAATAGATCGTAATGATACACATTGTTTTGACTACAATATAGGAAATTTATTAGATCAAATGTGATAGAAATTAGTTGAAATTTTCCCCACAATTTCTAACACCTGTTTAGAATGAATCATCAGAGCACAGATTAAGTATAACATTAGTAGAAATCTCCATAAACAATAAACACCACCACCCAAAGAGAATTTTTAGGGTGATGACTAGTTATCTGGTTCAGTTTTATAAGTCAGTCTAATACCGCAATGCTTAAATGAAAGTCACACCAAGATTCTGGTAGCCATAGGAAATGATCCTAAATTATCACACCGGTATTCAAAAAATTCCCCACAGAATCTCACTTCCAAACACTCTAGCTGTCTGGAAAATTCACCATAAAACAAAATCAGGAAACAGCACCCGAATGAACTAACATGTTTCTTCTAGTGAAACTTTGATCTTTAGCCATCTTATCTGAAGTGACACCCTGATAAGAACCATCCACTTCATCAGATGAATCGCTGATGTATGTTTCTTCGGATGAGTCAGATAATGATTGCTCTAACTGATCTCCAAAGCTACTCATTGGCTTTTGGGTTTCTCTGAATTCGAAACCATATTGAATGGAAGGAATAACTAGGGTACTAATTGATTATCTTCAAGAGAGAGATCCAAAATTAGGATAGTCAGAGAAGAAGGTAGAACATTAATCTGCTACAAGCAGCTCACGTAGTAATTGAATAATTGTAGGATGTGAGAGGCCAAACATCGCTGTCCTGCTGAGGGCGATCTTGCCGTGTTCTGCCAGTTCCACAAACAACAGCCAATGCAACAGATGCATAATCTCTTTCAATGACATTTTCAGGGCTGTCATCTAGAACTACATGAAAAATAGGACGTACACTTCCACCGTAAAGAAATCCAACACATTTATATTCAATTCTCCCAAGATCCACAATGGTAAGACATTTTGTTAGAGTAAGGGGAAGAATAGGCCTCCCATCTGGAGTTCGTGGAATGCTAGGACGAGAAAACTCAGAACGTCTAGAGTCTGTGGAAATTTCATTCCCCTTGTCATAAAAAAAATGTTGCGTACGTCGAGCCTTGAGCTTACGAAGGCGACAACACAGATGACTTCCGATAAATCTGAGGTGCTTCATGCAATCTTTAGGATCTGGGTCATTACCAGCCTTTGAAAAAGAATCAGAAACTCTGAAGTTTATTTTATTGTCTTCGAAGATTGCCTCCCAATTCCAAAAACCATGTGCCAATAAACCCTTCACCAATTCCTTATCGTGATGGCCTGCTTGCCACTAAGATGGCATATTGTTCCTTTGACTCAACTGCAAACCCAAATGCCCCCAATCTTCAAATGAAGTTGACATTTTAGGGTGAATTTATCGGGGTGGAATGAGTGTGTATTCCCAATATTGGGCCAATGAATAAGATAGGGGCATGCATTTAAACTTGAGGGCGAAAACATAAATTCCTGCTATTAGGCACCACATACTCAATGTGGCTTGGAAGTTCTGCAATTTGAAAATGATACTGGCATATTGGCAATTGCCACTTTCCACAGTACCAATTAAAATTCCAATTGAATAAGTAACAAATAAAATAAAATAAAAAATATTTTGTTTTCCTAATCAATATACCTTCCTGTTGCTTTTGCTGCTAATGGGTTATAGACGGTTAAAATTTGACATTCTGACAGCTGACATCTACAATACACCTCATTTTGCAGTTTTACCTATAGTTTCTATGAAGAACCTTTACTCATGCACGCGGTTGTTTAATGTAGGAGTATTGCCAACATAGCTGGCTGGAATGGTGTTATATATATATATAGACATTCCTTTAAATCCATCAAGTAACTCGTCGTATCTAAGCAATTAAGTAAATTAGGTAAAATTTACAATGAAATAATGCTCTAAGAAGAAGACATTAAGTACTTGCAATCCTTTTTCCTTGCTGATGACCCACATCTGGTACAAATTGTAATTCTCTAGGGTAAATTTTCGCTTAGGGTTTCTATTATGTCTAGGTTTATTCAATAAAACAATATATATGCATGAATAATATAAATATTGACAACAAAAATATGATTCTTCTCAAAAGTGAAATAATAGGGTTGACTGCTCAATGAAACCATGTAATATGTTCACTAGTACAGATTTATTTGCAATATCAGCAATTTAGGAAACCAAATGCGACTGCAATTATGATATGTCAATAAAAAATAGGTGAACTATATTAATCTAATATCTACTATGTTATTCTATCTTTATGCATAGGATTTTGACTGTACTGAAGTCTGAAGATAATCGACAGGCTTAGAGAATAGGAGCCTGACTGCCTTTCCTGTGGGTACCTGCAGCCCAGATGGGTAGCCTGATCAACTATTTGTACAATATATAGTCATAGAATGAATGTCATAATGGAGAAGTTGTCTGTTATAGGATTTGGTTTCCCTAATGTGGTTATCCACATCCCTCCTAGGCTGTTTCCTTCAAAAAAATCTCAGACTAATTTCAGTCCTTTGTTTTTTTCTCACTGTACCTAGAATGAGCATCAATTGCACCTTTGTTGTCTTCAAACAAACCCTAGAATATTCACGGACCAAATTATTCTTAATGAGTAAGTGCCTTCCTATGTTGGTTAGGGTTTGTAACCTCAAGGAGGACTTCTTCCGCCTGATCTTCCCTTGACCAAACAAACTAGAGAAAACTAGAGCTTGGATACACTACACAACAATTAATAATAGCCAAGATATTGTAACACAACCCCTTACATCCTGACCTAAAAGAAGTGGTTATTAGGTTGACTCGACTCCCTAGGTGCAGTTAAATCATCATAATCTATGCCTTCTTTTTTAGAGAAGCCTCGAGCAACAAATCTTCCCTTGTACTTTTTAGCACTTCCATTGGCTCCATGCTTGATCTTGAAGAGTTGTTTCGAGGTGACAACATATTTGTCCTCCGGTCTCGGGACCACTTCCCAGAAATCATTCTTCATAATGGACTCATATTCTTCGTGCATAGCATCCTTCCAAACTTGATGCTTTACGACTTCTTCAAATGATCCAAGCTTAGATTGTACCATTGTACTCATGACTGCTAGGTACCCTTGTTACCTATTCGGCTTCTTGGTTTCACGGAATGTCCCCCTTGGGGAAATATGTCTCTTAGTATCTTCGAGAGTGTCCCTGAGCCATGAAGGTCTCCTCTTATTTGAAGGAGGTGGATCAATAGGATCCATTGGTCCTTCAACATCGGGCATAGGTTCATCCTTCGGCTCTTTTGCTTCCCTGCTTCTTCTTCTTCTTTTTCTTCCTTTGAGCTAGGAAGAATCCTAACTTTCTCGAGGGAAACATCCTAATCGAAGGTGACATCATGGCATATCTCCACTTTGTTTTGAACAGGCACATAGATTGTATATGCCTTCGAAGTTTCACAGTAGCCCACAAACATTCCCTTCTTTCCAAAAGAATCCAACTTGCTTCTCTTTTCTTTCGGCACATGAAAATAAACAGGACTTCCAAAAACCCTAAAGTGGGAGGCATCAGGCTTCTTACTAGACAAGACTTCTTTGGGAGTCTTGGAGTCTAATGCGGAATGCGGGCATCTATTTTGAACATACACAATGGCACGGGAAACATCCACAATGGTTCTATTCTTCCTTTCAACAAAACCATTTTGCTCAGAAGTATACATAGTTGTGGTCTCCCTCTTAATGGTAGCTTCCCTGTAAAATTCATTGAATTCATTCGACTCATATTCGATCCCATTGTCGGTCCTCAAAATTTTGATTTTCTTCCCGGTTTGATTTTCCACCAAGGCCTTGAAGGTACAAAACCATTTGAATGCTTCGTCCTTCTTCTTTAAGAAATATATCCAGGTTTTGCGGGAGAAGTCATATATAAAAGTCATGTAATAGGAACATCTTCCCAAGGATGTTACGGGTAGCATACCAGATAAATCAGAATGTATCAATTGCAAGATATCAGATGTCTTTGTGACACTTTACGGGAATGGTCCCCTTCTATGCTTCCCTTCGGCACAACCCTGACATATACCTACATGACGATCTTTAAATTCGGGCATCCCTGTCACCACCTTCCTTGCTTTAGGAAGGGCTTTGTAATGAAGGTGTACAAACCTATGGTGCCATAACTCGGTTTGAAGAGTTGTATCACTTGACATAGCCCCCAATGGACTTCCTCCAACATGGTAGAGTGTATCAACTCTAAAACAAATAGTAAGAGCTTCTTTGAATTTCTTCTTCCAGATGTGTACCTTTCCATCAATGGATGCCACCTTGAATCCTTTTTCTTCCATTTCCGAAATAGACACAAGGTTCTTCTTCAAATCGGGTACGTACAACACATCTTGTAAGTGGAGGTCTTGACCTTGAGATAGATGAAGGGTCACAATCCCTGTCCCTTTCACAAGATAGGTGGCATTATCTAAAAGGATAATTTCTAAATTAGTATCCTTCTCAATCAAATTAGAGAGGGCTTCTTTATAACCAGAGAGGTGCCTTGAAGCACCACTATCAATCAACCAGACATCCAGGGTGTTGGGAGGAGATGCAGCAGAGTGGGCAGATACAAGAATATATTTATTTTTCTTATTATCAACAACATTAGACTCATCGTACCTGGAATTTCTTGACCTCTTGAAAGGTTGACCATTTCCACCTCGATCAGAGGGAGCCTTCCTCTTTCCTTTGAACCTGTTGTTCCTTTGATTGCCATTCCCCTTGAAGTTGTTGTCGTCATCATCCTTAGGAGAGTCCCTTCTATTGGGGCACTCTCTTGCATAGTGACCAAACTTGTTACAAGTGTAACATCTTCCTTTCCTTCCTTCGGTCCCTGATCTTCCGTGGTTTTGATTTCTCAGACCACCATTGTTCCTCTTTTTTGCATGAGCATCAAAGGTAGTAGGGTCACCTCCATTACCATTAGAGGGATGATCTCTCTCCATAATTCTTGCCTCCTCTTGAGTGCATCTCGTCAACATTTCATCAAAATCACATTGTTATTAAGAATAGGAGTATTGAATACATACCAATCATGGGGGAGACCTCTAAGCGTAATGAGAACCATCTCTCAATCATTTATTTCTTCTCCAATAGCTAAGATATTATTCTTTATTTTAGTGAGCCTCATAAAATAGGATTGAATGGATTCTTCTTTTCCCTTCTTGATATTCTTCAATTGGTTCTTGAAGAAAAGAACTTGATTATCATTTCTAGCCCTGAACACGCTTACCAACTTATCATACATCTCTTTAGATGTGCTTAGCTCGGAGAAATAGGCAACCAAGTGCTTATGAATAGAATCCATGATAATCATCTTTGCTTTGATTTCCCCTTTTCTATACTTCATCTTTGTGGTAGCTGGTGCATTTGATGGAGGCTCATGAATCTTCCCTGGCACATAATCCATGACATCTTGATCTTCTAATGCCAAATCCAAGGACATCTTCGATGCATGATAATCAGACTTGTCAGTCAACTTATCATTAGATTTGAAACCCTTGTAGGTTGAGGAGGCCATTGGTCCTTGACAAGACTTCTTCTTCAGTGATTGCTCTTCACACTAGCTTGGGATTTGTCTTCACCTCAAGTCTGATACCATGTTAAATTTAGGTAACCATTGTATGTTCTATGCTTAATGCATTTTTACTTCAATCTTTCTTATAGGCCCGATTCAATTTAGAAATAACATAAACATGAAAGTAAAATGCTGATAGAACATAATAATAGATCAACAGAAGAAAAGCCAATAATATAAATTTGAATTTATAATTCTTCTTGTCCAACAAAGATAGAGAATAATGTTCGTTACAACAGTCAACATGATGCACCAGTCAGCAAATTCTTCTCCAACATTACATCAGCAAATCCTCCAAGTGTCACACACACACCACTCAAAGACAACTTCAAAAAGGTCAACACTGGTCAACAGAAAAAGTCAATGCAAAAAGTCAATGCTGCGATCTAGGGCTGTGGTCAAAGGTCACCCTTCTCCTCGATCTTTGTGCCCTCCAATGCTGCCTCAAGAGATTGGATTTTCTTTACAATAATGGAGGCCAAAATCCAAGCTTTTACCCACGGTCAACGCTAGTCAACGCACCAACAAAGAGCCCTAAAAATAGTCTGCACTCCTTGCGCTTCAGATCTGCACATGTGAGAGAGAGAGGCCTCCAAAGGCTCAATGAACCAATCAGATCACAAGAGGAAATGTGTGATGAGTTGATGATGAAATGGACATCATCTCTTTCCAATTTATATCCATCAATGAGGGTGTGTGACACATCTATTGGGCTTGCAAGCCTTCATTACAATTCTAGCCGACCTTGACAATTTGCACATGTGTGGAAAATAAAATCACAATATAAGTTATTCTCATCCAAACAAGATGATCTTTAGATCAATATTGCACCTCTCCGAAAGAGGAATCCAACAAAAATATCATCATAATCATATCAGAAATGCAACATGGAGTTTGGACCTAGTTGCCCAAAATTAACAAAATGATACCTGTAGTCTGATAAAAATTGATACCTGTGCCAACTCTTGCCCAGTTGATCATGTAATAGAAGTATTCATCTAGCACAACATGATGATGTCCAGTAAATAAAAGAATTCCTTCCTATTCTATTACTTACCACTTAACAATTTCTGGAACATGGCATTGTATTTTATTCATTTCTGGTCCATTCTAATCTACTTAAGTGGTATATGTTGTATTGACGTTACTTTCTTGCTATTGGAGATCCATTTATGGCAATGGATACTCCACTTCCAATAAACATACCAGTTGTTGCAATACTATAAATCAATTTGCATATGTTGTTTAACACACTCACTAGGAGTATAAATAAATGATGTATAAATACTTACAAACATTCTGGCCAATGCACTTGTCAGAGCATTATTTCCCATTTTTTGAAATGGACTCCTGGAGCTTGTATATTGTAAATGAGTGTTTATTCCCAAATACTCCTCACTTTTAAGAGGGCCCGCCACCTATTTTTTGATCTATTATCAGATTTATATTTTATATACCTATTTCCTTGAGTAGAAGAAATAGGTAGTACAAAAACAGGAAGTGAGCTATTAGAATTTCATATGTACTTTTAGACTCATGAAACCTGGTTTGGTTAATAGAGTAAACTAATGAAACTTGGTTGGGTCTTTTATGACAAAAAATGTTGAACCATTGAGATGGCCAAAATTTTGTTGGCACCATATTGGAAATGAGGAATTGTGTCATGTTTGTATCAAATCCTGGTATGCAGTGTAAGTTTCCATAAAATGATGCATTGTGGGGTTGTTAGAGTAAAATTTAAAGTTCCTACTTGGGCACTTGAGGTGTTGTGAAACTCACAAACTTGGAGCAATATGTGTAAAATAAGTTCTTTTCGTATTAAATTATTTTGAATTTCTTTTTTCCAGCAACTACAGTAATTGGATATAGGTACTAGAGATTTTCTTTTTGCAGTTATGGCAAGAGGTCATTGTCTGGGCATATGCATGCTAGATAATAAACATAACAGTAACAAATTCACAGGACATCAAAAGGAGAGAAAACCAAACAAATAACATTAACTGCATTCTAAAAAGAATGATATATAAGTTCTTTGTGATCTAGATAAATCTTTAAACTTTCATTTTTACAAATATTCATCACCAGATTCTCCAAATCCATCTTTGTACACCGATACAATATTTTCTTCTCAACAATACACTTTATTATCAACTGATATACAATCACTAGTTTTTCTTGGCCTATACTGTGAGATCATGATTGAGATCATAAAAGAAAAAAAATGACTGAAATATAGATCATATATAGAAAACTGTATCTGCACTTGGAAAATTGATTCCAACCCCTCCCACCCCACTGCTTCTCGGATACTGAAGTTATTTATTCAATGTTGCTTTTCTAATGTTTAAGTGCTCCCATCCATTCTACAATATACAAAATATAAGAAGTTCAAGAAGTCTTCTAGTATATCAAGCATTCCTGTACACCTTGTTTCAATTGTGGAAGAACCTTTCTAATACTTGAAGCTTTCTAGACGCTCCAACTAGCATCTCAAAAACCTTTCTTATGAAATCAGTCACCTGCTCTTGTCCTAGGAAAAGATATGATGATTTACAATCTCAAAGGAGCAGAATTTCTGGAATTATATTCAAGTATTAGTTGTAACAGGATCCAATAGGAATCATAAATCAGGGTTTGTTGAATAGTCATCTCTCGAAAATAAATTATGGCACCTTGTGAAACAACTACATGAAGCCTTCCATATAGTGCTCAAATAACAGAAGAAAGTGATGATTTCAATTGCCATGAAATTCGTATAGGAAGAGAATAAATGGAAATAAAATAATATTTTAATTTTTGATCATGTTCCTCCCATGTTCAAGCATATATGAGAGTTTTGCAATAGATACAATAGATGTGAGGCAGTGTAGAACTGCTTTCTAGAGGTGCACGTGGTCTCCAATTTTATTGAAGTATCAATAAAAAGCATATTTTCACTTCCATAGTCTACTAGACCTTCCCAGCCTCTATTCGAATCCCTATAACATCCATGGAATTCATTGCCTTCTCAGATGAGTCTTGTAATGGCATAGTCATCAATTGAATAAGAAAGAATCCCACCTAAAAAAATTATAGTTCCTCCCAAAATGTGCTGCATGACCAAATCACACACTCCTATAGGTTTCTCTGACCACAAAACCACCTTGAATACATAGAAAAAAGCCCACAAAAATATGCAAGTTTGAGGCAGCAACTTGTCATGTTCCCTTGCTGGCCACTACATCCAATTTGCTTGACAAAGAAATTCCTGTTTTCAAACTAGTGACCCAGCTTTTGGCCTCTGATAGGCAGGCCTCTTTCCCTGAAAATGTCTTTTTTTTTTTGTCTCCACTGATTTTCTATAACCAAGCACTGTAGAAAAACTTGAGTTAATTTAGAAATGCGCCAAAACTCCTCAACGGAGTCCCAAAGTTGGCCCAAGACTTGCCTAATGGACTTGTCTTTTACAACATAAGGCTTCAACCAAGACCTGTCCAATGCTTGGATCTTGTCATGATTATCTATTTCCAGCCACCTTGAGGGTTGTTAAGGAAGTATTCATGGTCGTAACTCCTCCATGTCTCTCCTCTCCATGGTTTTGGAGAGGAAAAATTCAAATGAAGAGGGTGTGTTGTCATTGAAACCCGAGAACATTGTCGAATAGTTTCTATGATATATTTCAAAACATCCTAAGTTAGCAGCAACTGGAATTTTCCGTGAAAATGAGATGTTAGTTCCTTTTTTTTCAATTCCCTTATCTAACATTAGCTTTCTCACGTTGACTACATCATCCCATAGAAGTAGCATAGATGTTTGACAATGTCACATATGCTCCATTAAAGCATCTCAGATGGCCAAGGAGTTCAACCATGCATGCATGATGCTCCACTCTAGGCTTCACTTCAAACTTTCTACTAATTCGATTGAAATGATGCTAGCCTTCATCTACTGGTCCTGCATGGCCACAGGAAGATAAAATATAAATGAAGGTGATATGGCCTACTTTAATGCTTGCTTCTTGTATTTCATAAAAGAGTGTAAGGGCATCTTCCTCATGCCCATGCATTCGATACCCACACTACAGAGCTACTAATCAGCACATGAAGGAAAAATAATTTCTATGGTAATAGAGTTAGGCTTCACCTCTGCAACATGCATTCAACTGCATATTTCCATGGATTCAAAACTATGACCAAATTGAGTATACCTCACAATATCTGCACTCCATTTAATTACATATGGGTTCATTCCTGTCATTTTGAAGTTTATAAAAGAGCCCCAACACCTCATCACAATATCCATTCAATGCATAACAATAAATTACTGCATTCCATGAAATCAAATCCCTCTTTGGCATATTGACAAACACTTCATATGTATCATTCATTTTCTTTGTTGTAGCACTGCTAATTTTGCACAAGAAGCGAGAGCACTGACAAATAATGATTGAATTGGATTTCGCTCCAGCCAACTGAATTTTAGAAAATATCTCACTACACCATTGTTGTGACCATTCAACTCATACTTGGATATCATCACGCTCTAATTTATCACATTGGGTTTTGACATTCCCAGCTACATTTCGTCAAGTACCTTTCCCACCTCTTCACAATTTCTAATTTCGAAATATCCTGTATTCATGGTGTTCCATGTAACTATGGATTTCCCTGCCCTGCTCTACGGCCACAATCTTAGCACGTGCCTTGAGGAAAATTGGAAAGGTGTGTCTCCACCAAGTCCTCCCTGTTGTGTTTTGTAATATAGCTTGAGGGCTTCCTGGAAGTTTCCATCCCTAACACAACCTCTAATAATAACATTCCATGTGGTAACATTTTTCTTGGGAATTTTGTCAAACACCTGGCTTGTGCCGTTCATACTTCTACAATAAGCACACATGTAAAAAGTGCAGCAGGATCACCCAAAAAGAGGCAAATTAGTGATATGGGAATTTCAATCTGCATGAGCAATTCTGGCCTTTTATGGATCTCAGATTCAATCCAGTACACCTTTATCTATAGCTTAAGCCATTTGGGATTAAACAACTCTATCAACATTACATTGGGATTCAAGTACAACTTAATGTGCCCAATAACCAACACCCTTTGGGTGAGACAGACCCATGAAAAAGAAGCTACCAACACCTGCAGAACCTGGCTATCTTTATATCTCTTTTTTGTTTTCAAATCTATTTAAATCCCACCTTATTTAAAAGATTCTGTTGATGCTGATCATTGTTGGATAACTCTAGTTTTCCCATCTGTTATCAAGGGACCTTCCAAAACTACTACATGTTTTGATCCCACTCTTTCTTCTTTACCCTCTGCCTCAAAATTCTCTAGGCCAGAATTCAAATCTAAGTTTAGCTTGGACCTGATTCTATCATTATTGGGAGTTGGAATTTTTGTCAATCCCATTAAGGATGTCGGATATGGGGCAGAAGAATTGCACCAGAGGTAAAAATATAAGAAGTACTTGAAGTGAATGGGTTAGAACTTGAAGAGTCCAAGAAAGATGCAAACACAGCAGGAAAATAGGCAGAGCTGCATCCAGAGAGGTGCCCAGTGTACAGAAAACCAAGTGACTGCATTGGATCTGAAAATGTTGCAGTTGTAGATGACAACAATCTTGTAGGTGGCCTATATATATCTGCATGGAATGAATGAATGTCTTTCCCTTTCCCTACACTGAAGAATGTCTGGGGAACAATAAAAAAAATGGATATTTTTGCTTCACAGGTGCATATGCTGGCATTGCAACTACAGGAATTGGTCCTCCAACTTGAGACAAAAGTGTCATATTTCATTTCACCAGCCAGTATACTATTGTGAACATTACCTCAGCTCAAAACCTATTTGGAATAGACTTCCTCTGCAACTTACACCTAGCCATCTTTGTGATAGTATAGTTTTTCCTCTGAACCAATACATTTTGTTGTGGAGTGTAAGGTGTAATATATTTTCTTTGGATCCCATGTTTAGCACAAAATTTATTGAAATATTTTAAGTAGAATTCCCCACCAGTATCATATCTAAGAGAGGCAATATGAAAACCTAATTGTTTCTCTATTAATGCTTTAAAATTTTGAAATTCATTAAACACATCATATTTTAATTATAGAAAATATACCCACAGTTTTCTACTGAAAAAATAAAAAAATGGAAGGAAGTACCTAGCACCAGTGGTTGATGTCATGTTCATTGGTCCACATATGTCTGAAAGTACCAACTGGAGGACCCTCTACGCTCTCCAATCTTTTCCTTCATAAAATGGTATTCAATGTAGCTTCTCTACCTGACAAGCTCTGCAAACTCTGTGGATCTTCTACAGAATGTTTGGAAGTCCATCTACTATTTTCTCTCATGGAAACTGAGAGAGATAGGTCAAGTTGAGGTGCCCATAGCTATGATGCCACAGGGGTGCTAAATTTTGCAAAAAAAATTACCTTTAACTTACAATTTCTAATAAGATCAATATTCAAAAATCTGAACACAGTGAAAGCTAAGAGATTCATCTAAAATGCATCATTATAATCTTGGACATAGAAAGCACTCATCATTGCATAGTTTCCAAAAAGGTCAAGATTTTAAGGGCTTCTTTCCTAATTCAAAATCACTAAAGAGATATAAACTAACTATTTCATTTATCCTACAATTCCAATAGTGCACATGGAAAGCTTCTCTACAAATCTCTTTTGTTGCATATGGTAGGCCTCTGAATAGACTAAGCTTGTACTATCATATCACAAACATGACCTGGAAGTCACCACTGTGTTTTGGTTTCTGAAGATTGCTGCATTATTGAATGAATAGTGAAGTATCAACCAGTGAATAAGTTTCAAGCTTTGGAGAAGTCACAATATATATTATAATTTTGTCTTGTAGATTGGCCTCTTGACCAATTTTTTCTAGGAATGCCTCTTATGAAAAAATGAGTTCTTTCCTAGCAGGTTATGACCCTCTTGAAAATACCAGGTTCACTAGAACATTGGAAGAAAATATCTAATGCACGCATCATGCTACCACTACAAGCCATTGCAGAAAATAGAAAGCAAGGTGAAAAAGGATCTACAACTACATTGTAGACGTGCTACAGTGACGAACTTTCTTGAATGTCTATTCTCCAACATCCATAGCATTACCAAAAATAATCGTAGTTTGTATTTAACTTCAAATAATGTACATTCCAATAAGAAGTTGTTAATAATAGTTTTACCTTGTGGCAATGGTTTTCCTTATGCCCTGCTCTCATTTTCAGTCAAAAACTAGATTTCCTATATTGATGACATTCCTACTGTAATATGACCAACTATCGGACAACCATCTCAATGTAATTCTAGATAAAATGAGCAGTGTACCCAAATAATATCTTTGCAATCATATCATTGTCACTCACAAGATTGTGCCATGTGGACCATAACCTAGATTTATTGTCATTTTGAGCTTGGTACTCCTACAGTCCCAAGACAATGCTTAGAGATATTTCCAATACATAGAGATCACCATACACGTACTAACCAAAAGGGTCATACTGTGTTCCTCTAAGTCAGGATCACATTTACATTGTATTCATTAGTGTCAAGGAGATAAACTGTCATGATACATAGTGATATTTTCATACTTTGCTATCAAGGAAATTTTGTCAATGCACATGATATTCAAATTTATTAGCATTGAAGGTGCTCCTTTATTGGTGAGAGATTAAAATGCGCTGTAATCAAATTCCTTCAACACAAGAATTTTGTCAGTCCTTGAAATGGTCAGAAATTGGAATGAAGCTTGAATGGTCCACTTCAATGAGACTGTGATAGACTATATATATAGAACCTTCCACAAATTTCAAATGACTCTAAAAACTCCAGAAGTGAGCTTTAAGGACTGAGACTTGACAAATACTAGCCTCAGTGATTTATTTTCAAGATTTGTGCCTTTAAAAAGACATATGTTATAACCAGCCTCCTTATGAGTTTGATCACATTAGTCACCCAACCATGTCACTGTCACAGGCCAAGATGAGTTTGGACTGTTAAAACTTGTATGATTGCCACTGAATTAATACAGATTAACCTAAGATGTAGATCGAACAACAAAGAGTTGCAGATCCAATTCCATATGGCCACAGATTAGAGCTTCGCAAATCCAAGAATTATCATGAGGTCACCAAAGATACATTGTGTAGAAAATCTTCAAACTGAAGAGTTATAGTTCAACATAAGTCCACTTCATTCCAGCAATTAACCAGGTTCTCTTGAAACCAAGACTAGAATTTGAATCCTAGCAAACCAGCTATCTCTTTCAAGGCAAATGACCCTGTAACAAAATAGAATGAATCCTAGAAGCCCCAAAACTCACCCTAAGCCAAAAAAATAATAATTTCAATGCCACAGGAATAGTCAAATAAAATTCCACGGGAGTGGCCTTCATGCAAGGTTAATGAGCTGGGAAAGAAAGTAGTGCAAGTGACACCAACGAAACCCCACAGAAAACAACTGAATCACACTAATCATTCCTTTTTGGCTGTAGAGATGATGGGCTTATTTTTGCTGGACCAAAATTACAAAATACAAGAGGTCGAGCCAAAACAAAAAAACAAAAGAAGGCCTTTCGATCTTATTTACAAAAAAATCTTTGCTTATTTTCTTGCCATAAGAGACATACCAGTAAACAGGGAACAAGAGACTTGTGGCAAAATGTCGAAGTTGAGTGAGGCTTGTATACTGACTGGGAGTGAATAGAGATTAGCGTGAGTCAACCAAACTTGAAACAAAGAGACCTGATTGTCATCTAAATCCTCAGATCACAGTTGCCATCCAAATCACGAATAAAGAGCTCAACTAATGCGGAACTGATACTTTACACATTGGACTGAAATTGAGTCTCTGATTATGGCTATTAAAATTAAAGGGTTTTCTCCCTATTCCCGGTCTAAATATTTTGAGATCCCCTTCTTGTGCAACATTCCACAATCCATAAAGTCTAGTCAACAAAGTTCTTCCAGCGATTTATTTCTTTTTCCACTCTTGCTTGGGCTTGTCCTCTCCTAACTCTTATACCATGTTAATTTAGATTAACATGTTCTTTCTTAACACAATAACTTAAAATTACATATAATCCCATTATAATTTTATTAGCACTAAATCATTTGTCATTGACAAAAACTTAAGAAATAACATGTATGATTGATTCAGAAGAGAAGCCAAGACAAGAGAATACAAGTATGTGGCACAAGCCAGGGAAAAACCCCAAGATGGGGAAAACCCTTCATCAATTCTTCTTATTATTAAAATCAAATGTCCAACAGAGAAAGAGAGAGAGTAAAATAAGAATTACTTGCCAATTTGAAACAATCAATATGAAATAATGATCACGAGTAAGGGTTTGCTATCAGCTGAATACAACCCTCTTTCCTTCATACCCAGACCTCCTTAATCACTGCATATTTCCTTCAATTATTATGGTTCAAATTTGCTGCCAGCATAGGCTAGAATATAGCCCTTTGGCACGTTATCCACTTATCTGATCAGGAGAAAATAGGCCTGTGGCCTACCAGTGGCCCAGAATGTGAAAATTCCTAGATCTGACAATCTTAGGAATCCTAGTGCAACTATCTGAGCTTACTTCTCCTATTATGTAAAATACATTTACAAAATTAATTCATATTGCATCATGAATTATTGAAGTAAACTACTGAAGCAACCTACAGTTAATTAAATATGATTCTAAAATAGGGAAACTGAGCAAGAAATAAATCACACAAAGGACACCTTTATTTTGGACTAAGTCCCAGGAAAAACTCAATGCGGGAAAATCGGTGTAGCAAATTCTAAGGATTTGTATCATTAAGTAGCAATTTCTGAATACAATCTTCAGATGCCTTACTGGCTATCCAGTACATATAAATCACGACAGGAAAAAATATAGTGAGTGTTACCTCACACTTCAAGCCTCGGCTGACTCGAATCTGAACTGGCAAAACCCCAGCTCCCTCCACACTTCATCTGCGCAGTAGATGCATAAGCCTATGTGGGTATGGCTGTGGATTGCGTCACCTCTTCTCTGAATCGATATACCTCTCGGAAAATCAAGTTTCATCCCTCCCAGCTCAGAAACCGTGATCTCCAGCAAAAACTCAGATTGTCTCACGGAAACATTGTACATTCCCTTTGTGGGCCTGCGTCACCCCTTTTGGGGGTTGTATCACACCTCCTAGTGGCTTCTCTGCTTCTTCTGTTGGTTCTGCTACTTCTCTATTATTTACTGTTAGTCCTAGAGAATATCCTCCGACCAATAATTGCCTTTGCCCCTCACTGCACTGAATCACTTAGATCCGATCTTCGTCTGAGCACTGCTCTGTCAAAATAATTCAATCCCAAGGTTCACTCGGTGTGTCTTTCCAACTGAAAATGATAGTAGATATTGCAGGGTAAGCAACTAAATAGGTAGTACGCATGATATGCTATTCCACAATTCACTACCTTTCCCATTTATAAAATAGTTTCTACAACAATTCTACTGCATATTAGTTCTTTATGTTGCTATTTATTGAGATTTTGGCTCACACGGGGATTACAATCACCCTTTCCACAGGAGATACATATGGCTTATTCAATTGGTATACCATTTCTGTTACTGTAATTAACATTTCTTGATAAGAAGTTACAGTTGAAACATTGAATTACTTGTTTTGGCTTCCTAATTGTTATGTATGGCATATATAACACAAGTTGTCCATTGGGATTCATACGTGACCAAATGAAAAAGGCTTTGACTATTGCTAAATGAAAAAAATGTGACAGGCTGTGATTGGAGGGATTTTGTGCAAATTATAATGAAAAATAAAAAAGTGAAGGCCTGCACCTCCAGTGCAGTGATAGTAGGGTTTCCTATTTATAATCTTCTAGAGTTATTATTATTATTATTTGTTCGTTTCTTTCTGACTGTTTCTCCCTAGTTAAGGTGTTTCTCAAGTTTGTCAACTCTGAATGCTAAACACGTTGCTTAATGTCTTGCAGTGGAAACACCTCACATCTTAGCATAGGTCCAAGATCTAGTTCTGGTACAATAGCGCAAATTGTGGAAGATTTGGTAAGTGCCTGCTACCAAAAGCCTTGCCACTGTGACCCAAGTTCTATTTGGCCACAAATAGAAGGTTAGTGCATTTGGAAAAAGATAATGTTGTGTGTGTTGATGCTACACACAGGGAATCTTTTTGCAAGCCCTTTTTCCCATCATGTGCAAGAGCAATTTGCATCTGCAAGATGCACATAGTATTCTCTTTTCCCAATAAAATAGCTTCTAGTGTTGCATGAGCTTCTAGCCTCTTTAGACTAAGGAAATTTCTAGAAATTTTTCACTCTTGGTTCGTAGTTATACTGTGAGTTTAGTCCGATTGCAAGAATTTTGCCTTCACATTCCTTCTCAATGTTTCTGCCATAACCTCAGAGCTACTCGTGTTTGGGGTTGCTACCTAGATATCTCTTGGGGTATGGACCAACCTCCTGATATGCTGGCAACATTTCTATACCTCCCGCAGGTATATCACTTATCATAGGCATTTTTTTTCTCCAAAATGCCATTACTCTCGCAAAAGGGTGCATTCTAATTTAAGATTCTTTTTCCCACAACTCAACATGTTGTGTGCAATGTGGTGCCTGTTGGGTGATTTTGATGGCTTATACAAAATAGTTATTAGACAATGTTTCTAACCTCTTAGGAAGGAGCTACTTAGCGGTGGTTGCCTCTCTGAAAATTTCTAGTATTTATTGTTCATTAGTATATTGAAAAATTCATCGTCAGGGATTAATGTTTCAATTTTATCAAGTGTCTCTTGTTTCATATTCAACACAAGATGGACTTTTCATGCACTCAGTTCATTGGAGCAAGGCTTTCTGGCTTGCCTTGAATATTGAAAGCAAGTTACAGAAGCGATCGCTAAAGATGGAGCATCATTGAAAACAATTGAAGCTCCTCTCAGTGGATGTTTTCTAATCCCCCTTCCTCTGCTCCTTCCTCTTGTCATCTTCATTTGTTTACAAGGCATGACAAAGATGCCCATAAGTCTAAATTTTAGCCCAAAATAGATTTTAATGATAGTGGAAATGTTATGAGAATATTTTTACTATCACTAATGGTCTGCCCATTATAATGAGGGATGTCTTAAGCAAAGAGTTCTCAACACATATTTAAGTGGCTGAGCAAAAGTAAGGAGAAGGTTAAAATGATTATAGTTAACAATCCCAGTTACATAAGTGGTTGTTATGGACTTCCCAATCCATGGTGGGAATTCCTCTGCTACTAAGTATGGTAATTCTAACATTTCAAAAAAAAATGGAAAAACAATTATAAGCCCACAATTAGTCTTAATCATCATTGACTACTTCATTTTAGACAATGATGCTTTGTTTGTGCAAAACTATTGCATTATAGTTAATGGTAGCGATAAAAATATTGTTTCACAAGATCATGTGACTTTTCTTAATTTTCCTTCAAAATGTTAACCTTGGTCTAAAATTTTAGGGTTGGATGAAGGATAAGGAACCAATGCAAGTTATGAAGGTTCGTCAATTCACTTTTTCTACTGACCACTCTTTTATAGTATTAAGTATGATGGCAGTCTTGTTGACTGATGTGGTCTTATTCCTTGGAAGTTTTTATCAACATGATTGCCATGCAAGCTATTATACATTGTATTGAAACTTCCCTATTTTTGCAGAGAAGTTAGAGTCATGCTAGTGATTAACTTGAAACTGTATTTTAGTGGAAAATTTCACTGTTTTTTGGTGGAATAGTTCATAATTTATTCTGATTTTTTTTGCAAGTGTACTAGTCACGTGATAAATGCGTGGTTTACTTCAAAGGATTATCAGTTCCTTCTAGATACGCTTTTCATCATTTGCTTTGAATACTTCTCTAGTGCTCCTGAGGTCTATGTTGTTATGTTTATTGGCTGTTTCTCTGGAAACTTTTTCAATAGGTTCTGAAAGACAAATTCAAATGCAAAAAATACTATTTTACATATTGATATTTTTTCAAGACATTCTTGTGTGATACTTGAATTTCATAAATCTAGATTTCTATTTTGTTATCTATATCAATAAATAAGAACAGGCCCATGGATTTTTCATATTTCTCAAACTGTGGAGTTGTTCCTTTCATGTTGCGTGTTCTTTTATATTTATGTGTTGTGATTCAAATTTCTAGTTGTGCTTTCCAGTTATTCTCCTACATAGTACATGCTTTGTTAGATTATATCAAAAGTTATTCTTATTGTCTTTTTATTATGTATATTGAACATATTATTTCTAGCAACTTTTGATCTTCTTATATTTTCTATTCCTTTGGTGTATCTTTGCACCTTTAGGGGAAATTGCTAGTTTAAAGTCTAATTCTTTAAAGGGTGCTAGCTCAATGGAAGAGCACCTGCTTTACAAGCAGGAGGTTGGTGGTTCGATTCTATCATGCCCTGATATTAATAGGGAATGACGACGATCATTTTTTGGTGACAGATGCTATTTTGACCATCACCAATGAGCTTATGGTGACATTTTTCGATCCTCACCAAAATATGAAATGGTGATGGTCACTATCCGTCACTATAAATCATTATTGGTGATGGACCTTGAATGTCACCACAACACTTATACTTTCAGTGACGCCACCTTTGGTGACATTCAATTTTTGGTGACGAAGGCTCTTTTGACCCTCACCAATGAGCTTATGGTGACCATTTTTTCCCCTCACCAATGTCCTTTTTTCTTGTATTGGGCGTCTTAGTAATTTCATATCACTACGAAGCTTGGTAGGTGTCTTCAAAATAGAAGTGGATGCAGCTTGCTCTAGCCAAGCTGGTGGCCACTCTGTAGTGATCCACATCAAGTCGTCCTCACTGACTAGATATGGAAATTCATACCAAACTCCTTCAACTGTGCCCTTTGGGTAGATGTGAATGATGTGGAATGTGGCCTTAAAATCTACAATCATCTTGTACGGGTTGTACAATGTTGGAGAGAGACTCGATGTTGATTGTATTGCTTGAAAGAAAGAAGTGTCGAATAATACCCAGAATATTTTATTCTCCATTATGCGTGTAGGGATAGAATAATTCCACAATGTGGTGTACCACATGGCTTCAAAAATGTGTGGCTCGATGTTAGGAAATTTTGTTTCCTCTAGTGTCTTCTAGACAATTAGGGCCATCAACATCAAGAGCCAAGCATAATAGAAGTGCTTACCCTCCTGTTATGCTTCATGCACATTTTACAAGAACTTTTTGCATAAATATTGAGATCAATTATATATTACACCCTTCTCGCACTATCCTGCAAGTGAAATGACCTGTGCAGGAACCTCCTTAGGTCTTCACTTCTGCATCATCTTGCAAGCCAATATGAGCTTGTCAAATTAAATGATCAGATCATTGATTTCACTTAATACCAATCCTCTGCAATGGCGCAACACTTGCTACTTTGATTTTATTTTGTCTTCCACTTTCTTTTCTTGTGCATTTCCTCCAAAATCAACTAAGGGAACTGTGCCTTGATCTGGTAGGCCGATGATCTGATGCATCAATGTGGAATCAATGGGTATGCACTCACCCAGCTAGAGCACTTCATCATGCACGAGAGCGAGAAATTTGTGCCCACATATATCATTTATCAGGTTGTGTCTGAAATGCGAGACCTGCAATAAGTTTAGAAGCCCTTCCTTATGTAGGCCCAACAACCATTCCTATGGCTCCAGGTCAACAAGTCCCCCTCATAGGGCACGTGATCTAGATAGAACTTTGGCACAATTGCGGGAAATTTATAAACATATATAATGTCTGAATCCTCCATCTTCAGTTGTGGCACTTTAGGAGAACACATTGCCTTCAATTAGGACATTTTTAGGATTTAAGGGCATGTTAATTCTTGGCTGCACTTTGCCTAGATCCTTTGGGACATTAACAATTGACTTGTGTAGTGCAACATAGGTCAGAAACCACAAGAATAGGACCACTTTGACCACATCCTCCTCCTCCTCCATGATGGTCTCAGGGAGCTCCACCATGGGTCTCTTCTGGCTCTCAGCTGTAGTGGAGCGCGACTTCAGAGTCTTCTCCCCGGGGGATTTACAAGTCTCCGACATCTGACCCTTCTTAGTCTTTATAGGTGAAGGTATCTCAGCGATCAACGTAGCAAGATCCACTGGCATAGTAGGATCCTCTTATGGGTCCGTAATTTTCATGCTTGGCGTGATAATGTAACCAAGACCCCTACGGCGCAACTCCTCAAATGTCGGATCTAGACTAGACATAGACAATGAATAATATGCAGAAATCAGAGAGATGAAGGTCAAAAATTGACACATAAAGAAATGAGAAATATTGCGACCCCATGGGTCATATTTATAGTTTTTTTGCATCCTCAATGGTCCCTTATGCATTAATGTGTCTACATAAATGACAAAATGGTTCCAAATCGGTCAAATCCCTTCATTAAATGCAACCTAAACCCACCCTTAAGCTGTAATAAAACTGTATTTTCTAGATTTACTATTCCAAATTCTCTATTTGGTTGTTCAATGACCAAGTCAACCTCCTCACGTAGGTACTGCACATACATTGCACTGTTCTGTGCATTTTCCATCCCTCCTGTGCAAATCCAATACTCCGGCCATATAGTCATTTGGTGCGTGTAGGGAGAGTTTCATCCCTATATGGCTTCAATCAGATTCCATTAACATACCCGGGAAAATATTCCCCACTCAGTGTGGCCAAGTGCAATATTGCAGCTCCATCAGTGATCTCTTCAACAATATATGGCCTTAGCCAATGCATCTTCAACTTCCTTGGGTGTCGTGAAAATTTGTTGTCATACAACAAGACTAAGTCATCTTCCTTCAACACCTTATACCTGATATGCCTATCATGCCATGCCTTTTTACGCACCTTCTGAACTTGTCGGTGGAAATTGGTAGTAAAGAAATATTCTTCAAGTGCAACCAACTGTGACAACCGTTCGTACATAACATTTTCTTCTTCCATATTTGTGAATTTTGCAATGCATAGGCTGAGAAGAATGTACTGCATCGGCAACAAAAATTATTTCCCATATACCATCCTGAACGGTGTCCTTCCAGTCAACGTTTCACATGTGTCTCGATATGCCCAGAGGACGAAAAGTATGCACTCATTCCAATCATTCTGGTTAGCGTTGCAAACCTTGGTAAGCGCAGTCTCCAATATCTTGTTGAACTCTTCCATCATGCCGCTTTCCTGTGGCTGATATGCAGTGCTCTTCTGATGATGAATCCTGAATTATTTTTTCAAATATTCAATAATTTCATTCACAAATTGCATACCTTGATCACTTATTATAATCTTAGGACATCAAAAGGGAGTCACAATATCCTCAAAGATGAACTGCACAGTTGTATCTGCAGTACAATCTTTCATAGGCTTAGCTTCAGCCCATCTCGCTACATAGTCAGTCGCACTGATTATGTAACGCAAACCACAAATTCTATGGCCCATTTCTCAAATTCTCGTAGTGCCACCTATGGATTTCAGGGCATCTCATCTCTACCCAATGGCTTTCCCATCCTCTGGAATAAATCACATACGCGACAATGCGCATAGGCATCATTATGAAATATGGGCCACCATAACCCAGCTCGTAAAATATTTTTTGTGGTTTCCGTACTTGCATAATGACTACTGGAAACCCCTACACAAACCTCATCTAAGATTTCATGCCTTTCATAGTCCCAAACATATCTTCACAGAACTTTGTCTGCACCCATCTTGTAGAGTTGGCTAGTAATAATAGTGAAGTCTGTTGCATGCGCCATGAGCACTTTTTCTGCTATATGGTATATTCCTCAAACACATGTACAGTAGTCAGGAATTAAATAATTTCAAGGAAATTATCATGAACTACCTTGATCGCAAACAACTATGTATCTAGTAATCCATCCTCCAAGCTCATACGTTCTTCAGCAGTCTTAATGCGCGATAGATGTTCTAGCCTGACATTTAGTCTTCTTGGTTTCAAAATGATCTCAAATTCATACTCCTGGAATAGTAACAACCATCATCTCCCCCCCCAACACAGGCTTATTGACCAGGTACTTTAAAGAAGAGTGATTAATAAGCATCTTGAAATGTACTCCTAAAAGGTACTGGTGGGATTTTAGCAGCACATACATTGTTGGTAAACCTTCTCTTTTTGTGGTTGAATAATTTTTCTCTATACTTGAGAGTTTTCAACTGGCATATGCAATAGGGTAATCAATCTCTCCATCCCATGGCTATGCTAAAATATCTCTAAGTGTGATACAGGAGGCATCAACATGCATATGGAACACCTTAGACCAATTTGAAAAGATTGGTATGGGTGCAGTGACCACATTTTCCTTCAAAAATTAAAAAATCTTCTGACATTCCTCATCCCAATAGAATGTCGCATCCTTCTTGAGAAATTTCTCCATGGGTGTAGTTATCAGCGCATAAACCTCAATGAACTTCCGATAATAGAAAGTGTGCCCCAATATTGAGTGCAGTTGTTTGACATTCGCAGGTATCTCCATATTAACAATTACTGCAATCTTCGTGGGATCTACCATCAACCCTTGATGGTAGAAAATGTGTCCCAATAATACACAGAATATACATTTCTTCAATTTCAGTGAGATCTAATGCTTTCTACAGGTATCCAACATTAAGCGCATATTTTAAACATTCTTTTTCAACAACCCAAAAACAGTCCAATCATCAAAGTATACTTCCAGGAACTTATGGATAAACTCCTTGAATGCAACTAGTACTACGCATGAGAAGAAAGCAGGTGCATTCTTCAAGCCAAAGGGAATGACTTTATACTGGAAAGATCCCCATTCGGTTGCAAAGGTAGTGTTACTACGATCTTGTGGCGCAATCTTGATTTAATGATAACCTGAGAACCCATATGTGAATGAGTAAGCTTCGTGTCCTTCGACATTTTCCAGGATTTCATCAGAGAATGGATTTGGGAGTGGATCATTCACACAGGCATCATTCAACTTGTGTAGGTCTACATAAATCCTGATTTCTCCTTTTGTCTTCTTGTCTTGCACTACCAGGGGAATCACCCAATTTGTCTTTTTCCACTAGCTCTATGATGCCTACAAGAACCATCTTATCTAACTCTTCCTTGACCTTCTTCTTATTTTTTGGATTTAATCTATATGGGCTTTGCTTCACCAGGTGCTCATTAGGTTTCAAACTGATCTTCATGACTCCAAGCTCTCTCATTATTCCTTTCAATTATGAGAACTTTGTAGGGAATATGTCATGATACTTTGTGAGTAGTTCAGAAACCTTTCCTATTGTATCATCATTCTAATAATCTCAAATCTTCACAAACTTTGGTTGCTCTTCGGATTCAATATTCACCTACTGAATATTTAGAGGTTTTATGACATCTAGTGAAGTGATAGATGGTCTAGCAACTGCGTGTTGTCCCTTAGATTCTGAAATAGTAATATTCCTTGGATTATCTTCATTCTTTTCAACCATCATATTTTGCAATTTACAATATCCTTTATCTTCACATCCCATTCTTGCGAAGCATACTCTATCATTGGCTTTGTGGTGTCAAAGATAACTCCTTGAATGTTATACAAGGCTTGATTAATCTTCACAGACCCACTCTCAAATTTTAATGTTAGAATTAAGCTCTCCATTAGCATGGACCATTCACTAGTACCTCGACGCAGCTCTGTCTCTAGATACCAATTAGTAGGTACCTTCCCCAATGTATGAATAAACATGTGGACCAATTCAAGTCGTGGTTCTATGCCCCATACCTCATTCCATTTAGCCAAATATCTACATGGATCATCCTTTCCAGAGTAGACTTCTTCCATTTGGATAGTTGGACATTCAAAGAGTAACCTCATAATTCACACGCATTCATCCCAATTTCCCATGTTTTCTTTATGAGTCTCCCACCATCGTACTGGAGTAGCATGTAGTCTAAGATCCAAGGCATTGAATCTTTATCATTTTGAGAAAATTATTTCAATTTCATCTAAAATCATATTAACATCAATTAAATGACCATAATGTGGTAATTCACGTACCTCTGATGTTATGCATTGAAGAGATCTAGTGACTCAATTGAAACGCAACGCAAATAATTCATGCAAAGAGTTCTGCTAGTTTTCCAATTCTTAGTAAGAATCTAAGAAGTAAAAACTATGTTTTTACCAATTAAGGTTTCCATCAGCCATTGGGTAGATTCAATCTTCATCACACAAATTCAGCTTATAGATATGATCAATATCATCATCGACGCGCACAAGCTCTGTGTATCTCTCTCCTTCTGTAAGATCTAGGGGAATGATGACACAGGTTCCATTGTTTTCAAACTCCATTTTTATTTTCTTCAAATTTATTATACCATCCATATCGATAGCCCAGTCCAATCCCACCAGTGCATGAGAAGGATTACTATCATCCACAATTTGTATAACTTCTAAATGTGAAAGTACCTTAACACCTTCAATACTGACTATGACCTATGACAACCTTCCTAATGGAATGATTTTCTGTTGGTTTTCCATGTGAAGTTGAATGTTAGACCATTCCAGATTGGGTTCTCCCATGTGCTTCGAAGTTTCCCTAGGTAGTACATTTGCATCAGACCCTAAATCTAGAATAACCCAATCCGTATCATAAGCACTGATCTGCGTGGTCATATGCATCTCTCCCCCCATCCTCTTCTTATTCTTATAGATTTTGTTGACATTTTATGTTCCAGCAACGACTGTTCATTTTCTGTGCAGTTATCTATGAGGGCATGAAGTTTCTATACCACCTTTTTGTTGCGAAATAACTTAATTAAAGCTTGTAAAAATGGTTTCATTCCTTCATCTACCCCTGCATCCTTCATGGGTCTACCTGATGCCGATATGGTTCCTTCTACAAACCCCTTTTTCTCTTCAAGAAAAGTCTCCTTTGCATGCTACAAATCAAATCCATATTTGTGCTCAGGTGTCGTACAATCCAAAGGTCAGTATCTAGCTTCTCCCCCTTATTTTCATTAGTCTCTCCACTGCTGCTAGTTACCACATTTACTCTATGATCTTCCTCACAGGTTTCTGCTATAACCATTTGAAGATTATGCGTCAAAGTCTGTGTATTTTTCTCCTGCATCTTGGCAATTAAAAGAAGGAAATCTTCTATTACATGGTCAAACTGTCTATAATACCTGGAGGATTGTCATGCCAGATTTCGATGGTCGTGTGCATCGTGACTAGAATCTCTGAATTTGTAGTAAATAACTTTCTCCCTTCCTCGACCAGCTGATCCGCCTCCTCTTCCTCTTCCTCTATACTCAAATCCACCACGCCTAGAGGGGGATGTTCGTGAGGTAGGTTCAGCCTGCATTCTATATATTTCAAGTTTTTCCAACATCATTTCAAATGTTTGAAAGTGTTTCTCATCATGTCCCAGCGATAAGAAGAATCTACAAAACAACTGCTTCATCTTAGGATGATACTTTCTGACCCTTGGATAAAAATATGTTGTATGCAGACCCGCAACTTGATAGATCATGCACCATTTTAGCCCAACTCTACTTTTCAGTAGTCTAGGTCCTCTAGTGTTCAGATAGTCATTAAAGATAGGGCATTGATTCTTATGATGCCCAAAAGCTTTAAATCGTATGCACCATACCTCTGCGCACATCTCGTTTCCCTTATCTTTGCGCATATTTTGAATCTCCAAATGCATCGCTTCTAACTAACTCTGAATCTGCTGAGTTCCAAGTGCAACAAGTGTTGTTTTAGCATCTAATTTCATCAAAATATCCACAACCTCAGCTTGTGTGTCAATATTCTTTTGACCCAATGACTGGCGTAGACGTGGGAGAAACATAGAAATAAACCACTCCTTGTGTTTGGTATCATCGATAGTGAATCCACCATCTCTGATAGTGTGCTTCAGCCTCTCATCTGCCTTCCACACATATTCATTTATCTCCTAGTGAATCTCTTTCATTTCTGTAACCAACTATGCATATGATTTAGGATTCTTGAATTTTTTTTTAGGGAATCTTTCAACTTATCGAGAGTGGCATTAGGGTTTGCTTGTACATATCTAATATACCAATCCAACATGCGATCTTGGAAAGAAGTAGCTAACTTCACTTTCTTAACATCACCATTATTAACCTACTGATCTCTCCATACAACATCAATCACCAACAAAAATTTCTCAGTATCTTCATTTCCAATACCTCTGAAAGTAGGCAACTTCATAAACGCGGCCATATCTACGCCGGGGGGAGGTGGAGGTGGAGGTGGAGTGAATGAATTGGGAGATGAGCATGGAAGTGGATTAGAAGGGATTTGAAATATGTTCAAGGCTCTTTTATTATTTTGATTTGGTGAAACTCCTTCTTGGGAGACTTCCTCTTCTTCAGAGTGCATAGATTCACTAGATTTGTTGGTCTCTGATTCGCCGTCACTATCAAATATGCGCTTAAGAGGACTATAAATAAATATTTTTTTTGGGCCTGCATGGTAAATTATTTCATTGCGTGTATTCAAACCTCTTCAGGAAATTCACACAATATGTTGGCATGGAGAGCCCTATTCACATAATAGCTTCTTCAGCAACAAATTCAAAGAGTGCAAGAACTTACCTCTAGGACACTTAAAAAATCTTCTTTTTTCTTCATAATATGACACAAACTGCTCAATAACAAATTCAGTCAAAAATGATCCCGAGACATAATTTATCTAATGATCTATCCCACGAGTGGTCTTATTTCTCGTATTTTCTAGTTGTTGTATTAATTCAAGAGTCCACTGAATGACTGCATCATCCTCGCACATGTATTAAATTCAGTCAATCGTGACAACCACTCATTTAGCTCACTTGCGAAGGAGAAAAATAATATCTCATGAAATTTTGTATATATGTACTTCTAAGGCCACGTTTCAACATATACCTTGGAACTTCAATTATCTTGGATCATGAATTCAAGTATCTTTCTATCTAGCCAATATTGCAATTTGTTCTACGTATGGTTCCACAACATTAAATCTCTCTCAAAATGATCTTGGTCTCGACAATGGAACCATTTTTTGGCTTGAGAGGTCCTGACCCAGGTTCCGATTTTATTGTGCAACCAACAAACCCCCCAAATACTGGCCCTTTCGGAAATGACCTACCTGCGCAAATCAAAGTCTCACCTGAAGTAGTATGCGGGGGTGCCAAAACTAGTTTTCTGCACCCTATGGAAGAAATTAATATGGTAGCCCTAAACAAGTTTAATGTAGAACTTATTGTAGATTAGAAACATATGCACGCATAAAGAGAACAATATTTATTGGATTGGCTATTCATAGACACAGATAATCCATACGTAGATAATTTTCATCACAGATAAATGATAACAGAACTAGATCTTTGCAATTCGAAATAACTTAAGCAGATGTATTCATGTATTCAATCATCAACATATATTCGTGCATAAAGAATAGATTTCGTAGCGCATATATAATAGAAGTAAATAGATCTCAAAGTAATAACAATAAACAGGTAACACAATGCATTGCCAAAACAAGTATTTGTATTAGATCCAAATAGTCAGTAAAAGGGACTTTCCCCTTACAATTGCCCTTTCACGCATGTTATCAGTCCAAAATTTCCAAAGGTTGTTCCTGCGTTAAAAGGAAATATCTGAAGTAACTACTATCCACTTTTGGAACTTAGGATCTAGCCTTCCTAAATTCAGAGAGGGCTCTCTCTTAATGATTTAAATTTTTTTATTTTAATAGATTTTAGGCCAGTTATGTATGTTTGGTTGGGTTGGTTTTTTATTGGTTTTGGTTGGTTGGTGGAATTAATGAACGAGATGAATAGGTGCTTATCAAATTTCCATTGGGCTATGGAGTTAATATGATTTGAAACAAAACTGAATCAAATTATAAGGAAAGTGTTACAAGGCAAGATAGGTGAGTAATATCATATCTCAAGGCTGAATGGTGAAGTGATTTTTAAATCGAGATCAAGGAGTAATTAAGAATTCCTTAAACTAGAAAATGAAGAAGGGTGAGGAGTTCAATCAGGATCAGACGGAAATTAAGAATTCTCTAAACCGGAGATCAGAAGAAAACATAGAAATGCATAATAGTTAAAAGAAGATTGTAATATTTTAAACAAATTCTGCAGTAAAAATCCTATTATAACATTCAAATTCAGAACACATATAAGTTTATGGAATACTTAGAAAGAGAACATGAACAATTGAAATTTACACTTCACTGAGATAGCTCATCACATGAACCCTGTAAAGAAGTTTCTTTATATCTTGTTCTGTCTTACGACTGGAAATTGGTACAATAACGCACAGGCAAGAGATTAGTTAGCTAACAAAATGTTTAGAAGTCCACACTTGACCGACGCTTAATACTTCAAATTATGAAGTATTTATACAAAACATTACAAAAATATCTTGTCAACTGACTAGGATTTATTTTAGGAAAATAAAATATCTTTATGCAAAAAGATAGTAACACCTTTTAACAAACTGATATCTGGCCCTGATTCCTTTGATTGTTTTTGCTTGTTTGTTTCTTTCGTTTGTATTTTTCTTTCATCTGTGTGTTCTTTCACCTGTATCACCTTTCACCCTTTATAGTGAATCACACCATCTTTCCCATGTTTGTTCATTTGGAAGTTTTATTTTCATCATCTTGCAAAAGGGAGATTTACAAAAAGGTGATTTACCTCATGCTGGAGGTAATAGAATTTTTCTAAAGTATGTAAAAGTACCTTTCCTATGGGAACACCCTTCATTGAGGAACTGTTCAAAGTTTCTTTGACTACTTTCCTCATATTCTTATCATAATCTTCATGTCTCATGGGTTTATCATTTATTACCAGAGGATTAGGCACACCTTTCTGTCTCAATACCTCAAACTTGTTTAAAAATATATTCACTGCGAGTTCCATAGTTTGAAATTTCTCCTCTACCTATATCATCAGATTTATTTTGGAAATAAAATTATTCACCTCTAAGATACTCTCTATTCTGTCAGCTATCTCGAGCTCTTCTAATTCATATTTATTTTTAGAATTAGGGAATTTGAGGATCTTAGAAGCTTCCTCTGGTTTCTTTCCAAGATTGGATTTGAGCTTTTGAATTGCATCACCAACCTCCTTTATCAATTCATTCTGCTCCGATATAATCTATATATAAGGCCAAATATCATTAACTAATTTAATGATATTGGCCCACAATTTATGTTTTTAAAGGCTGTTTTAGTGACAATTATTTTTATCGCTTGTGGATTCTGTCAGTCAATATATTTTCTTTCTATAGTTCTGCTTGATGCTTTACCTCTACCAACTTCTTTCCATCTTCTCAAATTTTTACTTGTTCTTTGAGCTTGTAAATCTCTGTAGTCTGAATGGACATATTTTCCATTGCTTTGATTAATTTGCTAGTCTCATCAATGGGAATGGTTGTTGGTAGTGTTGATGTTGTTGCTAATGTAGATATTGGTGCTGATGTTGATAATGGAACTGATGTTGATAATGGAGATGATGTTCATAATGGAGCTGATGTAAATGCTGGAGTTGTTGTAGATGCTAGAGGATAGCAATAATGGGAATTGATTCCATGCTATGTTTCTTTTCATGTACAATTTTATCCATTTCTATTTCCATTTCCTTTAGTTGAGCTATCAATTGGATGATTATATTCATGATCTCATCCTTTTGATTATCTATTTCCAAAACCTCCTTGGTTTGTGGATGCTCAGTAGTTGGTAATTTTAATTGTTTCTTCAGTGCAACTATGTCTGCATATTAGTTCTTTATAAGTTCTTTTTCTTCTTTGATGTATTTTGGATTATAACCAGTTTCAATTACCAAATCTTCTAGTGACTTTATCCTATTTTCTTTTTCTTGTGATGAGGCTCTCTATAGCTTTAACTGTGACTTTATATTTTCTAGAGATTTCTGCAAATTCTGAACACTTAAAGCTTTATGTGTTACAGTGGAATATATCATCTCTCCTACCTGCTTTTGGAATTCAATTTGGTCAATTGGTTGCATGTCCTTGGTATGAAATTCAAATCTTGTCTTAGTATTGTTTGCTGAAGTTTTGGGGGCTTGTACCTTTGGCTGTAGAAATGTCATCTGCATCTTCCTTGTTTTGAGGTCAAAAGCTGAAAGCAACCTACTCTTATCACTAGGAGTTTTCTTCCAGTATTGTGCATATGTAACAGCCTTACATTCTTCATTTTTTATTTTAATCTCTTTATATTTGTCCATGTTATCTTTTTCTTTCTCAACTGGCTTGCTGGATGATGAAATCTCTGCACTGTTTTTCTTTTGAATGATTTGTGCACTGGACGTTGATGGAAAAGGTGTTTCTTCTGAATGTGTTGTAGGTGCATTATCCATGATAACAATATCTATTTCTATTTCAATTGTCTCTTCTTTCTCTATCACTGTACTTAGCATTATTTTCTTTCTGTACATAAACTTGAATTTACTATCAGAGGTAGCTTCTGCTGAATAAGAGCTTTATTCTCTAGCCCTTTTTAAATTTATAACCTATGGGTCTGGATTATGTAGGATGGAACTAATATCAAGCTCCTTCTCCACCTACTATAGATTTCAGTCTCAGATTCATGGATGAAAGGGGTCATTTTGAACTTAACTCTTAACTTTATTATGACACCCAAGGGGTCATATGACCATTTGAAACTACTGCTAAACTTTAACTCTTGTAATAATCTTTCTTCTTCCTTTCCAGCATTCATACTCTTGCTTATAAAAGGCCCTAGTTGGTTTTTAATCTTGAACTGAGTTTTCTTTTTAGTTGAAAGGAAATTGATTTTATCAGAATTCAAGATCTTTCTGATGTACTCTAAAGCAAATATCCTCATTGGGATGTATTTGGGAAGCTTGTAAGGGACTAAGTGGCTTACATACACTCTGATTTGTGTGTGATTCTGGTATAAATATCAGTCTCCTATCTTGTTCTGATCTGATAAATGTAGAACCTTTTTTTATTTCTTCAATGATTCTGGGTTGAATGTTATTTCTAAGCATATTAACTATTGGATATATAAAATAATCAATAAAGTATTTGAAACTGAATTCCATGGAATCCTTTCTGATCAAGGATGTCCAAAAGATAACAGACTGGGGATTATCCTCTATGTCCAATTTTTGTAGGTTGAATGCAAACCCTTATGATTGAAAATATATGAAAAATTAAACAATACTGAGGAGTATTTGAATACTCCTTGTTATGGTAGTTTGATCAATTGATCATGCATTGTATCTGTCGGGAATTGGGAAAAGTTGAGGAGTATAGATGGAGACTAGCCTGGAAAAAATATGGAGAGGAAGCCAAGGATGGATTCATCTACATGCTCATCAGTGAAATATCCTAAAATACATGACAACATGGTCACAATTTTCTTGGTTCATTCTGAAAATATGGTAGTAGAGCATGGAGGGTTATTTTTAGGGGTTTCTATTTATTGAGGAAGGAAAGTCTGAAATATTTCAAACCTTTCAGGGAACTCTAGCTTCAAGTAAAGCTCTGTAAGGGCTTCAATGGAAAAAGGAACTACCTCTGCTTGTGATGGAATTTGCAACATTTGATTAATGGATTGAGCAGTGATGGTAAATACGATTTCTTGGTTAGGGGTGACTATGGCTCTTTCATTTGGAAAATAGCTGATTTGGCACAGTGTGATGAGTTCAAGGAACTAATAGGTTTTTGTAAATTTTTACTTTGTTAGGTTATTGTCCTAGAGACGAATATCATCTTCTTGATCATCAAATTTGTCATGGCTCCGGCAATGGAGCTCAAAAAGGTTACTATTAGTCACAGTGTCATTTATTTTGAAGTCCTTATCAGCCAAAGGAGTGTGGTCAACATATATCAAGGGTGGTTGCAGATGGTTTACTATTTGTATGCTTTGGGAAGCCATCAATTTGGTTTAATTATTGAATTAATAAGCTTATTTGATGGATTTCAGTATTCAGAATTACCTGGAATACCAAATATTTTGTCCTAAAAGGGTCTAGGTAGCAAAGTGCTTAAACATTGGTCGGCAATGGCTTTTGGTCTTTTTTCGCAAATAAATAGAGATAGTGAAATAATGGTAAAAGGCGAGGTTTTATTATTTTTAAACAATGAGGTTTTATTGCATGGGGCATGGGTAGGTTTGTTTATTTTTTTTTGAAATTCGAGTGGTTTATCATTGCGGTTTATCACATGCCGAAAGGTGGTTTGACGGTCTGAGAATGGGGGGGTGTGTGTAATATCCCCTTTCTTGATCCAGTCAAAGTGGATAGAATTGACCCATGGTATTGACCCATGGTATTTCTTGATGGTATTTTCCCATGGTATTGACCCATGGTATTGACCCATGGTATTTCTTGTTGGTATTGACCCATCAAGCCTATAAAAGGGGAGAGAAGCTAGGCATTTAGGGCATTCTGGATTATTTATCTTATTATGTTTGGGTTGAGAACCTGGCCTGGCCAGTTCTATTATTGATCCTGGGACTAAAACCCTGCGGTGATGTGTATGTGATGAATCCATCCAAGATTCACAAGTGAGCTTCAATTTATTATATTTGTCATTTTCAAGCAGTTGTGCATGCCATTTACAGGATTTTATGGTCTGGGCATGTGTTTTAATTTCAAGGAATAATAATATAAATAAATGGTTGCATTTATTGTGTTCTGGTTCATGATGAAATATCATATTAAATGAGAACACCAATGTGTTTTAGATCTATGAAACTTTTAATTGCTTGGAATATTATAGTGGTATTAGAGCTGTGGATCCTGCCATCCTGAGAGTTTTATGTAAGGAACTTCGGTGAAATTTAATTTTCACCCTAGCCATCATTTCTCACTTCGGTGATATTTATCACCCTAGTTGGATTTTTATTTTTCAGTAAATTATTTTATTGGGAGAAATAAGTGAAGGGAAAATCATATATAAGTTTGTGGGTTAAATTTGTGAAAATATTTGAAGGCATGATTGACAAAATCATTTATAGCTTGTATATGGCCTCTTATGAATAAATGTACCCATGATATTTATTCATTTGTATGGAATATTATAAATGTACCCATGATATTTATTCATTTGTATGGAATATTATAAATGTACCCATGATATTTATTCATGTGTATGGAAGATTCATATCTTTCTTGCAAATATGGTCATTGTTGAAAGGATGGAAAGCTATTGCTAGAAAGGGATTATTCTCAGGTTTCTCATTAGCTAAGTATTGAGATCCATTGATGCCAATGTCATTATTTTATTTTTGGAAACACCACAAGAATCAAGATAATGATATATCAGTGGATTCTTTGGGCTACAATAATTTTGTGGTTCAAAGATGGCAACAACATACAAATCAAAAGCAAGAGTAGAGCAAAAGGTCTTTTTCTGGAAAGGTCCATGTTATCCTTCAGCAGTCAAAAGATATCCGGAAGGAAGATGCAACAAGCAAGTGTCTCTTCGAACTTGGATCCAAATTGCAGGGTACAAAGTCAAAATATGTTCTCCTATAGCTAGAAATATTAAATGCGGCTTTGAGCTTGATAGATAAATCAGAACGGGAAGGTTCAAGTTGGGCCTTGAAGCCATCCATGCTTGCTTTGATACAACCTAGGTTCTTAGAGCATTCTTGTGAAAAGGTTAGACTCACGGTCACCTCTTGTCTCAGTAAAATCATAGCCTTAATAGCACCGCTATTTCCCTACAATGATGACATCATGAGGAGGACTTTTTGGGTAATGGTAGAAGCACTCCAAGGGTTGGACAACACCACCATTCTTACTTTTTTCCAAAAGCGCACAATTTTGGCACGCATGGCGAAATTCAGATTTGGTATACTTATGCTGGATCTATAGTGTGATGATTTAATCCTTCAGATGTTCCAATACTTCTGCAATGGAATTACAACATCTCATCCAAACTTCATCAAAAAATACATGAAAAAGATCATGTCTCCAATCCTAGGAGAAGATAGGGCCATCTTTGAACAATTGAAATCCAAATTGTTGGCCATTTGGAGGAAGGAGCTAACTACATCACCTGCTGCTTATGAACTAGCTGAGGGGTTGATCAAACAGAGCATCAAACTACTTAGAAAGAAGTTAACCAAGGAGGAACTAACAAAATTTTGTGGAGACAACAAAAATGAACTAAGGAGGAAAGGCTTATGCTTTTTATGCAAGGGAGTTTGGGCACTTGACCATTCATGTCCAGATAATAAGGAGGCAACAAGGATAGAAAAATTAGAGACTTCTTTAGATCATGGGGATTCATCCATAGATGGGTTCGTTGGTTTTCAATAAAGGACCTATGAAGGATCTGAGCGGTCAAGTACAAATGGTGAACAACAACACCATGCTCTTCAGAGAAACTTTCAGGACAAGCTGAGTAGTCAGCTTGACAAAGTACATGACGAAAGGAAAGATGCAATTCCTCCTGATGTTGTGGTAGTTGAATCTATAAATACAACGGAGGACATCCATAAAGAGTATGGGCAATCAGGTATAGACAACAGTCCACTAGTACATCCATGTTTGACAATCAGAAAGGATGGACAACTCATCGTCACATGTGAAGAGGTCCAGGATGACTACACCCAAGGAGAATCAAATGAGGAGAGGATCATGCATTTTGAGGAGAGGATCGTGCATTTCAAGACAGATCTTATGTTGTTGAAGCAAAGAGTCTGGAAATTCCGAGACACTGTCTTACAGGAGAACAGAAAAATTGAGGAACTCATAGGGAAATGTGCCAAATCATCGACCAAGCTGTCTAGTATTGAGGAAAAACTCAAGTCCCTCACAAGGCTGCATGAGGAGTACAATTGGAAGTCCCATAACAACTCTCTACAGGAATACATAGATAAGGCTTGAAACACCAACAACCCACCTTTATACATTGGGAAGAGAAGGGAAGAGTTCTCCAACTGCATCATGTTGAGTAACCGAGTAGAGAAGCATGAATTGAGCATTGAACAACATCAAAATAGTATATTTGCAGATATTCATCCCTCCCCAAGTATGGATTGGCGAGAGATTATGAGCTGGTATTCTATCGATAGGTTGATTCTTTGGAGGATACTCATAGCCGAGGGCATATTGTAGCTTGAGCCCTTTGGTGCGGACAACGATGGAGGGTTGAAATGGTACCATAACCCACAGGTCCCAGGATTTAGGTGGCATTGGGATCCAGGAGAATCCATTGGGGAAATGATTGGCCAAAGGATTGTTTGGGATCCAGGTAAATCTATTCAGGGAAGGATTGGTCAGAGGATTGTTTGGGATCCAGGTATTGAAGGATCCATTCAGGACCATTCAACATGGAGGGCACATCGGATTGTATGGGATCCTAGTATCAATGTACAAATGTTTTTGTTTTGGATAGAAGTGGATAGCTTGAGGACAAGCAATCTTTGGGCAGGAGGATTTTTAATATCCCCTTTCTTGATCTAGTCAAAGTGGATAGAATTGACCCATGGTATTGACCCATGGTATTTCTTGATGGTATTTTCCCATGGTATTGACCCATGGTATTGACCCATGGTATTTCTTGTTGGTATTGACCCATCAAGCCTATAAAAGGGGAGAGAAGCTAGGCATTTAGGGAATTCTGGATTATTTATCTTATTATGTTTGGGTTGAGAACCTGGCCTGGCTAGTTCTATTATTGATCCCGAGAGGAAAACCCCGCGGTGATTTTTATGTGATGAATCCATCCAGGATTCACAAGTGAGCTTCAATTTATTATATTTGTCATTTTCAAGCATTCGTGCATGCCATTTACAGGATTTTATGGTCTGGGCATGTGTTTTACTTTCAGTGAATAATAATATAAATAAATGGCTGCATTTATTGTGTTCTGGTTCATGATGAAATATCATATTAAATGAGAACACCAATGTGTTTTAGATCTATGAAAATTTTTATTGCTTGGAATATTACAGTGCGATAGGACATGGTAGTGCTGTGTGGCACGGGTCAGGTGGAAAAAACCACCCATTTCGCACCCCCCCTCCTTGGTTTTAAATGGCAGACATTAGGGGGTGCGAAATTGTTTGGAGGTCGTTGGATCTGATAAATGGAAATCGGGTGGTAGTGGAAGTTGCGGGCTTTCAAAGAGGTGGGTCGGGTAATTTATTTAAGCAAAAATTTTAAAGAAGGATAATCGAATGATAGTGGTGTTATTGAAATATATTAAACAAAATGTCTAAATGGAAATATATTAAGAGAAAGGGTTTAAAATAAAAGTGGGTCGGGGAATAAATAAAGCTGTAGGGTTAATTCAAAGTGGGGCCCGAAACATATTAAGTTCTCTTTAGACTATTTTAAGGGGGTTTCGTGTGTTTTTGTGAAAACATATAGTTTTTTAGAATGGGTAAGAGGGTTTTAAATGGAAAAAAAGGATTCTTATGAGGGGAAGGGAGTTAGGATAAGGTGGAAATGAAGAGGGAAATGGATTTTAACAACGGGAAAGGAATTTAGGATAAGGGGAAATGGTTTCCGAGAGAGGAAAAAAGGGATTTAGCAAGGGGAAATGGTTTTTCAAAGGGGAAATGGATTTTTCAAAGGGGAAAGGTTAGAAATATATTAGTGATAAGACATAAACCAAATGATGCTTTCTATAACTTTTGAAAAGTATTCTACCTACCCTTTTATTCATCCTAACATTTTTTATTCTCTTTATTGGGTGCGTTTGAGCTTGTTGACCCTTTTATTTTATTTTAATAAGCAAACTAATTTATTTATAACATTATATCTTCCAATGGCTCAGATTAAACTTATGAGCTCATTTTTATTTTCTACCTTACGACTGATATACCAAGATTAAATTGTTTGGTTAGATATTTATTCACTAACTATCATAACATGAAATTTAATGCCATGAATGATCAAGATTAGATTGTATGATCATCATGAATTGTGGCATTTTGGACAACCTACACACAATTTTATTTGCAAAGGTAAAGTATACTAAAAGTAGTGGAATTTTAATGTGCAACACTTTTATAATTTATTTTTGGTTCTTTTTATGGGGTTCATATTTTATATCATTTTTAATCTTCCTTTCTTTTACTCCTTTGATTATTCTTTTAGGACATACCCTCTTTTCATTTTTTAATATGGAAAACATTTGCAAAAATGCAAAGGTATGTACAATATTACAAGACTAAACATAGCCAATTCAAAATTATGATCCCTATTATTACATGACCCTAATAGTGGCTCCACTTCGGAATAACATCTCCTTGTGAGATGTCAAGAACTTTATGATTAGTGGCTTTGGAACGTTGGCTTTACTTTGCTTGGAACTACTTTCTGTGAGCTCCTTTATTAAAAAATATGATGTTATATATTTTAAAGCTGAGGGCCTTCTTTTGGCTTCAACTTTGCAAGATAATCATCCACTCCAATCTAAACTTTTCTATGGTATCTACAATGAGTAAAAATACAATCAAATGATCTACTGGTTATTCTGGTGAAAAATAGTGCTTCAACATTCAACCATTGACTGGTTCACCTGGTAGATTTGTTCCATCTAATTCTTTCAAGAAAAATGCATTGTTGCCTCTGTAACCATAAGTAATGTATGGGCCCTTCCAGAGAAAGTAAAGTTTCCTATATTTTCCTCTATCTTCCTTTCTGGAATCCCATTTGAGTACTTGATCACCTATGAATAAATCATCTTCTTTAGTTTTCTTATCAAAGTTCTTCTTGATTTTGTCTTGAATTACTTTGGATTTGATATAAACTTCTTCCCTGCTTTGCTGCAAATGAATTGTTTGGTTTATCCTCCTTTGGAATTCATTTAGTTCTACTTGCATCTCTTGAATCATTTTCATCACTGGCACTCCTAATTAAGATGGAAAAACAAAATCCATCCCATATACTAATTGAGAGAGAGAGGTACCAATAGATTTCTTTTTAGTTAGTCTGTTTTCCCATAAGGCACTCACCAACATTTTATTCCACTAGGTTTTCTTCTTATCCTCTAACAACTTCTTGATGATGTTGACTAGGCTTTTGTTTGAAGACACTACTATTCCATTACCTTTAGGGTAATAGGCAGTGGAATGGCTTAGGGTGATATGGTATCTGTTACAAAAATATATCATTTTCTTAGGTTTGAAGGTAGCATCGTTATCATTAATGAGATTTTGTGGGCATCCAAATCTAGAAAGGATGGTGTTCTCTAGAAATTAAATAATGAAAGATCCTATGGCTTGTCTAGAAGGGATGGCTTCTATCCACTTGGTAAGGTATTCAATGGCTGTTAAAATCCATTTATGTTGGGCAGAGGAGGGTGGGTGAATTTCGCCAATGAATTCTAAACCCCATTGTTGAAATGGAATTTCTACTAAGATATGTTTGAGGGGTAATGGTAGGAGTTTCTTCTTCCCTTAAAATATTTGACATTTGTGATAGCAGGTCATATACTTTCTAACATCTGCAAAAAGAGTGGGCCAGTAAAAACCTGCCTTCAAAATTTTATCAGTAGTTGTTTTCCAATATAGGTGTCCTCCCCAATCTCCTGCATGAAATTCCTGCTTGAATTTGTCAGCTTCATATTTTAATAAACAATTTGATAGGATGTCACCATGATCTTTCTAAAATAAAAAATTATCTATGATAAAATATTTCATTGCTTTCATTTTTAAGAATCTACGTTTAGTTCTAGATAAACCAAGAGGAGCTTGTAAGTTGAGTAAAACAAATATAAGGTCTGCATACCATGGTGAATCTATGAGAGCTTCACTGGTTTGTGAAGTCACCATCTCTTCCTAATCATCTAGGGCAGCAATGAAATTTATGTCTAAGGCCTCACAATTCGATTCAGCCATGAGTTTGGCTAAACCGTGGCCATTGACTAATTTTGTAGGCTTGATCTCAATGCCATATTCTAGTATTGTGGCAATCCATTTTCCTCTTTTTCCGTCATGCCCATTCTAATTTATAATGTCTTTTACAACTGACTTTGGAACATATCCTATTATATGAGAGTATAGAATGTATACTATGAAATATTTTATGGCTTTCACTAAAGCAAGAGCTTGTTTTTACATGATATTATACTTTAGTGTTGCATCTCTGAAATATTTACTGAAGAAATAAATGGGTTGTTTATATCCCTCATAGTTCTTTTGCAACAAGACTGCTCCAATGGTGTGCTCTGAAGAAAATGAAAAAATTATGAAATCTTTGTTAAAATTAGGACTTATGAGGATAGGTGCTTTAGTAAGGGCTTCTTTGACTACTTCAAAAGACTTCTTAGCCTCTACTATTCTTTTAAGTATTAAATCCCTTTTTGACATGTTGTTTAAGTTTCTAATTAGTTCTGCTAAGTTACATATGAATCTCCTAAGAAAATTTATTTGGCCTAAAAATTCTTGTAACTCTTTAATGTTTCTAGCATGACTGATATTAAGGATTGCTTCTATTCTATCTGGATCAATTCTAATTCCCTCTTTTGAAATAATTTAGCCTAGGAGTTTTCCTTATTCTAATCTAAAAAGTGACTTTTTAGGATTTAAGGATATGCCAAACTTTCTGCATTTTATGAATAGTATTCTTAGATGTTTTAGATGTTAATTATCTGATTTGGAAAACACTGTGATATCATCTAGGTAAATGACTAAAAAGTCATGGATTTCATTTTCAAAGGAAATGTCCATGGCCCTTTGGAATGTTGCTCCAGCATTCATTAGTCCAAAGGGAATTTTCAAGTACATGAAAGTTCCCTACGGATTTTTGAATGCAGTCTTAGCTTGATCTTCAGGTTGGACTAGGATTTGGTTGTATCTAGAAAATCCATGGAGTAATGAAATTATGGATCACCCTACTACCCTCTAGAGAATATGTACCATTTTAAGGATGGGATAGTTATCCTTCAGTGATAGTTTGTTCAAGTTTTTGAAATCAACACAGACTCTGAATTCTCCTGTTTTATTTGTAGTGCGGACTAAATTAGAGACCCAATCAAAATATCTAATGGGTGCTATTATTTGAGCATCATTCATATTTTTAACTTATTTCACTATTAATGGCATAATAATAGGGTTAATTCTCCTTTGATTTTGTTTAAAGGGATTTTGATTTTGTTTAATTGGTATCCTATGCTGGATAATGCTAGTATCATAAGAGTTGAGGTCTTCATAACTCTAGGCAAAGATATCTTGGAATTCTTTAAACAAGTTAATGTACTTCAAATTTTCAACTGGAGGTAATTTATTAGATACCTTGATAAGCTTGGGGTTTTCCTTTGTTCTTATGTTTCATTCCTCTATTTCTGACCTTAGAGGCTCCATTTTAGGTTTTATAGATACATCATTGGAGTCAAAGAGGTCTTCTAGTGGGGCTAATCCCTTAGGAAAAAAATTTCTATGAGGTTTAAAACTTATGATTCATCATTGATTAATTCCTCAATTTATATTGTTTCTAATTTTTCTATTTCTAATTTAGTGAATTTAGTTGGTTCTATCTTAGATACATCATTTACATCTAGTTCATTAATTATGGTATAATCTAATGTACATTACTGTCTATATTACAGTTCTGAAATTCTCCTTCACAATTCATAAAATCATAAATTTGTGAGTCTTGTGAAAATATTTGCCAATACTTCAAATTATCAGGTACTGTTGGCCTATGTCTTACCTCGGCAGTGTACTGATGAATTCGCTGAAAGGGTAACCTACATGTGCTAGAAAAATTAGCCAATATATGAGCTTGCACATTCTTCTTTCTTGAAATGACAACAAAGTTAGTCTCAAGGAAAGAGTTTATTAATTCCAGGATGGTTTCTCTGTAGCGGCTAAGTCTAGGATTATTGACAAGATACTCTCCCTTGACTTGTTTTATGATGAGTTCTGAGTCTCCCATGATGGAAACTATTTTAGCTCCAAGTTTTCTTATGATTTGAAGGCATAGCACTAATGCTTCATATTCTTCCATGTTATTAGTGCATTTAAAATTTAATCTGAAAGCATGTCCTTCTAAATGATCATTTTCTAAACTGTAGATCCATACTCAAGCTCCTGCTCCTAATCTATTCACTGAGACATCAAAATATAAATTCCACAAAGATTCATATGTTATATTTTCATCTATTGTAGGTTCATATTTAGTAATTATATTCTCAGTATTGACTTCTTTTTGTTCTTCTTCTAAAACTATGATTTTATCATTGTTATTATCTGAATTACATAAGGTAAATGAGTCTAGATCAGAATGCATGGAATATATAGGGAAATTTTGTGGTATTTCTGAACTACTTACCATGTATTTCATCAAGGTTTCTCTATATAGTTTCCTTGGCTGACCAAATATAGAAATGGTAGCATATGACATGTCTAATTGTAGTGATCCCTGTAATTTTTCTCCCCATGAGCGAGATAATAACATAACATATTTGGGAGGAATATCATCAATTACTATGTCCATAACGATACTCTTTGTTGGGCACTAGACAAGAGTTACATACAGATCTTTTATCAGGCCAAGGCATTTACTTGACTAGAATCAAAGGAGAAGAGATCCTTGTATAGTTCGGTGATGTCTAAGTTTAATTTGTCCATGACTGCTTCAGGCATTAAACTATGAGATTCTCCTGAATCCAATGGAGCATTATGTAAGTTTTAACCATGAATGTTTAAGCTAATATAGAATGGAGGGACACTGCTTGTTGATGTTTAGCATCTACTTTCAGACCAAATAATAACTCAGGTTGATCATCATTGAGGTTGACAACATCTTCACCTTCATCTACGTTTAATGTTCCAATAATTTGTGCCTTATATGAGTCATTTTTCACCAGCTCTGTTAAAGGAACTCGTATTTTCAAATTTTCTATCTCAATTTTGATATTGAATGGAATTTGAGTTTTGTATAATTTAATCATTTAATTTTCAGCAATTGTGGTTTGTGTGGTTTTGTCTTCTTTGTCACCACTTGGTAATTCAACTTGTGTATCAACTCTTTTTTTTTTCAACTTCATTCTATGGAATGGTTTGAGTAGCATTTGATGTGATGTCTACAATCTTTGGGGTGGAAGGTTTTTGAGTTTCTCTATGGAGAATTTGTAGAATTTTGTTCACGGGAGGTTCTATTGTTTTCTTAGTTTGGGTGTGGACTGATTTCTTAATAGGAACCTTTGTGTTCTTTTTTCTTCTAAGGCTATACTGTTTATGAACTTCGTAGATAGCAGATTCATAACCTTATTTGTAGTCAAAGAATTCTCTAGATTCTAATTGTAATTGATTACAACTCTTGTTCTTCCTGGGTAAGAAAAATGGAATCTTCATTGGTTATTCCCATCAAGTTTATTTCGGTTTCCTAATCTTCTTCATGCTGTTGTGAACTTTCAGCATAATTTTCTTTGAAAGGTGGTCTAATCTATTGATTGGGTACAACTTCTCTTTATTTACGAGTATTAGGATTTTTCCTAAAGTCGGGGTTTTTAATTTGGAGACCTTTTTTATTTTCCCACTGAGGTTTTCTTTCCATGTTCTCTAATATATCCACTAGTCTTTCTACATTTTTAGCCAAACTATCTATTTTAACATCGAAAGTGGAAGGTTATTTCTTAATGGTCACTCTCCTCTAATTCCTCATCCTTGCCCTTTTAGTTAGTAAGTTTGCTTCTACACTAAATGCATTATTTTGCATATGTTCTAAAGTTTTAGGGTGTCTTTCTCTTAAATGATAGGACATATCAATGTCAAAACCATCTGGAAATTTAATTAGGGCTAATTCAGGTAGAGGTTTGATATTCGTTGGAATTGCATTGTAAATATTGTTAAATCTAATATAATAATCCTGAAAATATTCATTAGGGGCTCTTCTAATGTTCTCATATTCAGATAATATCTAGAGAGGGTTTTTATTTCTTTCCCGTCTAATGATAAAAAATCGATGGAAAGCAGCTAAATAAACAATATGGCCAGCAGGTAAAGCTTTAAATCGTTTTTTAGTATCTCTTGCTAGTGCTTGTGCAAATAATCTCATTTGTACATCTGCTTCATCAATTTCATGTAATTCAAAAAAGTTTGTCATTTTAATTACATGTTGTTGTGCAATATATTGACCAGTACCATCGAAATGAAAATTTTTACTCTGGTAATCTTGTGGCATGGCATGTAAATGGGCTTGTAAGACCAAATGGAAAAATCTGGCTGCCATGGCTAAGACTTTGACTTGACTGGGAGGTAAAGTAATAGTTCTTGAAGGTGGACTCAAAAATTTTGAAGATGAATTTGAAATGTTAGGTTGGAGAGGAAGTTTAGGTATGAATGGTTTTGTGGAATGAACTGTGGTGGATACTATAGATGAGTTGGTACTAAATGGAGCTGTACTTACAATTTATGAAGATACTGTAGCAAGCTTAGGGTTAGCAGTAGTTAGGGAGGCTAGTTGAACTGATTGTTGAAAATAGACTTTGTCTATATGTTTTATAAAATTTGAGGTTAAAGCATCAAGTTTTTCCAAAGTATCTAGAACCTGTTGATCTAAATCAAGTTGTATAGTATCCTTCTTTGATTCAATAAATTGAATAAAATTGGGTTCTGTAATGGTATCATGGGCTGAGTTTTCAGATTTAGTAAAACATAAAGAATACTTAAATCATAAATCAAATTGAATATCCTCTATGCCTTATAAATCCTTAGGAAGTGAATTTACTTTGATTAACTCACTGCTACTTTCTTGACTTTCTACTTTTTTAGGTTTTCTTAAAATTCTGTCAAGATCATCAATAATTGTATCATTTTTTGGATGAGGATGAGCCCTAGTATAATATTTTATTTTAGAAACGAGATTTCTAACTTTCTATGATAAATTCAAACAACATTTTCGAATCTTAATGCAAAAAATAGAAGAATCGTTTCCTTTAAGATTTATTTAACTATGAATTGATTTGTCCCTAGTATGGTCACCAATATGTTATCACTCTGAAATTTCCAAAGTTTTTTGTTGCATTAAAAAGAAATATCAGAGGTAACTACTGTCCACTTTTAGAAATTAGGATCTAGCCTTCCTAAATTCAGAGAGGGATCTCTCTTAATTATTTAACTTTGTTTATTTTAATAGATTTTAGGCTAGTTATGTATGTTCGGTTGGGTTGTTTTTTGATTGGATTTGGTTGGTTGGTGGAATTAATTATTTAGATGAATAGGTGCTTATCAACTTTCCATTGTGATATGGAGTCAATATGTATTGAAACAGAACTGAATCAAATTATAAGGAAAGTGTTACAGGGCAAGATAGGTGAGAAATATTGGATCTCAAGGCTGAATGGTGAAGTGATTTTTTAATCGAGATCAAGGAGAAAATAAGAATTCCTTAAACCAGATAATGAAGAAGGGTGAGGAGGTCAATCGGAATCAGAGGGAAATTAATAATTCTATAAATCGGATATCACAAGAAAACATAGAAATGCATAACAATTAAAAGCAGAGTGTAATATTTTAAACAAATTCTGTAATAAAACTTCTGTTATAACATTCAAATTCAGAACACATATAAGTTTATGGAATACTTAGAAAGAGAACGTGAACAATTGAAATTTATACTTCACTGAGATAGCTCATCACATGAATCCTGTAAAGAAGTTTCTTTATAGCTTGTCCAGTCTGTCGACTAGAAATTGGTACAAAAACCCATAGGTAAGAGATCAGTCATCTAAAAAAATGTTTAGAAGTCCACACTTGACCGACACTTAATACTTCGAATGATGAAGTATTCATACAAAAAATTACAAAAAATATCCTATCAACTGATTAGGATTTATTTTAGGAAAATAAAATATCTTTATGCAAAAAGAGAATGACACCTTTTAACTAACTGATATCTGGCCCTCATTTCCTTGCTTGTTGTTTCATATTTGTTTCTTTCATCTTCTTTATTTCATCTATCTTTTTCTTTCATCTATGAATTCTTTCATATGTATGTCCTTTCACCCTTTATGGTAAATCAAACCATCTTTCCCATGTTTCTTCATGTGGAAGTTTGATTTTAATAATCTTGCTGTAAATTTCATAATTTTTCTAGTCTATAAAAGTACCTTGCCTGTGGGAACTCCCTTCATTGAGGAACTATTGGAAGTTTATTTGGATACTTCCCTCATATTCTAATCATATTCTTCATGTCTCACGATTTTATCATTTATTACCAGAGGATTAGGGAGACCTTTCAGTCTCAATACCTAATACTTGTTCAAAAATTTGTTCAATGTGAGTTCCATAGTTTGACAATTCTCCTCTAGATGTATCATCAGATTTCTTTAGGAAATCACTTTCTTCACCTCTAAGATAGTCTCTGTTCTGTCAGCTATCCCAGGATCTTCCAATTCATATTTACTTTTATAATTAAAGAATTTGATTACCTTAGAAGCTTCCTCTAGTTTCTTTCTAAGATTGGCTTTGATCATTTGAATTGCATCAGCAGCCTCCCTTATCAAGTCATTCTGCTCAAATATAATATGTATAGAAGGCCAAATATCATTATCTGAGTTAATGATATTGGCCGGAAGTTGTTTTTTTGCTTGGGCTAAAGGATCTTTTAGTGATAGCTCTTTTTCTAGCTCGTGGATTCTGTCAGTCAATCTATTTTCTTTCTGTAATTTTGCTTGATGCATTACTTCTGCCAATTTATTTCCATCTTCTAAACTCTTTACTTCTTCTTTGAGCTTCTTAATATATGTACTCTGAGTGGACATATCTTCCATTTAATTGATTAATTTGTTAGCCTCATTAGTGGGACTGGCTGTTGGTAGTGCTGATGTAGATACTAGAAATGATGTTGATAATGGAGTTGATGTTGATAATGGAGCTGATGTAGATGCTAGAGTTGTTGTAGATGCTGTGGTAATAGAATTAATGGGAATTTATTGCATGCTAGTTTTCTTTTCCAATAGAAGTTTATCCATTTATGTTTCCATTTCCTTTAGTTGAGCTGTCAACTGGATGATTAGATTCATCATCTCATCCTTTTATTATCTGTTTCCAAAACCTCCTTGGTTTTTGGATGCTCAATAGTTGGTAATTTTAATTGTTTCTTCAATGCAACTATGTATGCATTTTTGTTCTTTATAAGTTCTTCTACTGCTTTGATGTCTTTTGAATTATAACCAGTTTCAATTACCAAATATTCTAGTGACTTTATCCTGTTGTCTTTTGCTTGTGATGAGGCTCTCTCTAGATTTAACTGTGACTTTATATTTTCTAGATAGTTCTGAAACTTCTGAACACTTAAAGCTTTATGTGTTATGGTGGAATATATCATCTCTCTTGCCTTCTCGTGGAATTCAATTTGTTCAATTGGATGCACATCCTTGGTAGGAACTTCAAATCTTGTCTTACTATATTCTGTTGAAGTTTTGGGGGCCTATACCTTTGGCTCTAGAAATGTCATCTACATATTCCTTGTTTTGAGGTCAAAAGCTGAAAGAAACCTACTTTGATCACTATGAGTTTTCTTATAGTATTGTGCATATGTAACAGCCTTGAATGATTCATTTTCTATTTTAATCTCTTTATATTTCTCCATGATATATTTTTCTTTCTCAACTAGCTTGCTGGAGATGAAATCTCTGCACAATTTTTCTTTTGAATTATTTGTGCACTGGAAGTTGATGGCAAAGGTGTTCTTTTGAAAGTGTTGTACATGCATTATCCCTAATAACAATATATGTTTCTATTTCAATTTTCTCTTCTTTCTTTATCATTGGACTTAACTTTATTTTATTTATGTACATAAACTTGAATTTACTATCAGAGGTAGCTTCTACTGAATAATACCTTTCTTCTCTAGTGCTTTTTAAATTTCTGTCTTGTGGGTCTGGAGTATGCAGGATGGATCTAGTATGAAGCTGCTTCTCCAGCTCCTGTACAGTATTTTCCAACCACTCTAATTGGTTAGAATATTTCATATTTCAGGCTTAGATTCATGGATGAAAGGGGTCAGTTTAAACTTAAATCTTAATTTTCTTATGACACCGAAGGGGTCATATGACCATTTGTAACTGCTGCTGAACTTTAACTCTTGTAAGCATCTTTCTGCTTCATTTCCAGCATTCCTAATATTTCATATAAAAGGCCCTAGTTGGTTTTTAATCTTGAATTGAGTTTTATTTTTAGCTGAAAGGAAATTGATTTCATCAGAATTCAAGATCTTCCTCATGTAATCTAAAGAAAATATCCTGATTGGGAGGTATTTGGAAATCTTCTAAGGGACTAATTGGCTTCCATACACTTTGATTTTTGTGTGATTCTGGTATAAATACCAGTCTCCTGTCTTTTTATAATTTGATCAATGTAGAACCTTTTTTATTTCTTCACTAATTCTAGGCTGAATGTTATTGCTAAGAATATTAACTACTGGATATACAAAAGAATCAACTAAGTCTTTGAAACTGAATTCCGTGGAATCCTTTCTAATCAAGGATGTACAAAAGATAACAGCTAGGGATTACTCTCTATGTCTAGTTTTTGTAGGTTGACTACAAACCTTTCTGATTGAAAATATATGAAAAAATGAAACAATACTAAGGACTTTTTGAGCACTCCTTCATCTAGCAATTTGATCAGTTGATCATGCATTGTATCTGCCAGCAATTGGGAAAATTTGAAGAGTATATATGGAATCTGGCCTAGACAAAATATGGAGAGGAAATCAAGGGTAGATTCATCTACATGTTCATTAGTGAAATATCCTAAATTAGAGCACATCATGGTCACAATTTTCTTGGTTCATTATGAGAATATGGTCGAAGAGTACGGAGGGTTGCTTTTATGGGTTTCTAATGATTGATGGAGGAAAGTTTGAAATATTTCAAACCTTTTAGGGAAATATAGCTTCAATTAAAGCTTAGTAAGGGTTTCAATGGAAAAAGGAACTACCTCTGGTTGTGATCGAATTTGTAGCATTTGATTAGTGGATTGAGTAGTGATGGTAAATATGATTACTTGGTTAGGGGTGAATATGGATCTTTCATATAGAAAATAGATTATTTGGCAGAGTCTGATGAGTTCAGTGAACTAATAGGTTTGTGGAAATGGGTACTTTGGTAGGTTAGAGTCCCAAAGATGAATATCATTTGCCTGATCAAAAAATTTGTCATGGCTCTAGCAATGGAGCTCCAAAAGGTTGCTATCAGTCACAGTGTTAGGAAAATGAGTTTGGTCGACATCTATGAAGGGTGGTTATAGAGGGTTTACTGTTTGGATGCTTTGGGAAGCCATCAATTTGGTTTAATTATTGAATTACTAAGCTTATTTGATGGTTTCGAGTATTCACATTACGTGGAATACCAAATATTTGGTCGTAGAAGGGTCTAGATAGCAGCGGGCTTAAATCTTGGTCAACAATGGCTTTTGGTATTTTTCACAAATAAACATAGATAGTGAAATAGTGGTATAAGAGGAGGTTTTATTGTTTTTGAAAACTGAGGTTTTATCGCATGGCACGGGGGTAGGTTTGTTTATTATTTTTTGAAATTCGAGTGGTTTATCGCATGCCAAAAGGTGGTTTAGTTGTTTGATAAATGGGGGGTGTGATAGAACGTGGTAGCACCACATGGCGCGGGGGGGGGGGGGGGGGGGGGGGGGTGTGTGGATACAACCACCCATTTCGCACCACCCCCCCATTGTTTTTAAATGTCAGAAGTCAGGGGTACGAAAGGATTTGGAGGCTGTTGGATCTGATCAATGGCAATCGGGCAGTAGTGAAAGTTGCGGGCTTTCAAGGAGGTATGGCCACGTAATTTAAATAACTTAAGTGAAAAAATACTGTATGGACCCTTCGTTATGCTCAGATAAGGTATATTTTAGATATTCCTGAATTATAACTCAGTTAAGTGTTTTCCAATGGGTGACGAACTTGATAGGATAATGAAACAATACTAAAGTTCATCCAGTCTATTTCATTTCATTAAAAATGTGCCAAAATGATCACAAAGGAGTTATGCAAGATGAACTCGTATCAAATTCAACAATATTTCCAATCTTTCCATTATGAAATCATTTTAGTGAAATTGCAGTAATATTCGGAGTCTAATGGAATGTAGGTTGCGTCAATGCCTACAATGATTGGAACCATGAACTTTGTATTGATTGTGTCATGGAACTTGGAAATAATCTCTCATCATAGGGATCCATTGGCAAACACTTCTTCGTGCTTAGAAAATTGTTAAGTATAAGCCTTTCATATAGGCATTCCAGAGGGCGAGGAATAAATTAGATAATCACTGAGGTAAATTCGAGGTCACAAAAGTTGGGACAAGGAGAATATGGAACGAAAGGAAACTGATGGGTTCCATTATCAAGCTCCTCTAGGGAACTATCGTTGCTATAATAGTGGTATAACATAATAGAGGAGTAAGGACTGACGTAGCCAAATGCTTATACCTATTAAGAAATATTAAAGTATAAATGTTTCCTCTGCAGAGACAACACCTCAACATTAAAGGATTCCTTAAAAGGACTTCCAATTATGGATATTTAGATTTGTCCCTTTTAATGAAACATCCCTAATCCAATAATCTTAGTACCTCATATGGTATCCTTTGATGGATACTTAGTATTCTCAAAGGCTCCTTTCCAAATGTATGTCGCAAAGTTATTTCTTATATTTTCCAAAAACTATGGTTGTTGAGGCTGATATGTTTATGCTTGTCTGGATTTTATAAATTTGCAATAACAACCTCGAGAATTTCGAGAGAAATAAATATAAGCAAGGCTCATTCTTATTTTGACTCCATTTGTTATTTATGCATTGCAATGGTTCACATTTTTTATGATCCAGGTATTTTCATGTCATAGAATAACAACAACATGGTTCAGGATAACAAAAATCCCTTAAAATAATGGAAACCTAGTTGAATATTAAACTTTTGGCAAGCCACTCACCCAAAACAATGAAAGGTGTCTCATGCCACGAGCTTCCCATTATTGGCATCGACATGAATTTATTTGTGATTGCATGGGAAACTTCCTATATGATTAATTTTTGCTTCGATTTACCTTTAATTGTTGTAATGCATCTAGTCATACCTTTGGCACCCATGTGTGTTGTGTTTATGGCTATATCTTTCTTGGATAAAATATCTTTAGCTACATAATCGTATAATATCAACTGCAAGTATTTCCTTGAGAAACTCATCTTGTGAGGGAAATGTCTGATAAACCTGTAAAGAAGGAAAATGAGTCTATAGGGACCAATATCAAACATTTTTATAACTATTAAAATTCTCTTTCTTGTATTAGGAATAACATCAGTTTCATTGATGAAATCCAACACACATATTTGTGAACACCATAAGTACAATACTTGTTGTTTCCTAGGACATAACCATCAAGATACCCTCAATATTTAGAAACTTCAAGTAGATCAAAACCATTCAAGGTAGATCTAAGAATCTGTAATAAGAAACATGAGAGGTTCCATCCAATTCTACAAGAACCTGAGGATCTATGCAAATCAAGTCAGTAGGGTAAGGAAATGGTAAATTGAAGTTGAATGGTAAATACCAGTTTCCAATGGAGTTGCACATGATTCTGTCCTCACCTTCGTTACCAAACAAAAGTGACTGCAACGCCTCCCACACACATCCCAAATGGACAACCAAGAATACAACATACATTTACTTGTTGAAAAGGACAAGGTTAGAAGAGAGATGGAGCTGGAAGAAAAAGGCATGGTTATTCAGAAGTTGAGAGAGTTGAAGTGATATTGAAAGAAATATAAGTCCTTTCTCTTCAGAGAAAAATAAAGGATTTAAAAGCCTTTCTGCTAGCATAAATGAATAATAAAAACAAGGCTGAAAATTTCAAGAATGCTTCTGAGATCAAGCCTATAAACTTTAATCTTAAGGAAGGTGAAGCAGGGTATGATCCTTTCACTCGGCATTGAATCAATCACAAAATTATTATGATACAAAGTCAAAAGCTTTGGAAGACAACACTAATGCTAAAAAAGAGGCAGATACAACCAAAGCAGAGGAAGCCATAGTAATGGAAACTGTCTAGGATGATGGAAAGCTTGTTGACAATGGCACTCATGTATCAGAATATGAAAAGGTGTATTTTTTGCATGATTTTAAACTTCCAATTTCACTTGTTGTACTGCAGAAGTATGGGGGTGCTCAATGGACCCCTTTATATTTTATGATAGAAAGAAAAATATTAAGGCAGCTTGTGGAGTCAAGTTCCTAGCAATGATGGAAGGAGGCATAGCCTGACATTAACTGTGAATGATTACAAGCGTAGACGAGGCCTGTTGTAATATATATAAGCATATAAGCATAACTATATATATATATATATATATATATATATATATATATATATATCAGGTGTTGTAATATATATAAGCATAAATTTCCTATTCAATATTATAAAGATTAACTCTCCAATCTATTAATCATGTATGCCTGCAAGAGAACACATTACATTTATAAATATCAGTAAACAAAATAAAATTCCATCCACAGATAATAAAGATATTGATTCATAGTAAGGAGATGTGAAGTAAATTTAAACAAAATCACATGAAAGTTATCCGAATTCCAAAAAAATTCTTTAAACAAACTACAGTTGCCTACATTTTAAACAACTCTAATATCATTCAACTGCACTAACCCTTTCATTAGATTCTTTGAAAGTGCAAATTTCTCATTAGCAGCTACGCATTTGGCAACCTCTCTCGGCTTCCTAATTTCCTCCATATTCTTTTTTCTTTCAATATGAGTATTCTGTAAATTGGAAATAAATAGCCAGTCTAGAATCTTAAGTCATCTAATGCATACATGAAATAAATCCGCTCCTTTTCAACCTAGATCAAACATACACAGCAAATTTCTGAATTGTTAAATTTCCATCTCAGCTTTACTCACCATCTTTCCTCCTTTGGAATTAATTTCTTCTTCTATATCAGTGCACTGTCTTTCTCTCTCTTAATTTTTCTTTCCTCTCTAATCCTTTCCGTCTGCAATAAACACAATACAATCTTTGCAGTTTTCACATTGATAGTTGAGAGGCTTGAAAAAAAGAAAACAAGATCTACATGATCTGAACATGAAAATATATCACCAATAATCAAGTATACCCTACAAATCTAGTTTTTCACTCCCACAATAGACAGAAAAAAGAAATTCCAATGGAAGCAATTGAAATGGGAAGAAACGATCATGGAAAATACTCAAAAATTGAAAAGCAAGAAAGATCCACCTCAAACAAAACTTTTATGAGTCATATTTGAGGCGTATATGAACAAATATAGCCAATAGAGAATATATACGAAACATAAGATAGTGATCTTAGGGAAAACCCCTCTAGAAAACTCAATTTCAATAAGTGGCCACACTTGGATTTCAATAAGAAAAAACCAAGGCCACAAAACTATAGGATGCAAATTGCGGCCAAGATTTTTTCACTCTGTAAACCACTTAGGGATGCAGCTATGAACCAATGAAAATTTGAAAAAATAAATCAGGCTCAAATCAATATAAATCCAAATTAAATCAACTTGACAAATGATTAGGAAAGGTAGAGAAGAAAAGAAAAATATTAACGAGCAATAAGAAAACGAAGATCGAAGCCAATAAAGGAGACAAAAAATACTAAGGTTGGACTCGATCGATTCGTCAATTCTATTCTACCAGGAAATTTCCTTCAAGAAAGAGCTATTTCTCCACATGAATTCTATAAATACATTAAGAAAACGAATATCGGAGCTAATAAAGGAGACAAAAAAAATACTAAGGTTGGACTCGATCGATTCATCAATTCTATTCTACCAAGAAATGTCCTTCAAAAAAGAGCTATTTCTCCACATGAATTCTATAAATGCATTAGATAGTGGGTAGAGAAGTATATGAATTCCCTAGATTGAAAGAAACACATGCATAAAAGTTTAGCTAAAGAGCCATATAATTCTTTTTAGGACCGTTGTGGGATGATATATATTGTTGAACGTAAGGAATTTATTGGATAACTAACTTCCACACAAAGATCTTACTCCTATCTACTCCAATCCAAATCCATATAAATAGGCATCAAAAAACAAATAATTTTTTTCCATCTGTAGAGGGTAGACTATCATGTAAAAAACATGAGTACATTAGCATGCATCTAATAAACACAAAATATATGGAAATAAAATCAGAAGTTTTCATTTATCAACAAAATAGGTACATTATACCTTTATCCCTTCATTTCTCGTCCTCAAAATTTAGCTTAGCCACTTCCGAGATGATGGATAATCTCATTTGAAAATAAAATCTTGATTGATCACTCTCTCTCTAAATACGTCTCGATATAACTTAGACTCATTAAAAATTACTCTTATCCTTTCAATAGGGTAAAATTGTATAATATTTTTGCACCTAGGGGCTTGCAAAGTTAAGAAAGGCTGAAGTATTATACAATATATTTGCATCATTCACATTTGGATTTACTCGAGATGTATCATGGAGTAAATCCATGATACATTCTAACTGTCCCATGATATTATCATTGTAATTGTCTCATGAGTTTTAATTCATCCTAATAGAAAGCTCATTAATAAATTTTATCCTACTTTTCTAATGTGAATGAATTCTAGACTACTTTGTCCTTTTTATTATGCATCCATCTACAGAATTGAGAAACACTTTGTTTTAGAATGATCTGCATTATTGATAAGATCTTAGTTTGAATGTAATCATCTGTATTTCTTGGGAGATGCCATATTTTAAACTAGGCTCTATGAGAAGCATCATCAATTTGCCTCACCAATCCTCTATAACTAAGAGCCATAATCACAAGTAGTGTCCAAAACCTCAAATTAGAAAATATCTTTTAATAAATGGCTACCTCGGCGATATTACATAACATTTCCAAGTAATTTCTCAACAAACAATTGGTAGGAGAAATAAGTATCTGACAGTTGAAATGTACAAAAGACTTATAGACTATAAATTTTCATATAAAAAAATTTGAACCATCTGGATTTGAAAATGGACAGTATCGTACCACACCAGTGACGAGTATGCTCTAATACTGAAATGGTCAAACAAATCATATTTTCTTAAACCATATAAGAATATCGACAATAGAATACTGAGTGTTCCATGATGTCCAAATAAAGGAGATGAAGTCACATGCATGTAGATGTGAGGACAATACTAGAACTAAGTAATAACATAACATAATCTTATCTTCATCAATTAAAGAAGAAAATCACATGCATATATTTGAAAACATGTAGAAGCATGATAAATTTTCTTATGCACGGACACCCAAACATAAGATGATAAGAATGTTGAGTATGGTATAAAATCTTTCCAAAAATTCCAATTTTAAAACTAATGAAGTGATGGGTTATTACTTAAAATATATAGGAAGATTCCAGGACTTGAGACTTTAAATATAAGTTGGCAGACACAATGGGATTAAAAATAATGCGTATGGTATAAAATATTTCCATTACTTGAGACCTTGCCATACATAATTGGATTAGGAATGAAGAGTATGATATAAACTGATTTTGTATTGTTATGATACTTATTGCATCCATTATGGGTACCTATCCCAGTTGATGTCCCTTTGTTTCACAAGTCACACCAACTTGAGCAGGGCCCTGTTGTGGAATGTGAAGCTAAGGAAATTTTGTAGTAGGCTAGAGGCTGGTTTCAAGAAGAGAAGTTAAAACAACCACTATATCAAAAAGGAAAAGGAGTGAAGCCCTTGTGCCCATGCCTTTGCCCTTGTCTGCGGTGTTCCTAACCTGAAATTTCAATAGGAGATAGAATGTCGAAACCCCAAAACAAAAAATCTCTACTTACAAGGAAAGCCCTACACTTTTCTAGAATAGGTTAAAAGTAATATCAAGAAAGCCACCTGTTGTCACTTTGGTGGCCGTGCTCCACTCTTCAGGATAAGGAAATAATAGTCTATGGGGGAATCCCCGTGTCAACCTAAGCCTAATTTTTTTATATAGAGTGAAAGTGTCCCAGATTAAAATGAAAACACTCAATGAAACCAACTCACTTTTGAAGATGTAGTCCAAATGTTGTAAAGGAAGAGAAAAATTCTTAGAATACAAGCTCACAAAGTACTCAACATTGTTAGTCCACAATGTAGTCAAAGGATGTACACACATTGAAGTAGAAATGTGAGAAAGCTATGAGGTTATTAAGTCCAACGTAAACCCAAGAGTTTATTAGCCTTGTGAGATGAATAATGCCCATATATTTAGTGAAATATGAACCAATTCTTATCAAGGGAATGTTAGTTCTTGCAACTATGCCAAACGTGAAGTATTTTTGTTGTGAAATTTAAATATTGGCCATATACAATATGAGCTTATGCATGCTATAAATTTTATGACAACAAAGAGTGAAACCCCAGAGCCATCAATTATGCTAACAATTCATCATGTAAGGTGCCCAATTTAACCATGAATTCCAAAAAAAAAAAACTTTAGTCCTGTGAAAAATTAACTAAAACGAAATAATAGAATACGAGGGCCTATGCATCCCCCCTCCTCATTAGTCCTTATTGACTATCGCTACAAGGAAGAGTGGATAAAATGTCTTTCAATGGGAATGGCTGTCATGATGATATAACAACCTTTAGTTCAGCTAGCCATGTTAGGCCTATGACAAGATGGCTATGAGGACACTATTAGATTAGGACTATGACTAGTCTAAACTACGATATTAACTAGTCTTGGGTCAATGAGAGAAAATTCTCTACTAGCTCTAAAATGGCTATGCCCCACTTATTCGGGGCTTGCTTCTAGAATAGCACTTGATGTGTCACTAGTCGCAATATTTTCTTCTTTTTCTTACTACCGAGAGACTAGGATATGGAGTTACTAGAGGGATCCTAGTCTCTAGACCTAGAAGAAGGTAGGCTAGTTACACTTATTCTGAGACGTGCTTTGCTTGCTTCCAATGAGCATGTGGGTGTTTCAATAAGGTGTGATTCATCTCTGATTAGAAGACGGGTTCCATTTCATCGTAGGTGGTGGACGGGATAGGTTAAAACCTCTAGAAATTCCATTTTAGCTCACTTTAGCCCCACTTTCATCCTTCATCAAGGGTTTCCACGTCAGGCTTGAAAGGCGATTGAACTGGTCATATTTTCACGCTATACACCCATGTAATGCCGGTTATACCTCACCCGAAGACCCTTCCAACCATCTCATCCAACAAAAAAATTCTTTTATTTGCTTGGCTCGGCCAGGATGAATATATTTTGATTCTATTTCCATTTTCCCTCGAAACTCGTATATATCTCACATTTTATTCTACTTGAGTGATTCAGAAATCAACCTATTTATTATACTTGGAGTTGTGATAGAATAACAAATCAATAACAAGAATAAACATGAGAAAATTAGAAAAAATCCAAAACCTTAAATAGTAAAAGAAACTAACCTTCCTGGCAAAATCTGACATCTGAAATTCCTTCCACTTAATTATATAGCACCTTAGTGCCCGTAAAAGCATGGATTCAGTCCAGACCCTGCTCCAATGTGGCCAAAGAAATAGAAGGGTCAAGTCGCGAAAAACAAGTTCAGCGTTCAGGTTCAGGGCGAGTCGGCTTCCTTAGGGTGTCGGGTAGGGTCGAGTTGAGTTCAACCCGAGTATGCGTGCAGAACAGTGACATCGCGTTTAGAACAATGATCCAGGTGGTAAGAAATTTATGGGTTGAGTCAGGAAGTGCAGTAAGAACCGGAGAAATATGGAATAGGGAGGCTGGGGTGAAGGGTGAAATTTTTTTGAGGCAGGAATTGGAATTAAAATTAAAAAATAAATGTAAATAATAATATTAAAAAAAAAATTATACATAATATTAAACTAAAAATTGGATATAAATAAATAAGATATTAAGGTGTATATAAATAATTTAATATGTAAAACTTACAACTTTCCACACACACGACCTAACCTGACCCGAACCCGACCCGAAAGCGTTTCCTTGGGCACCCTCAAACGACATGACCTGACCCACTTGAACTAAGTCACAAGGGAGAAAATGTCAAACGGGTCGCACGAACGTGCACATTTAGGGACACAGGTGGTCACAACATGGCATTTTTGATACATAATCCCTCACACGATCCTATCTGACCTGACCTGAACGCGTTTCTTTGGGCGCCCTCACATGACATGACTCAAGCAGCCAAAATGAATTTACCAAGGAGTGCCAAATGGAAAACGAGTCTCATGAACATACACAAGGCACATGGGCGGTCACAACTTAGCATTTTTTATACGACCACCCTCACATGACCCGACCCAACCTGACCCAAATGTGTTTCCTTGGGTGCCCTCACACAGAACGATCCGATCCGTCTGAACGGAGGCATAAAGGAGCTAACAACAAATGGGTCACACGAACGTGCAAAATGCACATGGGCAGTCACAACTTAGCATTATTGATATGGTCACCCTCACACGACTTGACTCGACCCAACCCACCCAAAAAAAGGCACAAGCAATAAAACGAAAAATGGGTAACACAAATGTGCACAAGACACATAGGTGGTCATAACTTAGCATGTTTTATACGACCTCCCCCCCACGACCCAACCTGAACATGTTTCCTTGGGCTCCCTCACATGGCACGACCCAACCCAACCCAACCCAAACATGTTTCCTTAGGCACCCTCACATGACCCAACCCGAATCGACCTACCCTGAATGTGTTTCGTTGGGCACCCCTACATGACACGACCTGACCCGAATGCATTTCCTTGGGTGCCCTCACACGACCCTATGCCCTGACCTTCCTGAACGAAGGCACAAGGGAGAAAAAGGAAAACGGGTCACACAAACGTATGCCACAAGGCACACAGGTGGTCACAACTTAGAATTTTTGATATGGCCTCCCTCACACAACCTGAATCAACCTGACTTGAACACCTTTCCTTGAGCACCCTCACATGGCATGGCTCGACCCACCCGAACAAAGGCACAATGGAGAAAACAGAAAATGGGTCACATGAACATGCACAAGGCACACAGGAAGTCACAACTTAGCATTTTTTATATGACCACCCTCACACGACTTAACCCCACGACCCACCTGAACTCGTTTCGTTGGGCGCCCTCCCACGATCCAACCCACCCAAACAAGTTTCCCTGGGCACCCTCACATGACTTGACCTGACCCCGCCTACCTGAACGCATTTCCTTGGGTGCCGTCACACAACCCGACCTGGCCTGACCCAACCCGCCCAAATTGATTTCTTTGGGTCCCCTCACACGGAACGACCTGATCTGATCTGCTCGAATGCGTTTCCTTTGGTGCCCTCAAACAACCCGAACTGACCTAAATACAATGACATGGCTGGAGTTGGTATATAATTTTGGACATTATATTGGTTGGTCTCAGTGAAACATTTGCAGGGGAAAGACATTGGTTAGGGTCAAAGCTACATAAGAAGACATGGAAAGTTGGGAAGAATTTCAAGGAAGGATTTTTTAGACCTTGCATAGGTTGAGGCATATGAAATAAGAGAACTCGTAGATTCATGTTAAACATGAAGTCTTCGAGGAAAATATTCAAGTAGAACTTCTTGAAATTAGTTTGGCAATGGAGCAGGATGGAGCTACAGATTGTGATGAAGAAGAAGAAGTTGAGACATGTGAAGAAGAGGATGTTGCAGATCTGTCAATGACACACAAATCACATAATGAACGCGTTGTACCAAGATCGTGTACTTTTTAGACATTGATGATGGAGGACACTTATATGGGTTAGGCATTAGGAGTTAATGGGGTTAGGCTTTAGGGGTTTAAATGGATTTGGGTTTTATGGGTTTAGGGGGTTAAATTGGTTGTGGGTCGAAAATTAGGGTTTTAGGGATTAGGGGTGAAGGGTTTAGAGGTTTAGGGTTTAGGGGGTTAAATGGGTTAGGGCTTCAGGGGTTTATGGGGTTAAATGGGTTAGGGGTGAAGGTTTTATGGGTTAGGAGTCAAGGGTTTATAGGTTAAATTACTTAGGGGTTGGGAATTGTGGCTAAGGATTCAAGCTCTGTGGAAAAATATAAAGTCATAAAAAACCTTAATGGTTTGGAAGAATTTTCTAAAATACCTTTCCTAATAGACAAAACCCATTGGATATAGGATTTCAAAGTTGTATTTGTAGCAAGTATTTCATCTTTAAAGGTGGAGGGAACTGAACACAAAGTGGAAGGAAAATATCTATTGATTAAAAATTAAGACTAATTTTGGAAAAATCTCAAAAGGAATTTTTGGGTATGGAGGGAAAAAGAAGTATGACTATGAAATGGAGCCTTAGAAGAATACGGAGGCTCAAATATAGTTCACCCATGAAATTTTTGGTTCCGACAAAGTGACAAGGCTATGGGGTGCCCATAAAAAGCTAGCCCATAAAAGAGTTCTTATAATTTACAAAGCAGATATAATGATTATCTTGGAGCCTGCTACCCACGAACACGTAGAGTAGCTCTAGAGGATTCCTCAAGATACCAATTAGGAAAAATTTATCCAAATGAAAAAAAAAAATTTGAGGCACCACAAAAACTTGCCATCAATAAATCAAGAAAGAAATTAAAATCTGTCATTATAGAGCCGACCTTCAGTCTGTCATATTCCCATTTTTGTTGTAATAAATTTTCATATCATGAACTCACATCAAGGAATTAACCTTCAATTTATGTCAAAATACTCCATTTGTAAACGACCAGCATGCTTATAATGTTAGATGGATCAAACTCCACAAAAATGGGATTGTAGATCCTTGCATTGATAAATTTGGTTTCTTGGCTTACAATGCATTCTAAGTAATGGTTCATTTTTTTCATAATTCATTCTGAAATGTTGCAGGTGTTTTACTTTATATTGTGTTTCCTTGGGCACCTTCACAGTATGGCATGACTCGACCCCACCCAAACCGAATGAGATTTCCTTGGGCACCATCACACGACCCGACCCAACCCAACTAGCCCGAACGTCGAAGGCACGAGGGAGAAAATGACGAATGGGTCACACGAACATGCAGCATAAGGCACACTAGTAGTCACAACATAGAATTTTTTTTACGACCTCCCTCAAATGATTTGACCCAAACGTGTTTCCTGTGGCATCCTGACACGACACGACCCAACCCTCCAGAATGAAGGCATGAGGGAGCAAACAAAAAATAGATCACACAAACGTGCAAAAGGAACACATGCAATCACAACTTAGCATTTTTGATATTTCCACCCTCACATGACCCGACCCGACCCGACCCGACCTGTTAGCAAGTTTCTCCCTTGTGCCTTTGAGGGGTTAAGGGTTAATGTGGTTAGGGTTTAGGGTGTTAAATGGGTTACATTTTTAGGGGTTTAAGTGGTTAAATGGGTTAGGGGTTAAGGTTTTAGGGGTTAAGGGTTAAGGGTTTAGAGTTTTAGGGTTTATGGTTTAAATGGGTTAGGGGTTTAGAGGTTTAGGGGGGTTAAATTGGTTAGGGTTTGTAATTGGGGCTCAAATATAGTTCACCGACGAAAATTGTTGTTTTGACAAAGTGAGAGGCCTATGAGGTTTGTTGGCTTACAATGCAGTCTAAGTAATGGTTCATTTTGTTGATAATTCATTCTAAAATGTTGGAGGTGTTTTTTTTTATAGATTATGTTCAGCTATCTAGTGCCCTAACATGACTTGATAAGAATAGAGACTTGGTTCCTTCTCTTTTGAGTTTTTTTTGGAAGGCATTGATGTTGGTTGATTGATAAAGGAAAGCAACATTGAGGTAGGTAGTTTACCATTCTTTGTAATCAAGAAAAATCAAACGAAACTCTAATTCTTCCACGAGACAAAATTTCTACCATACCTTAATTTTACACACCTGTGCATGATTGATAAATTTGAAATCACACACTTATGTACTATAAATTCACCATTATCTAACCCACAACATTGTACTAGAGTCAAATCCAAACGTGTTTCCTTGGGTGCCATCACACGACATGACCTGACCTGACCCACCCGAAGGTGTTTCCTTGGGCGACCTCACATGACACGACCCGATCGGACTGGACCAGACTCACCCCAACCTGTTTTCTTGGGCTCCCTCACATGACCCAACATGACCCGACTTGGATGCATTCCTTGGGCACCCTCACACGACCCGACCTGACCCGATCCGACCTGCCGAAATGTTTTTCCTTCGGCACCCTCTTAGAATGATAAGAAACGACTTGACCTGACCCTAATGCATTTCCTTGGGCACCATCACATGACCCGACCTGACCTGACCCGCCCAAACATCGAAGGCACAAGGGATAAAATGACAAACAGGTCCCACGAATGGCCACAAGGAACATGGGCGGTCACAAATTAGCATTTTTGATACAACCTTCCTCACTCGATCTAACCTAAATGCATTTCCTATGTCACCCTCACACTGCATAACTCGAACCACCTGAACGAAGGGCACACAAGGGAGCAAACAGAAAATGGATCACACAAATGAGCACAAGGAACATAGGTGGTCATAACATATAATTTTTTTTACTACCACCATCACACAACCCAACCCAACCTGACCCGCCCTAACGCATTTCCTTGGGCGGCCTCACACGACATGACTCGACTGGACATAACCCGACCCACCCGAATGTGTTTCCTTGGGTGCCCTCACATGACCTGACACAACCTGACCAGGACGTGTTCCTTGGGTGCCCTCACATGACTCGACCTAACTCGACCCAACCCAGACACGTTCCTTGGGTGCCCTCACATGACCTGACACGACTCGACCAGATGCATTCCTTGGGTACCCTCACACGACCCGACATGACCCGAACTAACCGAATGACGCATTTCCTTGGGGGCCATCACACGGTATGACCCGACCCCACCCGACCCAAACGAATTTACTTGGGTGCCATCACACAAAAATGTCGTTATTTCGATGATGCGTTCATACACGTCACACATCCAACAACATCCCAAAATGTCTCACTTTCGACGGCAACCGAAAACATCTCTATTCTGATGCTCCATTCATAAATGTCATACTTCCGACAGAATCCAATAACATCACACTTTCGATTGCAAACCAAAATTTCACTATTATGACGATTCCAAAATAAACATCGCTATTCTGACAATTCTCCTAAGACGTCACTATTTCGATGATACCCATAAATGTCACTATTTCGACGATACTCCATAAACGTCACTAGAGCGACGCTTGTTGGTAGGATTAAAAAAATTGAGAAGAATTAGGGAACTTATCAAAACTCTCAGAAAATTTACCATATGTACTAGTGTGGCCTGCTTTGACAACCCAATATAGTTGGATCGTCTGTTGGAAGTTTTTCTCGATAAGTGTGTCCATGATCCAGTCGGTTGTGGCTTGTTCCATGTAGTATGATTTTAAATCCGTGGGTATGAGCTATTCTGAAAAGTCGAATGTGTCCAATAATGGTGGAAAGTATGACTGTATGTGGTCCAAATTGAACAATGGGTGTAGACCAAGGAATCGTGGGATGTTGAGCTTGAATTCATTGTATCTTGCAGCCTTCGTGGTGTTGCATGGCCCATAACCAAGCGGGTAAAGCTTTCGGTGTTGTCCAGCAAGATGCTCCTTCTATAGACGTATCCAAACTTTTTCACCCACCTTAGACATGTGTGGCACCCAATTCTTATCATGTCTTTTCTTGTACATAGAATTGGCTCTATCTAATTTTTCATGGAACTGCTAGTGAAAATTTTGAATGTGCTCACTGAATATTTTTTCTCTATCAGCTTTGGATTGGGCATGATCCAAATCTCCCTAAGTAGTTGCAAATTGTATGGCCACATCAATGGGGCATAGTGGCTGGAATCCCAATCCCACCAGAAAGTGGTTGTGTCATGTTGAGCTATGGCAAGATGAGTTGTAATTTTACTGGACATAGAGAAGGGTTTCTTCCCATATTCGAGTATGATTTGAGTTTTACATGTGCAGAATGTGCATGAAAATCCTGTTGACGACCTCTATTTGGCCATCAATTTTGGGGTGGAAAGTCATGGACTTAGTGAGCTTGGTATTCCCCATGGACCAGAGACTTGACCCAAGTGTACTTAGTAACCTCTTGTCCCGATATTAGCTAATGTACTGTAGGATCCCAAAGTACACCCACACTCGTTCAAAGAATATTTTATTTATGGCTTCTATTGTGATACTCTTCTTGTAGGCCGCCAGAATGGCAAGAGTAGAGAATCTATCAATGACCACGAAAACACAACCATTTCCATGCGTAGTAGAAGGAATACTTGTCATGTAATCCATGGAGATGGATTCCCAAGGTCAACTAGGAGTAGGCAGAGGATTATATAGGTTTTTATTAATGATGGTTGGTTTGGAAATGGTGCTGGTAGTGCAGGATCTGATGTAATTCCAAACATCTTATCGAAGGTTCAACGAATAAAAATACTCCTGCAGTACTGCCACTCTTTTCTCTACCCTGAAATGTGCAGTGACCTGCCTGTAGTGCTCTTCCAAAATACCCTTAGCACATTTTCTTGAAGGAACACAAAGGTGTCCTAGGTGGCATAACAGTGCATCCTACAGGTGATAATTTAAAAATTGCGCGCCTTCCAGGAGAATTTGGTATGTGATTCCAAATTCTGGATCACTCTTGTAAAGAGTCAGCCACCTCGAAGTCTCATTCCGCCAAGAGTCAAGCACTGTGATCAACACCATGACCGACGATCGGCTGAGGCAGTATGCAACATTGTTGGTGATTCCATTCATATACTTAATTATCATATGGAACTATTTCAGGTATGTGGACCATTTTTTATGGCGATTATTTCACAAATTCCCTTGTTTCTATATGAACTACAAGGGTTGGTGGTCTGTGTGGATTACCTTTTCCTTCATTAGAATGTAATTCTTCTATTGTCGACAGATGTACACAACAGAATACATCTCTTTTTCATAGGTGGGATACTTTCAGACTATGTCTGAAAGTGTCTCACTGTGATATGCCGCTAGATGCCCCTACTAAGTAATAACTACACTAATAGCATAGTCGAAGGCATCTAAATTAATATCAAATGGTTGTTGAAGGTTTGGTAATGTGAGCACCAGTGCAGAGAAAAGTTGATGCTTCAAATCAACGAATGAATTATTTTGGAATTCATAACAAAAGAAATTTTCTTTCACCCATCCCTTGGTGACCTAAATCAAAGGCCAAGTAATATGAGATAATACCAACATGAACCTGCGCTAGAAGTTGGCAATACCCAAAAAATTGCGGAGCTTTGTTAGAGTAGTTGGGGCTGACCAATCTCGAATGACTTGTACCTTGGATGGGTCCACATGCACACACTTTTAATCAATGATGTACCCCAGATATTGAACCTTGAACATGCCAAAAGTGAATTTATTTTAATTGGCACACAACTCGTGTTGCCTTAGTGTTTGGAGGACCTGCCAAATGTGGTGGAGGTGCTCTTACCAACTCTAGTTGAAGATAAAGATGCCATCCAAATACACCACTAGGAATGAGTTGTTAAAAGGTTGCAATATGTCTTCCATAATCCTCATGAAGGTTGTGGGGGCATTTTTCAACCCAAAAGGCATGGCCAACCATAAAAAAAGGCCCTCCATAGATTTTAAGGCAATATTCCATAGATCGAAGGGTTCGATTGGTACATGGTCATAATCGAACTTCAAGTCAATCTTGCTAAAATATTTTACCCCCTCAATTTGGTCCAGAAAGTCGTCAATCCATTGAATCATAAACCTATTCTGAATAGTGATCTTGTTCAGCACCTGATAGTCAATATAGACTCTCCAGGTCCCGGCCTTGTTCTATAACAAAATTATTGGGCTCCCATAGGGCGATGAACTTCATGTAATTTTCCCTTTCTGCAACATCTTCTGAATATACCTCTTAATTTCATTGTTCTCCAGAACAAAATATCAATATATTGATGCATTAGGGAGTGTCGCACCCAGAGTCAGATAGATGGATTTCTTGAACTAACAATGTAGAGGTGCCCCTGCAGGAGAGTTGAAGATGTCCCTGTACTCCTCCATGACCTTGTCCATTTTTTGTTATCGTGTGTAGGAGCCCTATCTCGAGGCTGTGGCTACAATATTGTTTTTTTCTTGAGGGTGAATCATGAGGAAAAAAAATTTTCATATCTCAGAGATGATCATACTGCATTACTTCATAGTGATCAGAGACATGGTGGTAGGAATTTTTACCTCTGGTATCCTGTACAACATATTTCCTAAAGTAATAATAATAGTGTGAGGCCTAGATTCATACACATCATGTCGCTTCAACAAGTAAGCTTGGAATAATAGTACATCACAAACTTCAAGTGGAGAAACATCACACAATACCTCATCCATGAAGGGCTATATGTTGTAAGGGAGGCATAACTGTTGGCTAACATAGAGATCCTGTCCTTCATGAAGCGACCTTATGGTGTATGGGTGAAGGTGTGCTATGGTCGGTAGGACTAGTCACTTCACAAAATCTGCTTAAATTAGGTTATTTTGTCTCTCTCGATCAAAAATAAAATGTAGTGGAGAACCCTTCACACATATATATGAGTGGAAGAGACACTCCCCCTTCTTGGGATCTTCGAGCTCATCCTTCTCGATCTTAGTTGTGGAAAAAATGGAACTGGGCTCCAAATCAATAATTGAATTTCCTTTATCGTTCCCTTTATCCTGTTCTAACTCAGTGTCAGAGCATGAATTTGATTCAAAAGCCTTTATCTCAGCCACCAGTGTCTGTTCCACTCGACACTCACTCATGTTGTGAGTGGAGCTCTTATGGAACTCACACCACTTTATTGTGTCCTTCTCTATCTTGGTGTTTTTATTTTCTTTCGGCTTTGATGGGATGTCCTCAGTCGCCTTGACTTAGCTTTTTACTTTGTTTTTTGGTTTTGGGGCGCCTTTCCCTTACTTCGGATTCGCAGATTCAAAATACTTCTTCTTCTGTTTAAACTTCTGCTCGATCTTGACAGCATATCGATAGGCGACACCAAGCGTGGAGATGTCCAGAAACTCCAGTTTTTCCTAGATGTACTTATGGATACAGTCGCGGTACTTTGAGTACCAAATTATTCTCATAATCCTTGATGCCCATATTTGTGTGAAGGGAATCAAAACCATTTGTGAACCTCAACACATCTCCATCCCTTCGTTGTTGCAGCGTGGTCCAATTTATGTATTTATCTTCATATATACCAACAAGGTAATATTGTTCCTTGATGACGTTTTAGAAATAATTTCAAGTGGGTGTGCCTGAGATCAATGAGGGTTTCTCCTTGTCCTTTTGCTCAAATTATGTTTCCCACCATTCCTTGACATGCAGGGCGACATTTAGGAGTGAAAAAGTAATATTTACCTAGTTGGAAAAGTCATGAACTGGAAAATATCCTTCCATCAAATTTAACCATTTATCTACGGAATTTGTATCTATGAAACCTTCAATTATGGGAATTTAAAAGTTAACTTGTAACTTAAAAGGCATGATGCCTCTAGAGTGACTCCCATATGAATATTTATCTCTTGTGGCTAGTTGTCGAAGGGTATGGGAAAAGTTATCCATGATCACATTCTTTTGTTTCTCAAAGGCCTCCTCTAGTAATATTTTAAAGGATATCCTGCTCCCTCATATTTATTTTCCTCCACCATGGGAGGCCATCAGGTTTTGCGGGGATGATCTTTCAAAGGCTCAACCATATTTATCCCTAACTCCTTATACCCTGACCTCGTTGGGGACATGCAAAGAACAACTATGAAAGAGAATACCTCTTTGATACCACCGATTCAAAATTATTCAGAAGTGCAATAGAATATATATATATATATATATATATATATATATATATATACATAAACACAAAACTGTAGTAGAAATAAAACATTATTTCATTAATATCAAAGAATTGAAATATGCTTACATACAGAATGGAAATAAACTAGCTCGTGCGACGGTAGCTTATATATGAGAAGATATGTGGAGGCTACATGCCTATGAATTGTGTTAAAGTGAGGATTAAAGCTATTTTTATTATTGAAAAACAAGGGAAAATCATAAACAATCAAAATCATAACCTCAGGAAATAGAATTCCAGGAGTTTGTGGGCCCCTTTAGGGTGATTTTGGCAATTAACTTCTTGGGGTGGTAACTTAGTCATATTATCTATGTTTGGCATGCACAATACCTTGTTGTAAATATATATTCAAGAAATACAGTATTTTCCACATGCCCCTACCTATGTCCATTGGCTTGTTGCGAAAAAAAGAAACACCGTTTAGAGGGTCAAAAAAGCTTCAGAAGTTCAGGACTAGAAAAAACTACTAAAAATAGTAAATGTTGCTACAAACAAGGAAACTGATGAAACTGACTGGGGTTCTAGCTAGAATAGGTGGGTGGAAAGAATATCCTTGTGGATCAAACTACGCCCTCCCCCCCCCCCCCCCATAGGAAGCAATGGTCCCCATTTCGTGCAGAGCCTCCATTAGGTGAGGAAATTTATGTTGAACTTGGTCCCTGATGAACCACTTGCCCCGATGAAGGCATTTTCCTTCTTTAACAACTAGATATAGAAGGATCCTCTATTGGCAGTGTTATTGATATGTGATTCCATGATTTGATCAGTTGTGGCCTGTTCCATGTAGTCTGGATTTAATCATGTGGGTGTGAGTTGTTTTGCAATCTTAGATGTGTCAAATAATGGTCTAAAGTATAGTCAGATGCGCTCCAGATTGAAAATTATATGCAGACCAAGGAAAAATTGAATGTGGAGCTCGAATTCATTGTATCCTATAGCCTTGGTGATGGTGTATGACCCATATCAGAGTAGTCGAAGCTTGTGGTGTGGTCGAGCAAGGTACTCCTTCTAGAAATGTAGCCAGACTTTATCGCCCACCTGGAACTTGTGAGGAACCTGATGTTTATCATGTCGTTTCTTGTACATAGAATTTTCTCTATCCAACATGTCATGGAAACACTGGAAGATGTGTTGAATGCACTCAATGAATTTATTTTCCCTATCAACTTCAGATTGGACATGATCCAAATCTCCCTGAGTAGCTGCAAATTGTATGGCAACATCAATGGGGAAAAGTGGTTGGAATCCAAATCCCACCTGAAAGGGTATGTGGCCAATTGAGCTATTGAGAGCTCGGTTGTAGTTTTGTTATACACAGGCAAGGATTTCATCCGATGTGTGAGGAATATCTAAGATGTACATGCCCATAATTTCTAGGATCATATTGTTGATGAACTTTGTTTGGCCATCAGTTTGTGGGTGGAAATTCATGGAAATAGTGAGCTTGGTATCTAGCATCAACCAAATACTTGACAAAAATGTACCTAGGAACATTTTTTCCCAATCTAAGATAATGGATTATGGGATCCAAAGATTCACCTACGCTCATTCAAAGAAGAGTTTAGTAATGGATTCTATTGTGATACTCTTCTGGAGGCCACCATAATGGTCATCTTACATAATCTCTCGACAACAAAAAAAACATAGTCCTTGCCATGCCTAGTAGAAGGAAGGTCCGACATGTAATCCATGGATATGGATTCCTAAGGTTGAGTAGGAGTAGGAAGAGGAATATGTAGGCCTTTCTTGTTGATGTTCGATTTGTAAATGGAATATGAAGTTCATGATCTGATGTACTTCCCTACATATTGTCGAAGGTTCGACTAGTAAAAATACTTATGTAATACTACCATTATTTTTTGTATCCCAAAATGTCCAGTGAACCGGATGTAGTGCACTTCCCAAATCATTTTTTCATGTTTTCTTGAAGAAACACAAATGTTTCCTCGGTGGCATAGAAATTCATCCTTTAGGTGTTAATTTGCAACTTTATTTCCTTCTAGTAGCTTCTCGTATGTGTGGCCAAATTCTAGATCACTCTTGTAAAGATTCGGCCACCCCGTAGTCTCGATCCCAGAAAATTTGAACATAATGGTCAATGCCATGAATTGCGTTCAGCGAAGGCAGTATGAAATTTTTTTGGTGTTTCCTTTCTCGTACTTAATTTTTATATGGAACTGTTGTAGGGATGCAGGCCATTTATGATGGCGATCGTTCTGCAACTTCCCTTTTTTTTGTATGAACAGAAAAGGTTAGTGATTTGTGTGGATGATAATTTCCTTCCTGATAATGTAATGCTTCGTTTTACGATAGGCCTTGACAATGGAATACATCTCTTTGTCATACGTCGGATACTTTATAACTCTGTCTGAATGTTTCTCACTATGATATTCCACTAGATGCCCCTGCTGAGTAAGAACTACACTAATAACATAGTCAAAGGCATATGTATTGATCTAATATGGTTATTTTAGGTACAGTAATGTGAGCATTGGTGCAGAGCAGAGTCAATTCTTCAAATTGGTACAAAGAAAACTTTTCTTTCACCCCTCCCTTAGTGACTTGGCATAAAGGCCAAGTGATATGAGAGAATCCTAACATGAACCTGTAGTAGAAGTTGAGATCTATTAAAGTGGTTGGTGCTGCAAAATCCTGAATGACCTATATCTTGGATGAGTCCACATACATACCTCACCCATCAATGATGTACCACAGATATTGAACTTGGTTCATTGAAAATGTGCATTTCACCAAATTGGCACACAACTTGTGTTGTTGTTGTGTTTGGAGGACCCAGCGAATGTGGTGGCGATGCTCTTCCCAACTCTAGATTAATATCAGGATGTCATCCAAATACGCCACAAAAATGAGTTTTTGAAAGGTTGCAAGATTTATTCCTTCGACCTCATGAAGGTTACGAGTCCATTAATCAATCTGAAAGGAATGACAAACCATTCCAAAATGCCCTCGTTATATTTGAAGGAAATCTTCCACACATCGGAGGGTTAGATTGGTACGTGGTGATAATAATAATTTAAGTAAATCTTGCTAAATTATGTTGCCCCCTTGAGTTGGTGAGCAGTTCATCAATCCGTGGAATCAAATATCTATTACAGACAATGATCTTGTATAGTGCCCAATAGTTAATATAGAGTCTTCAAGTCCCATCCTTCTTCTGTACCAACACGATCGGGTTCCCATAGGGTGATGAAATTTTCCTAATTTTCCCTTTCTACAATAGCTTCTGAATCTTCCTCTTGATTTCATCATTCTCTAGAATCCAACATCGATAGATAGGTCCATTGGGTAGTGACACACCTAGTTTCATATCAATGGATTTCCTGACCCGACTATGTATACGTACCCATAGGGGAGAGGTGAAGATGTCCTTGTACTCCTCCATGAAATTTTCAATCTGTTGTTGTCGTGCATAGGAGCCCTATCTCGAAGCCATGGCCACAATATTATTCTGGCTCTGAGGCTCAATCAGAAGGAAAAAAAATTCTCAGTCTGGGAAATTATCTTATTGCATTCCTTTGTGGTGATAAGAGAGATTGTGGTATGAGGTGCTACCTTCGGTGTCATGTACAACATAATTTCCAAAGTAATGGTAATAGTGAGAGGACCACATTCATAAATAACATGTCACTTCCACAAGTATGGTTTGCCTAATAATACATCACAATCTTAGAGTGGAGGAAGACCACACAATACCTCATCCGTGAAGGGCTTGATGTTGTATGGGAGTCGACACTGATAGCTAACGTGGAGATGTCATCCTTTGTGAAGCCACCTGATGGTGTACGAATGTAGGTGTGTTTTGGTTGGTAGGACTAGATACTTCACAACCTCTACGAAAATGAGGTTCTTTTGGCTCCCTTTGTCAATAATGAAAGGTAGTAGAGAACCCGTCACCCAAATTTGTGAGTGGAAGAGGTGCTCTCGATCATATAGATCTTTGGGCTCATCCTTCTGGATATTTATGGTGGAAAAAATGGCACTGTGATCTGCATGAATAATATGCCTCCATTTTTCATTCCCCTTATCGAGTTCACACTTAGATTTGAAGCGTGCATTTGATTAAAAATACTTTATCTCACTGACCAGTGACTTCTTGGCTCAACACTCACTTGTCTTGTGAGTGGAGCTCTTATGGAACCCACACCACCTTCCCGTGTCCTTATTTGTCTTTGTGGTGTTGTTACTTTCTTGTGGCTTCTATGGGATGTCCTGGGTGGTCCTGACTTGATTTTTTCCCTTTTTATGCGATTTGGGGGTGCCTTTCGCTTTCTTTGGTTTGAGAGATCCAAAGTCTTGCTTCTTCTTTTTTTTAAATTATTCTTGATCTTTAAAACATATCGATAGGCTCAATTGAGTGAGTAGATGTCTAGGAACTCCATTTCTTCTTGGATGTACTTATGTAGATAACAAAAATAATTGAGTACAAAATTCCTCTCCTAATCCTTGATTCCCCACTTCGTGTGAAGGCATGAAAACCATTTGTGAACTCTAGCACATATTGATCCCTTCCCTCTCGCACCATTGTCCACTTTACTTATTTATCTTCATAGCAACCAACATGGTAATACTACTCCCTGGTGGCATCTCGGAAATAGTTTGAGTGGGTGTGCCTGAGAACAATGATGGTTTTCGCTTGTCCTTTTCCCACTAGTCCTTGACATGGGGGGCGACTCTCAGAGGTGAAAAATTAATATTTTTCCAGTTGGAAAAGTCATGATGTGAAAAATATCCTTCCAACAAATTTAACCATTTATCTACGACATCCACATCTTTTTTTCCTTCAAATATGGAAATGACAAAGTTAACTTGTACCTTAAAATGCGTGGCACCTCCATAGTGGTTGTTGGATGAAGATGAGTCACCTATGGTTAGTCGTTGAAGGATCTGGGAAAAGTTATCTATCATTGCATTCCTTTGTTTCGCAAGGGCCTCCTTAAGCAATATTTTTAAAGGATCTCCTACAACCTTGTATTTAATTTCTTTTTCCATGGGAGTTTGTTGGGGTTTGCGAGGCTGCTATTGCAAAAATTCAACCAGATCAAGCCCTAACTCCTTATACCCTGACCTTGTTGGGGACATGAAAAGAAACACTGAGAAAGAACATACCACTTTGACACCATAGATCTGATTTTATGAAGGAACGTAATAGAATGCATATATAGACATAAATGTAGAAGTGATACAAAAATACAACTTTATTTCACTAATATCAAAGAACTGAAATATGCTTACATACAAAATGGAAACAAACTATCTAGGGTGATGGTAGCTTATCTATGAGAAGATATGTGGTGGCTACATGGCTCTGAACTATGTTATAATAAGGCTTAAGGGTATTTTTACTATTAAAAAACAAGGGAAAACCCTAAACGACCAAAACCCTAATCCAAGGAGATGGAATGAAAATTTTTTGTGGGCCATGGTTGGGTTAGTTGGGAAGAAAAATTCCTAGGGTTGTGACTTGGTCATATTATCTCCATTTGGTGTGTATGATACCTTTTCCAAAATATCTCCTCGAGTACTACAATATTTTCCACATACCCCTACCTATGGCTAAGGTCTTGCTGCAAACCTAAAAAATGTCATTTAGCGGGTAAAAAATACTCTATAAGTTCAAGACTCGTAAAAGTTGCTAAAAATACTAAATGTTTCTATAAAAATGGAAACTAATGAAATTGACTAGGGGTCTAGGTGGAATAGGTGGGTGGCCACCAATATCCACCTCAATCAGTCCTCCCCACTTAGGAATAAATTGTACCCATTGCATGTAGAGCCTCCATAAGGTGAATAATTTATGTTGAAATTGGTCCCTCATGAACCACTTTCCCTAGTGAAGGAGTTGGCCCTCTTTGACAACTCAATATAGCTGCATCCCCTATTGGTGGGTGTTCTTGATCTGTTTGTGCATGATCCAATATTTTGTGGCCTATTCCATGCAATCTGAGTTTAACTCCATGGGTGTGAGTTGTTCTGCAATGTTAGATGTGTCTAGTAATGGTCAAAAGTATGGTTAGAGGCAGTCGAAATTAAACATAGGGTGTATACCAAGGAATGGTGGAATGCTAAACTCAAAGGAATTGTCTCCTAAAACCTTGCTGATGGTGTATGACAGATATTAGTGTGAGTGAATATTGCGCTAGTGTCCAGCAAGGTGCTCCTTCTGCAAATGTAGCCAAACTTTTTTACCCATGTGGAACTTGTGTGGCACCTAATACTAATCATGTTGTTGCTTGTACTTAGCATTGGCTTGGTCAAATATGTCATGTACCTATAGGCAGACTTGATAAATGCACTCAATGAATTTTTTTGGCCTATCAACTTTGGATTGGACAAGAGTTGAATCTTCTTGAGTAGCTACAAATGGTATGGCCACATCAATTGGGCATAGTAGTTGGAATCCCAATCCCACCTAAATGGGGATGTGACTAGTTGAGCTATGGAGTGCTTGTTTGTAGCTATGGTAGACATACCGAAGGCTTTCATCCCATGTGTGAGGAATATTTGAGTTGTGAAGGCCCAGAATGTGCACAATAATCCTGTTGAAAACCTTTCTTTGTCCATTAGTTTCGAGGTGGAAAACCATGGAGTTAGTGAGCTTGGTATTTAGTATTGAATAGATAATTGACAAAAATGTACTTAGGAACATGTTGTCTCGACATGAGATAATGGACTGTGGGATACCAAAATTTACCCACACACATTCAAAGAAGAGTTTAGTAATTTATTCTGCTATGATACTCTTCTTGCATGCCACTAGAATGGCCCTCTTAGGTAATTCGTCGACAACCATGAAAACACAGTTGTTGCTATGCTTAGTAGAAGGAAGGGCCGACATGTAATCAAAGGACATGGATTCCCAAGGTTGAATAGGAGTAGGCATAGGAGTATATATGCCTTGCTTCTTGATGGTATGTTTGGAAATCGTGTAGGCAGTGCAAGATCATATGTACTTCCCAACGTCTTGTCAATGATTCCTCCAACAAAAATACTTCTGCAATACTGCCACTATTTTCTCTACCTCGAAATGTCTAGCGATCCGACTATAATGCAATTACCAAATTATATTTGCATTCTTGCTTGAAGGAATAGAAAGGTTTTCCAAGTGGACCAAGTGGAATACAAATGCATCTTGGAGGTGATAATTTTGGACTTTCTTGATTTCTAGGAGCGTCTGGTATCTATTGCCGGATTCTGGATCACTATTGTAAAGAGTAGGCCATCCTGAAGTTTTGTGCCCACAAGATGTGAGCACAATGATCAGTGCCATGATCCACATCAGTAATATGCTTCCCTTTTCCACTCCTCTTATCGGGTTTCAACTCACAGTTAGAGCATGCATCTGATTCTAAAGCCTTCAACTTGGCCACCAGTGATTTCTTGGCTTGACACTCACTCATGTTATAAGTGGATCTCTTAGGGAACTAACACCACTTTCCTGTGTCCTTCCTTTTCTTCATGGTGTTTTTATTTCCTTGAGGCTTCTATGGGTTGTCCAGGTTCACCTCACCTTGGCTTTGTCCTCTCTTTAGCGGTTTGGGGGCACCTTTCCCTTGCTTCAAATTCACAGATCCAAATTCTCACTTATTTTGTTTAAACTTCTGCTATATCTTGACAACATATCGATAATAGAAACCTAGCAGGGAGATGTCCAATAACACCATTTCAATGTGGATTTACTTATGTAGACAATTGTGGTACTTGAGTACCAAATTTTGGTCAGAATCCTTGATTCCCACTTTCGTGCGAAGGGCATGAAAACCATTTATGAAATCTGACACATATTGGTCCCTTCCTTGCCACAATGTTGTCCATTTTATGTATCTATCTTCATAGCTACTGACAGGGTAATACTTTTACTTGATGCCATCTCAGAAAGGATTCCAAGTGGGTGTGACTTTGAATAATGAGGGTTCCTCCTCATCCTTTTGCTCACAATAGGTTTCCCACGAGTCCATGACATTGGGGGAGGATTTCAGGAGTGAAAACGTAATATTTTCCCAGTTGGGAAAGTCATGAAATCAAAAATATCCTTCCAACATGTTTAACCATTGATCTATTACATCCACATCTATCTATTACATCCACATCTATCTAGCCTTCAAATATGGGAATGTCAAAGTTAACTTGTACCTTAAAACTCATGGCGCCTTCAGAGTGGCTGCCAGATAAAGATGTGTCACTTGTGGGTCGTCGTCGAAGGATCTCGGAAAATTTATCCATCATGATTTTTCTCTATTTCTTGAGGGCCACCTTGAGAAATATTTTGAAAGGTTATCCTCCTCCCTTATCTTTCTTTTCTTCCACCATGGGAGGTCATCGGGTTTTACGAGGTTGACCTTGCAAAGTGTCAACTAGATCAACCCCTAAATCCTTATACACTAACTTCATTGGGGACATGAAAAGAAAAATGAGAAAGAAAAGACCGCTCTGATACCATTGATCCCAAATTATGCAGGAATGCAATATAATACATACATAGACATAAAAAAAGAAGTGTAGCAGAAATAAAACTTTCTTTCATTAATATCAAAGAATTGAAATATGCTTAAATTCATAATGGAAATAAAATAGCTCGGGCGATGGTAGATTACCTATGAGAAGAATGTGGCGGATAAATTTCCTTTGAATTTTGTTATAATGGGGCTCAAGGGACTTTTTATTATTGAACAACCAAGGAAAACCTTAAACAACCAAAACCATAACCTAGGAGATAGAACACCAAGAGATTGTGGTCCTCGTTGGGGCTAGCTTGGAAGCCAACTTCCTGGGGTCATAAATTGGTCATATTTTCTTTGATTGGCACATATTGTATTTTTTCAAAAATTTCATATCTGAGTACTACAATATTTTCCAAAATCCCTTGAGAATTGTTATGGGAATGCTTTGGAGTTCAAAAAAAAAATTTTAGGGGGTGAAAATCTCTATAAGTTCAAGAACCAAAAAAAACTAAAAATAATAAATTCTTCTATAAAAAATGAAAACGATGAAACTGACGGAGGGTCTAGTTGGAATAGGTGGGTGGCTACCAATATCGACCTGGATCAAGGAGTGGTTTCATCTCATCATGATTGACGAGTCCTACAATGTTTACATTTTACTAGTCGAGTGAAGGGGTAACTAAACATATTTTTCAAATTTAGAGAGTCTGAAAAAGAAATGAAACATAAAATCCAAAGGTTTTTTTTTCGTAAATTTAGTGAAAATGTTCAAAATAATACAAGGGAGAACCTTTTTAGTCATGATTGACTAAAGTATAAATTTTTTAGTAAACACTCTATGCAGTGCATAAAAAGGGTAAACTTATATTAGGGAGACGTTTCTTCATATTATTTTACAAGCACGGAAGAAACAAGTTTTCTCAACAATATTTTCATATTTCAGGAGTCTAAAAAGAGCCTAAAGAGGACTCTAGGGGGTTACTTTTTTTTTTAGTTTTAACGAGCCTGAAAAAGTGTTATAAGTGTACTGAATAAAATATTCTCATGTATTTACAAGCACGAGAAGGAACAAGACTAAGCTTGAGATAAGATTAATTCTTACATGATATTGAAATTGAGAAACATTTGTGCTCGAGATAGGTGTTATAGTAAAATTTGTCACCATGATTGTTAGTTCGAATATCTCACCATCTCATGGTGTGTCTCAAGTGAATTCCGTATGAATCTTGAACTAAAATCATACCAAGGACAAAATGAATTTTGGTTTTCACTGCTTAAAAACCCTTTTTGAACACCTGCGCGGTTTTCCTGAACAAAAACCCGTGCATGCATAGTTTTTTTAACAAAAGCTATGCAAATATGCACAATTTATTCCACTAAAAGTGTGCAGGTCCATTAATGCACGTAAAAATAAAAAATTAAGTTCGAGAAGCTTTGGTTTAGGAATATTACCGAAATTATAAACCTCAAACCGCTACATATGTGCACCTCATCCCTTGGTATATGGAACTAAAATTCTTTTCTTAAGGATCAAATCCCTTGAGAAATAGAACTAGAAACCTCCTCATCCTCCCTATAAATTTAGTATAGGACTAAAGGAATGGGAGACTTTCGAGACTTTTGGGATTGGAATTTGTAAACTCATGCTGCTGGTTTTTGGGTATGAAGATATTTTCTCAAGTTGTAAGATTTCTCTTTTGATTCTTGATAATACATATGGATTTATTTTTCTCATTGTCTTGTTTCTAAATTCATTGAAATTATGCCAATACTTAGTCTCCTTGATCACTAAGTTGAACTCGTATTATTGATTATTATCTATTGCAGGTGCTTTGATCCTTTGCATTGTTTGTGATTGTAAGTTCTTCTCAGCATTGAAGGATTTCTTTGGAGTGAAATACAAGAGAATACATCAAATGTCTTGTTCAAAGATAGGAGCATAACCTCTGCATTTCTGAGTTATAATAATTTGAATGGTAATAGTTTATAGGATGAGGTATTCAAATGGTTGTTTGTTTCTAGTTACCTATTGGGCTACTAGGGAGATATATTTGGTACGCAAGAGGGATTAATCCAGAAAACAATAGGTTTCAATTTTACACAGACTTGAAAGAAAGAAAAAAATGTGCTTGACATAGGCTCCATGCCCCCCAACATAATGGAAAAGGCCAGTGGTATAATTCAAGCATGATGATTAGAGACACATATCCCCCAAACTTTGTTTCATCCACTGAAGTATATTTTTGGTTAATAATAGGCGGATGAAATGAAGGTTCACTTATGAGATAAAGTGAAAGACTCAAATCATTATTCGCAAGGTCTATTAAAATAATAAAATCAATTAGAGGAGTATCTATTTCATATTTTAATAATATTGACACGAGAAAAGGAATATTCTCATATGATATTGTTTCATTTTTTAACAATCTTGACATGAGAAAAAATATGCTCACTGCAACGTGTTTCATTTTTGATAAAATTGGCACAAGATAATAACTATGATCACCACACCTTATTTAATTTTTAATGATATTCACAAAAGAAAATAACTATGTTCATGGCACCTTGTTTCATTTCTTAATGAGATTCACACAAGAAAAGGAATTATGCTTATGACACCTTGTTTCATTTCTTAATTAACTTTACACAAGCAAATAACTATGCTCATATCACCTTCTTTAATTTTTTAACGAGCTTGAAACAAGAAAAATTATGCTCACCTCAAACAATAAAAGAACTATGGTCATGGCACATTATTTCATATTTTAACGAGTTTGAATCAAGAAAAGGAACTATGCTCATCATACTTTATTGCATTTTTTAAAGAGCTTGACACAAGACAAACTATGCTCACCGTACCTTGCTTAATTTTAACAAGCATGATAAAAGAAATGAACTATGCTCATGGAACCTTGTTTCATTTGTTAACGAGGTTGACACAAGAAAAGGATCTATGCTTATGATGGAATGATTCATTTTTTAACGAGCTTGACACAACAAAAGTAAATATTCTCATGGAACGTTGTCATGGATTCCAAGAAGAAAATTTTGTGAAAGGAATACATGCCAATGTACACATCTCGATCATGGCTTCCAAGAGGTCTTCATCGGATGGAAGAACAATTCCCTAGAAGGAATACACGTGAAGGGACTCATTATGGGTAGGAAGATCAAGCTCCAATGTCCATGTTGAAGGGTTTATCATGTCACTTACCGGATCTAAGTCAAAATCAATTGAGCACACAATTAGAGGTTAATTTTTATCGGTAAGTGAAGGCATGGGACAAATTGCAATGCAATTAGCCTGTGGTGGGGTGGATAAAACTTATGTATAAGTAACATTAAGGAAGGTTGGATGGTTGGTAGTTAGATGATGACCAATAAATAAAAATTTATCAATAGTCATAGTGTCACCATAATGGAGGAACACATCAAATGAAAGAGAGTGGACAAAACAAGTTTCATTGCATAGACATAGTCTCACGTTAGGAGAAAATTGAAATCCAAAGTGCTTTGGAGCACCATGAAATCAATATAAAAAAATTTTCCTTCGAAGGTAATGGGTAGATAAGGAAGGATATTGGAAGGTTCACTGGATATTCTGTTAAAATCTAATAGATTCTCAGTAACAAACAAAATATGAGGGGAACCAAAATATTTCCAATCCATTGAGGATAAAATACTAATAGAACCACCTTAATCTATAATAGTGTCACACACGTTCTTATCAGAAGCCTTCAAAATGATTTTGAAAAGGTTATAATAAGAGAGATGTGGCTCTATCACCCTATTCCAATGAAAGGAAATGACCTCATTACTTGAAAGTAGTTCTTTTGAAGTGGGCGAAATTCCCCCTTGTGCAGTGGAATATGGAGTAACAAGAAGAACATGTGTGGTATTAACTTCACTCTCTAAGGGGAGAGTCGAACAAATATAGAATTGATTCAACCACTTCATCATCCAATGGTTCATGAACCTTAATGACATGGGTTTCACGCTCCAAGAGAAGAGTAGGATTAACCGAACTTAAAATGGGATCAATAAATATGTCATATGGCGATAGTTTGGGAGAAAACTTAATAAGGGAACTAGTTGGAAAACATTGTTGAGAAACAATAAGGTTTTCAAAAAATGTAGAGGCTTCATCCACATGAGTGAAAACATTATTTTGATGACTCCCTTTGCATAACCTTCAAGGAATCCTAACTGTACCCTTTTTCCCTAGAGGCTTATAATCACTAGTTTAAGGACCAACACAAAGTTGATGAGAATTTTTAGACCACACTTCTAAGGTTTTAGGTATACTAGGAGAATACTTAAGAATGTGGGAAACCTTAAAAGTATTGCAAGGGTATTTAAGCTTTCAATTCATGTTGGATGGTTCCTCAACATTATCAAAACTAAAATCAATGGTTGGTTGGTTGACCTCTTTCCTATCTTGCTTCTTCTTATTCTTCTTCTTCTTCATTTTCTTTCTTCTTATTGGCCTCCTCATTAGTAGCATTATGAATTTCACCAACAAAATAAGAAGAAAGGGTAGAATACACGATGGGCGAAGAAGGTAAAGGGTCCAAAATATGTTGTTTTTTTTAGATGAAGTGTCTGGTTGAGGGGAGGAAACTTGGGTATTTCGAACAAATGTGGTTGGAAAAAACCATATTGGTAAACATATCGTGAATATGGAAAGGGACAACATAGCCATATAATGAGGAATAACACATCCAAAAAGAGGAGAAGGACAACGATCCCCATTAAAGTGGGTTCCATGATTGGTAAATTCTAGAACTATTTCCATAGTGAATTTCAATTACGAATTTTTAACAATGTGCGATAGTTGAATCCATGATTTTAATCAATCAAATAAACAATAGTAGTAAAAGGGTCACTAGGTATCAATCGTTTACCAAGTTGATGTGAACTACAATATACCATTCTATAGATGTGGGAAACATCCTCGAATGTTGTATTTAGTGTATCACATAGAACAAGGCATCTGATTTGATTACTTATGGATGGTTTGTAACCTAGAAGGGGACTTCCTATATGCCCAAGGGTATGTGGAAGCATAGTTCATGTTAATGTTGTCTAATGCATAACTGTATGATGGGAAGCATTCCTATATACTCATCATACATGGAGAAGCTTTCTATATACCCAAAGGTATGTGGAATCATGATCCTATATACTCAGATGTACGTAGAATACCAACCACCTACAGAATGTAACACTGACAAGAAATGACAACATCTATGTTTATATACTACATAACACATCTTCTAACCTATACCCACACTAAAATTGATTATTATTGATCAATTATTTATTTTAAATACTTTGATTGATATTATTGTATCTCTTTTCCTTGAAGTTAATTAGAAACTAATGCAACGAATATGAAGCTATAACCTCTTCAATTCAATGAAATCTTATTTGTAGCAAGCAATAAATCTTTTCAGACAACCTGAATATGCAATGATTCCATTTTTAAAACAAATTTCAAAAGAGAAACCAAATAACAATTCCAAGAAAAATATATTCCAATCAAGTCCCAATAATTAACAAAGTATTTCTCTCTTTTGGTGTTCTAAAGAAAGAATAATAATATTTAATTCAATCTTATAAAATAATTTTTTTTTAAATGAATCTATATTTCATGAGAATTACTAACTTTTCAGTTGATGAAATAATTCTTTACAACATGCATAAATTAATATTTGATTAGGTTTACTGAAAGAAAATACACTCATATAATGAATTCCAAAAGCAAAAGACGCCTTTTTGATAGATCAATAAACCAATCAAATCCAAAACCCCAAAAATGTAAAGATAAGTAAATTTTTTCAAAAAAGAAAATTAAATACAACAATTCAAAATTAAGGTTTACTTTTCCTATATGAAAATAAATTCAAAAAATCACTGAAAGAAAATAATTCTATATCGAGAATAAAAGAATCCTAAAAATTTTCAATTTTCTAAGGTTGTCATAGATAGATCTTCACACCAGCGTGGTGGTGCAGCTATAACACAAGAAAAATGAAAAAAAAAAAAATCAATTGTCACACTGTCATCAAAATAAACCTGCGACAATGTCCAAATGTCGCACTTTCATCATAACCTAGGCACGATAATTCTTAATTTCCAATACTATTCTCGAAATAAAAGTGCGATGAATATGATATGCAAATAAAACAGAAAAAAATGCTCAAAAAGGTCCAAAAGCCTAGATTTTAATAATACAAATACAATCCCTAGAGTATTGGAAGCCACATAAGGCAAAGAAAGCCATTGAAGATATAAATGTTCCCCAGTATGGTTTCCAATTTTGCTATTTGAAAAATCCCTCTTGCAGACAAGAGAAATCTCCCTAGACTCAATGGTCAAATCTAGAACAAACAAGACAATGCATACTATCTTTCTCTAGTAAAGTTTGAACAAGACTTACTTGTTTTTAATGAAATAGGTCTTCACTTTGATCCTCTTCCTGGTTAATGTTCTTCTCCACTTCAATATCCAAACATTGGAACATGCAACAACAAAGAAAAAAGAAGGATCAAATAATACTATGGATGAATAAGTTCTAACAAATACTAATCAGAATATTAAGGGCCGTTGATACATTTAATGCAAACAATAAGAAAATCATGTCCGAAAAATAGTATATATTGTATTAAGAAATAAGAGAGAGAAATTACAACCAAGACCTTGATGCCATATGCCTCTACTCAAATATCTCCAATCATTCCTTTGTATACAAGCTTTCAATATCAATTGGAGAGCATAAGGGGATAAACCAAGTACTCAAAAATTAAACCCATTTCATATGCCTCCACTCAAATATCTCCAATCCTTCCTTTTTATACAAGCTTTCAATACCAATTGGAGAGCATAAGGGGATAAATCAGGTACTAAAAAATTAAACCCCTTTTCCTTTGGTATGCACTATAGTTATAGGAGAGGAGGATGTTGGAGATCCATTTTCGGTGGGATGAGATCCAAACAAAATGTGGGAATAGGTTCCATAATGAGTGGGATTGGATTCATAAATCTTGATACAAGGTCAAGATAGGTAGGATCTCAAGTCCATGTTGTTGGGATAAGATTCCTCAACAAGGCTTCTAGAATTAATTTTTTATTTTTACCCACGTAGAAAGTTTGTCACACATTTTAATGAAAATAAGTGCAACAATTTTCGCATGATATAGTTATTTAACTTGCGTTATCATATTTTGTCATGGAGGAAAGTGTGATAATGACTAAAATTAGGGTTTTTTCATAATGTAATCCAGGATTTTTGTAATTTCTAGAATGGTGTTTCTTTCGGCTTTGTAGGGGATACCTAACAAGGGTTCATCAAATAGTAAGAGATCTATATTTATGGTCATTTTCCTAAGTGTGAAAAAATTACGTGTAACAATAAGGTTTCCACTTTTTAATATCTTATACTAATGCATAAAGCTCCTTTTCATAGGTATCATATATGAGAGGCTCACCATGAAAAACTTCATAATGGTAGTAGATAATATTTCTTCCCTACACAAATATTGTTGGCATATCATTTCCACTTGCATTAATCTCCCCCTCGAAGGGATAATAAAATTTTGGTAATGGAATAGTTGTTTTTTGACTAGTTTTCCCCTTTAACTTGTCAACAACATTCTATTGATCCTTTCCCCACTAGAAACTCTTGCCACTTCTTACTATGCATTGGATTTGTGTTGCTACTACTGAAAATGGGACTATAAATTCCCTCGTGTAGTATGTGGACCCGATGAAACTCGTAATGTCAGAAACATTTCTAGACATTGACAACTTCATGATGGTATCCATATTAGTAGGATCTATATCTTTGGCTCCCCCACCATTACCATGTCCTAAATACACTGAATATGTTGGGCAAACTCACGCTTCTTCATATTTCCTAGCAATTGGTTCTTCTTCAATGTCTTTAGAACTTTCATTAAATATGTGTGTTGCACCTCCGAAGTAGCACTCTATACCAATATATCATCCAAATACACAATAAAAATGAATATAAATATGGACACAATATATCATTCCTTAATGTCATGAAAGTATTTGGTGCAATGCATAAATTAAATGACATGACTAACCACTCATACAAAAATTGTTTATATTTGAAATAAGTTTCATATGTATCTTCTTCTTTGAATTGAATCTAGCGATACCCTATGGTTAAGTCTAGCTTATTGAAGTATTTTTCTTATTGCAACTAGTCCAAAAAATCATTTGTCCTTCGAAATGGGTACTATTTTATTAGCGTAATTTTGTTTAACACCACATAATGAATGCACATTCACCAAGTCTTTTTCTTATTTTCTATAATTATGATGCATGACAGACATGTTGAGGTACTTATTTGAATAACAAAATAATTTATCAATTGTTGTTATTGCTTCTTCACCTTGTTTTCTTCTATAAGGTGATGCGTATATAATTTCCTTTCTTGGAAATGAATAGTATAACTATAGTTGGATCTTCTGCTCCACTTCCTTCTTCAGGGGTACCCCTTAATGCTCTTAGAACACTCTCTTATGTGACTATATAAAATCATCTATTTTTTGTATCTCTTATTTGGTGCACCCATCTAGGGATTCCGTAACCCTCAATAACTCTTCTATATACTTTATTTCTATTAAAAAGAATAAAGCATACCTCTTTCTAGAACTGATCAATTTATTGGCTTAGTTGGTAGTTAGTAGTGAAATTTTAGACTTCCCCTTGTGTGCATTGATGCTTATATATTATCTATCCTTGATGATGAGGTATTTGTTGGCTCTGTCCATGAATATTGAATCTTATATGTACATATTAGGACTCTGAAACACCACTCAACATATATTAAGTGGAACTACATCCAATTATACTTTATCAATAAAATAACAATTGATAGACAATTTAATTTTATACTCTCTTGTTACCATGATTTTCACATTGTTATTTACCCACCTCAATGTATGTAGTCCTCAATGATCTCTAAACTCATTAAATCCCATTTTTTTACTATCTTTGATTCAATGGAGTTATCCTATGACCCTGAGGCATATAAATCATCAAATTTATTCTCCTTGACTCATATTTATATGGAAGATTTTTTACATGTCATATTCTTGTTACTCAAGAATACTCATACTCACCCCTTATACATTAATGTGTAGACAATATTCTCATCCACATTTGAGCACGTTTCCACCTTAATTCTTGAATCTATGGCTAAGTGATTTTTCTAATTCTTGTGCTTCTATGATTTATTTGGCTTCAGTTATAGATGTAGTCTCAAAAACTTATCCTCTTTGTGAACATCAACTTTGCAATTATTGTAGTGGTTTCTAGGATATTTAAAATAATTTTTATGGATACTATATTTTTATCCTCCCCCCCTTTCCATTTATTCTTCCCTTCTTTGGAATTTTCTTTTTGTTCCTTCTTCTTTGAACTAATTGATTATCCTTTCTTCTCTCCTATGTTTTCTTGGTACTATGCTTATACACAAGTATCATCCACCATTACAAGTATGAAAAACATATTTTACTTTTGAAATGTCTATGTAGACCCACAAAATACTTAAGGAGTATGTTTGGTTTCTTGGAAGAGATACCCAACATTATTTCGATCTTCGTAAATTTTGTAGTGTGCTCATGTACACATTTCCCCTATCTCTGTGTGAAGTCATGTCACTAGCTCCATTGGTCCTCTACATGCCTAATAGGGTATGAATGGAAATTGATAAGTTTTTTGAAATCCTCCAACTTTTATCCTAGGGCATCCTCTTCCATCCTCATGGTTTCCATGTGGCATTTCCAGTAGGTTATGACATGATCTAGTTTTAAAAAATAAAAATATATTTTCTATTTCTCCTCTCTGAGGTGTACACTAAAATAAACATTTAAATACTACAATGATTGATTTAATTAGAAAGTGTAAACATCACCTTGATATGGCTTGATTTTTATCTTCAATTCCAAAAAGAATAGAAATTGTGAATGGGTCACTCCACTCAAAACGAGATTTTTTATTTTATTTTTCATATATTACTTCTCTAGTTCTTCCATATCCCAAAATTTTCCCTATGATATGACCTCTAAGTTTAAACCTCCGTCTTCTCCAATTTAAACCTTTTTTGCTACAAATACCATAATGAGGTTCATATTACGGCTTAAATATACAACTAAGCTTTCAAACGTTGCAAAAATATCCTATATCATATTTCAAGGGTTAACAAAACTAGATTCGTCATCCATCACCATAGGTTTATAAATTTCTACTTAAACCATTTTGATCCCCTGCAACTCCCCATAATACACCTGAAAAAAAATGCTCTAATGTCAATATGGTGTGTAAACCCCCATTAATATTCCAGTGTACAATTCATCACAATAGATGAAAAAATATATTATTGAAATATAAAATTTATACCATGATTGTCAATTTTCATTAGAATTTTTGGATTTATTAAATCACTTTTTGTACTTTTGCATGCAATATATAAAATGAGGAAAAGAAAGCACAAATTATTCTATCACTCATAAACCATAATAACACCAAGATATGGTCTCAAAAGCTCTTTCAGGAGAAAAATAAAATAAAAGGTGAGGTTACTCTACTCTTCTTTCTCTGAATGGAAATGGTGAAAATATGAAGGAGTGAGACTTGTGGCTTATGAACTTGAAAAAAAAAAAACTATATGTTTTTCCCTCTCTCTATCCACTCTCATATTGTTTGGAATGTTATGGAACACAATGACCTATGATATAATCAAACCCTTTTCTTCCTAGTGGCTAATTTATAGAAATATGAAATATCCAACTGTGGTTTAAACTTGGCCTATTAAACCCTCAATATGAGTTACAACTCAACCTTTCTCAAATCTCCTTCTAGTGCTGATGTGGCTAGACCCTATTCCACAAGTAATGGGGGTTTACAATGTGTTTTCTTGAATTATAGGCTAGGATCAATATTTCAACTTGCAAGGGGTATAAATTTTGTGATTGAACTTCAATTTGTGTATTCCTTACACTCATGGAAAGTTATTTAAATTTAGAATAACATTGGTGGGTGCAACATTTAATTGAAAAAATTTTAGCCCCAAACTTTTTCATGCAAGGCCTCAAACTGGCCCTAAAATGTTCCAGAACCCAAATCTCCAAAATGCATTCCATTACTCAAATTGATCCTCTAAGTTCATTTTTCTATTTTTTCCACCTTGGAAGCATTGAGATGAATGAAAAAAAATACAATGATCCAATCAGGATATATCAACTTCAATGTAGAAAAGGAGTATAATTTTTTGATAATGATATTTATATTGTAACTTTACACAATGTTATCTACCTAGAGTTCTAAAACTTGCATGATTGGGTGATGAACCCAACGTAATGAAGTAAGATTTAAAAAAATACTTAAACCATATTATTTTTTAATTTGTGTACTTTTTGGATTTTTGAAGCCTCTTCAACCACTTCTATAGACTCAGAAGGAGCTATAACCATAGTAATTTATACTTATTTTTGTATTGTTATTGTACAAGAAAAAATCCATAAAAATCCAAGAATCCAATTCATACAACTCAAGCTCCTAGTTATAGCTTAAGATCTTAAAATAGATTGTCTACCTAATTTCAATCTCATGTTTATAAATCCTTTTATTAATGCTACCCATGTCTTCCTCTAAAGAATAAGTCATTGTGAAAAAAACATTTCTTGAAATTGGATTTAATCTGTTAGCACTAAAAACTTTTGGGGTATTCTAGATGTGCTCACATTTTCAATTTTCCTAAATGGAAGAGAGGGAGTATCAATTTAATAACAATCAAGGTTTTAAGGGGAAAATAAAGCAAGCTAACATAAATTTATAGAAATAGGAATGACCAAATTCAAAACTACCATTGAAACCATATAATCACAATCCTTCACATATATTTATGAAACCATGAGCCATAGCTAATACGTACACAAAGAATTTGTATTCACCCAATATTTCCTTATTGATTTATATTGATGTTTTACAATAGAGTGTGTAACCCTAAGTTAAACTACCAAATAAGATAAGGAAAACTATGCCAATCTAGTATCCATGTTAGCTCATTAATTATAAGTCACAATGCTTAACCATTTGTAGTTGACCTTGTCTATCACCTTCCATTCATTTTTGTTGTCCTTTAATGAATCTCTATTCTTGCTTACCACCATCCAATGTTTTCAAATTCCCAAAATGAAGGGCCCAACATCAATTTTTTTAACATTTACTTCAGGTAAATCTTTGATATTTTATCTATAAGGTGTTTTTGCAATACTTTTCAAAATATGAAATTCAATACTATATAAACAAGTGGAAGGTTGATTTGATGACAAACTGGAAATTAGATAAAATATTTCTTATGTGTTTCCTATCAATTTCTTGATGGGTAGTCAATGTTAATAATGTTTACATTTTAAGATATTTTCATCTCAAGAGATTTGATCCCTTTTGATGTTTGGTATATTCAAAGTTAAGATGGATCTACGTTGGTTTAATTCCAACCTTTAAATAAGTAGAATCTACTGATAACCAAGACAAGTTTACCTTAACTACTCACCAAAAATTAATCAAAGTAAAATGTTTATAATGTTTACATTTTAAGATATTTTCATCTCAAGAGATTTTATGCCTTTTTCGATTCGGTGGTTTGGATTTAAGGTGGATCTAAGATGGTTTAATTTCCCACCTTTAAATAAGCAGAATCATATTATCTTAAAAACTCAACAAAAACTATAAATAATCTTACGCTGTACGTCTCTGAGCTGCGCTGCTAGGTCAAGTTACTGAGCAGCATGGCTGCCCCTACGACGGCCTACCTAAGGCCCAATCCCATGGAGATGCAGGGCTCTCCCAAGGAGCCCCCTCTGCTGCCTTCTTCCCCTGCTTTTGATGCATTTAATCAGCTTCTGGCTGGTTTTCCCCTGAAGAAAAAAAGTGAAGCATCTAAATTCGTTAAGAAGCTCGAAGATATCCCAGAGATCTCTCTGCCTCCAAAGACCCCCATCGAAGTAGCTTTGTCTCCGGCTGATCGTGGTCTCATTGGCCAATTCATGGGACATTGGCCTTATTCGAAAACTACTGAGAAATGGGTCAACAGAAACTAGGCTCCTTTGATCAAGCAAAGTGTTACATCTTAATTTCTCAGGCAAGGGTTCTTCCTCTTTGAATTATCTTCCAAAGAAGAAAAATATTTGATCTTCCAAAATGGGCCATATTTCATGGGCCCTCAGGGCCTCTATCTGAACAAATGGACTTCGGATTTTGATCCGGCAGTCGATGTTCCCAAGGCTGTCTCGATGTGGGTTCGGCTCCCAAATATCCCAGTTCATTTCTGGAACTGAGACTCCTTGAAACACATCGGAAACGCTCTTGGGAAATTCATAGATCTAGCAAACAACAAGGACCAGTATGACTGTGCTAGAATCTGCGTAGAGGTAGATCTAGAGGTGGGCCTCCCAGAGGCAATCAAAATCAATGTCAGCAGCTGGTCTCATCTTCAGATCTTGGATTATGAGTAGTTTCCATTCAAATGCAGGAAATGCCATGTTCATGGACACTTTGCTAGAAACTGCCCATCCAACACAGAGCCAGAGAAAGGAAATGAAGAGGGTTGGAACCAAGTCAAGCGTACAAATATCAATCACAAAGGTCGAAAACTGGCAGAACCCAATGGAAAATGCCCTCTTTAGGCCAATGCTCAATGCCCCCCTCCCAAAAAGGCTCAAGAAAATAAGTTCGATCCTCTAAGCCAGAAAACGGAAGAAATTCAGGAGATTGAGACCCAAAAACCAGTCTCTCCAAGCATAGGGACTCCCTCAACCTCCCCTAAAGGAACAAGTGCTGAAGATCCCAAAGGCATGAATTTAGAAGATGAGGAAGAAGAACAGGAAACAGATGAGTCAGAGGAGGAAGGAGAAATAGTAGAGTCTCAAACCTTGGTAAGGAGATCCACAAGAGGTCGCAAAACTGACAGGGAAAAAAGAGAGCAGGAGACTTACAAAGACAAGCTACAGGGCAGCCAGCCAACTCTGGAAAAAATGCTAGCCTCAAAGTCTAGGATGATGAAAAATCAGCCTCAAGGCTCCAAGGGAGCCCATCAGAAACATAAATAATGAAGGTCATCTCCTGGAAATGTAGAGGTATGGGGAGCAAAGTTAAGGAAGAAGCCATTAGAAGCTTAATAAGAACAGAATCTCTAGACATACTTCTCATCTAGGAGACCAAGCTGGAAGATGCAGTCTTCCTGCATGCAAGTAAGAAACATTGGATCAAAAGCGAAGCAAGATCAATCTTTGCCCAGGGAGCCTCGTGAGGGCCTGGCACTCTATGGAATGCCAGAAAATTTGCAGTCATCTATGAGGCTAGCAACACTCATTGGTTGCTGCTTAAAATGCAGAATCTGGACACCAAAGAATATTTTGCCTTTTCAATGTTTACTCTCCAGTCAATGTTGGGGAAAAAAAGGACTGCTGGGATTCTATAAGGCAACAAGCAGACTTGGTAAACCTGGAAAATATAATTATTGCTGGAGATCTCAACCTCACTCTTCACTCGTCTGAAAAAAGAGGAGGCACCGTAGTCCGAGATCCGGCAAGGGAATGGGCGGAGGATCTTATGCTGGAATGGGAGTTGCTGGATATCAAAAATTCCTCCGGTAAGTACTCTTGGTCTAACAAAAGAGTTGTTCCAGGTCATATTGCTACCAAATTAGATATATTTTTCATCCAAAGCTCCTTTCTGTTACTAGGATTAGAACCTAGAATACAAATTCTCACAAAAAACATCTCAGACCATAAGCCCATAAAGCTAGAACACCTGTCCCATCTAGATGTGGGCCCTATCCCTTTCAGATTTAGTCCCCTCTGGGTCAAGTAGCCAGATTTCATGCAATTAGTCAAGTACTGTTAGAGATAGCCAGTCAAAGGATCTCCTTTATTTGTCTGGGAGGAAAAGCTTAGAAGGGTGAAAGGAGCTCTAAAATGATGGGCCAAAACCCTGTCCAATCCTGCTTCAGAAAGGAAAACCATAAAATATTCTCTAGCCTCTCATCAACTTCAAATGGAGAACGCTATAGTCACAGAGGAGCTTCTAGATGAAGAGGCTCAACTGCAGCAGAGTCTTCGTAAGGCCTGTTTAGCCAAAGAAGAATACTAGAGATTAAAATCTCGAAATCTTTGGCTCAAAGCAGGGGACAGGAATTCTTCTTTCTTCCATAAATAAGCCCAGGCCAGGAAATGCTTCAACACGATATCTGAGATCAAGGAGGATAACGTTACCCACAAGGAATTTGAGGACATCAGAAAGCAGCCTTTTCTCATTTTCAAAACTTGTATAGTAAGGACACTGATCTAGACCAATATTCAGATCTGTTAGACATTGTTCCATCTTCAATCTCTCCTCGTATGAATGAGATCCTTGAGGCCAAAGTTTCCAAAAAATAATTTAAAAATGCCCTCTTTTCCATGGAGCTAGATAAGGCCCCTGGACCGGATGGCTTTACTACCAGGTTCCTACACGTTTCTTGGTTTATAGTTGAAAAGGACCTATTCAAAATGGTCCAAAAATCCCAAGATAGTCAGAAAATCGGAGGCAACACAAAATCAACTTTCTTAGCCCTCATCCCCAAGGAGAAAGGCGCCAATAATTTCAACAGATTCTTTCTGATATCCTTATGAAATATAGGGTACAAGCTAGTCACCAAAGTAATTGCAAATAGACTGAAGCTCATCCTTCCCAAAATCATTCCGGAGAACCAAGGAGGCTTCATCCAAGGCAGGCAGATCGTGGACAACTTCACCCTTGTTCAAGAGGCAATTCACTCAAGTCTGCATCGAAATGAACAAGGTATGGTTATCAAACTCAACATAGCAAATGATTTTCATTGAGTAAATCATAGCTTTCTATTAAAAGTCATGGGAAAGTTTGTTTTTGGAGTAAACTTCATTAAATGGACCCGGGCATGCATCTCGGAGCCATGGATAGCTCCTCTAGTAAATGACAGAGCCACTGAATTCTTTAAATCTTCAAGAGGGCTTAGGTAGGGGTGTCCACTCTCCCCTCTGCTCTTTGTCATCCAAGCCTCTATCCTCAGTTTTCTTTTAGACAAAAAGATGCAAGATCAAGATATTAATGGATTGTGTATAGCAAGAGGGGTCAAAAACATAAATCACACCCTATTTGCGGATGACACCTTGTTATTGGGAGCTGCTAATATTTCCTCATCCATCAAATTTAAAGCAGTTCTGGATGAATTCTATGAGGCCTCAGGAAACGTCTTAAACAAGAACAAATGTCACATCTACAGTTTCGCCCGGATTGCTCCCTACTATTTCTAGGTATCTGGGCTTTGCAACCTCCTCTTATTGGACCTCTTTCAAATACTTGGGCCTCCCTGTTTATCATAAAATATCTGTAAGTAAGGACTGGATTCCACAACTTGAAAAATTCAAGACCAAGATCCAAGCCTGGGGATACTCCTAGCTCAACATGGTAGGTAAATCTGTCCTAATAAAATCTGTGCTCACCGGTCTCCCTCTATTTCAATTTGCTGTGCTTCTTTCTCCAGCAAGCATCTTAAAAAAAATGGAGGAGTACATTCGGAGGTTCTTTTGGAAGGGAGGCAAACAGAATGAAAAAAAAAATCCCCTTTTCAGTTGGGAAACCATCTCCAAGCCATTGTGGGAGGGTGGTTTGAATTTCAAAAACCTCTATCAGTAGAATATAGCTATGGGAGTGAAGATAATTTGGAAGATCATTGCACCCAAGCCAGGCTGGGCTCAATTGGATCTCTGGAAAAAATATTTCAGAGGTCCTCATTCTAGCTGTTTGGACAACTTGATCCATCTTCCTAACTCGTCTTTCCTCAAACTATATGCCAAACCTTCTCCTCTAGTCAATGCGCACTCCTTCTGGATTCCAGGAAACGGTAAAAAGATTAACATATGGACAGACAAAATTATGAATATGGATCCCATTGAAGACAGAGCCCCCATTAGAGCGATGCGATGCTGGATGGAAGGAGAGGGGCTGCGCTCATTGTGGGATATCTCGCTGTGGAGCGATTCTGATTGGGCAGGCTGGAAATGTATTGCCGTGTCAGATCACCTGCATAACGAATGGTCCACGCTGCTTTTTCTCCTTCATGGTTTGGCGCCTTCACACATAAGGAAAATAGATTCAAGAGGTTGGGGGCCGAATATCAGAGGGTACGCTATCTCCATGGGATATGCTAAGCTGCGCGAGAGACCTTTCGTTCCCCCTGACCCAGTGCCTGGGCATGGTGTCTGGAATTTTCCATCATGGCCCAAAGTTGACTTCTTTGCTTGGCTTCTATGTCATGGAAAAATCCTCACGTATGACATCCTGCAGAAGAAAGGGTTCCACGGCCCCTCCAAATGTTCGTTGGGTAATGAAAATGTAGAGAGTGTTGTCCACTTAATGCTTGAATGCAGTTTCCTTATGCAGATTTGGTCCACCTTCTTTCACAATCTGTATCCCAGCATTTCGCTCCCTTGATCCATTGCTGATCTATTTTCTAAATGGGTGAACAGGTATCCTAGTCCTCCACCCAAAAACCAGATAATCAAAGCTACATGGTCTGTCATCCCAAAGGTAATGTGCTGGCAGATCTGGCTTGAATGAAATAGAAGAATCTTCAGAAATACTGAACAGAATCACAAGGCATTAGAAATAAAGATTAAATGTCACCTAAAAGAGTGCTTGATTGATTTAAAAGATGATTCTAATCTCAGCCAACAGGACATTTCTTGGGGTTCTTTTCTTGATTTACAATTTCAAACAGCAGTTAGGAACGTCCCTCCTCCCAAAGACTAGCAAATAAGAAAATCTGAAACAGACTTTCAAGACTGGCTTACATCACATTCAAGACACTCCCTCTTTTTTGATGGGGCAGCAAAGGGAAATTCGGGCAAAGCTGGTGCAGGAGGTGTTGTTGTAAACCCAGTTGGGGAAAAAAATCATTCTTTTGCTTGGGGGCTAGGTCTTTCAACCAGCATTCAAGCTGAGGCTTTGGCTCTCTTTCAAGGTCTCAATCTTCTCAAAGATTTAAACATAAGTGAAGAAAATGTTATTGGAGATTCCCAGATCATCATAAATGCAATGGTCTCCAACTCTCCATCTTTGGACCTCAAACTTGCAAGGTTGATAGCCAGAATTAAGTGCTTGGAAAACACTTTTCAGAAGCTGCATTACTTTCATGTGCTGAGAACTCATAATAAAGAGGCGGACTTGGAAGCCAACAAAGTTGCCCTCCTCTCTGCTGGGGTCAAGATGAAAGACGAAGAAGAATCATGGGAATCCATTCCATAAGCTGATTTGTTGTCATGTATTACTGCTTACTCTTAAGTCAATTTGTATGTATCTTCAAGTTGGGGAAAATCTATGAAATTGAATCTATAGTTACCTCATCAAGGAGGAAGTCTCCAAGCTTTTGTTGCATGCTCAACCTTAGCGGTGAGGTGCAATAGGATTTAGACATCCTCAATGTAACCATACTTTCGGCATTCAGGCCAAGTTTAATATAATACTCCATAACCATTACTGTAAAAAAAAAAAAAAAAAAAAAAAAAAAAAAACTCAACGAAAACTAGTAAAAATAAATGATAATGTAGTATTTTTATTTTATTTTGAATGAGTCAAAATGTTTACATTACATTACATTAAATTTTATTTAATATTAATTTTATTTTTATTGTTATATATTTTGACATATTCAAAATTTTTATAGCACCTTTGGACCAACCATGACAAAACCATGAGTTGTGAAATCCATTAGAAAAATACATGGCAAAACCATGAGCTATATTTACTATTTTATTTCAATTATTAGTTTTAGTTTTTTTATTTTATTTTATTATTTTTTTGTAAGCTTAGTAGTTCCTCCTTTTTCATTCATTTAAATAAAGTAGGTTACCGTCATAATGTTCATGGATTGACCCAAACCTGCCCATCTAGGAAACTAGCTCTGTTGGCCATCTATACGAGTTCTAAATCATCCAAAATCTCAAAGCTATGAGTCTATAATACTTAGCCATTAAGGTTATACTTTGAAAATTCTTAAAACTGAATATTGACACTAATTGTAGACACACCTCCTATTGAGATATACATAATTATAATCAAAATTTGATAAAATTGCAAAAACAAGAAAATTGATTACATCCGTCATATTAGTCCTTAGAGGACTCTACTGAAGACAGGTCCTTAGAATTGGATCCCAAAATTTTTGACTGAGGTGGGCATGTGAGTTTCTTTTCCATATGCCCCAGTCTCACATTCTGTTGCTGAATTTGAAATTGGACCAATTGGAAATCCTTTTGGATTTCTTGAAGACCCAGATATGTTGTGACAATTTTGGCTCACTACATAATCGTCTTTGCCATGATGCTTCACATCATCGAATATAAATGGACTGTAACTTTGATGCAGGAGAATCTAGTTCAAGGTAAAAGAAAATAACAGTATTTTGTCTCACAGGTTTATAGGTCATTGTACCTGAGTTGGTTTTAATTAATTTTCTTTAAAGTTATAGCATATAGGACTTAAGAACAAAGATTATGTTTTTTCACTTTAAATCCTTTTAGTTACTGTTTTTACTTAAGTCAAAATTTCGGTGAATGGAAATGGACAGTTACCAAATGTAACTACTTGAAACTGTTAACAATTTCAAGAAAAAAAAAAAACATCTGTTCAACAAGTATTATAAAAATAACATGATAATATGTTTGGAGGGTTGATCTTCCATCATAACAGAAAAGAGGGAGCAATAAAAAAAACATTCAGGAGATTTTTTCCTAAAAAAAAACCATCTGAGAATTATCTATGGTCAAATACAATTTTTGTTCTTTTTTTTCTCTGTTTGTTGTTCATTCCATCTTACATTGTAAATTGAACACATGCATGAATATAGAAAAAGATGGCAGAATTAATTTATTTATACAGGCATTGGAGCGATTACAGAATTTGACAAATTGAGGCATTCATCTAATAGGAGAGTTATACAAATTAGGAAATACATCGACATTCACACACGAGCATGCGCACAAACCTTCACAGGTACTCACCATTTTTACAACAACAGATTTTAAATTCTCAATGTTTATAAAATCAATCCTTTTCTGTTTACAAGTCTCAAAATACTATAAAAAATATATTACATATCAAATTTAGGGACCAGGAAACCCTACACAGACAACATTCTATTAACTGTGAATGTTTAGATAGCGAACCAACGGAAAAAAAGCAATAGAACTGAAGTGAAAAATAATCATGTAACTGCATATATACCCTAGTCTATTTGCCAAGAAGGAGACGTATATAGCAGACAAAAATGGTGAAGTTCACATCAGTACAATGAAGCATGGGAGCCAAGACCCGCTAACAAAAAAAATTTGAAAACCACCAAAGGCGAATAAAGGGAAAGAACCTACCCATTTGGGGTCAATAACTGAGAAGGCGAAGAACCATGGTTGGAGAACTGTAACCACCTGCAAGGAGAACAAAAATTCGAGAGTTAAGTCCTGGAATGAATTAAACATAGTATCTCAATCAGAAGAAAATAAATAGAGAGGGTTTGCAGAACTTAGCTTACCCAAAAGAGAAATGTTGAATGGAGGAGGAGTTTCGCTCACCAGCTGATAAGGGATCTGCTCACAAGGAGCAACGACCTTTAGTAACTCAGAAAGAAAGGTGAGAAACTAAAACAGGGATGGACGACTTACCATCGTGAAGCCGATGAATGGAGGCAGACGTTGAAACCCTTGAAGACTTTGACCTGAAAGTGCAGACAACAGTGAGTTAAAAAACAAATCATTTTGAGAGCAAAGGTCATGTAAATGCCGAAATGAAACACATACAAAAAGGTATAAATAAGAAACAACACCCATAAACCACCATGTTGCAGAAGCCCTATTGAAGACCACTAAGAACTAGGAAAAAACCTTGCCCATAGAGACAAAGCGAGAAGGGCTAACAGAACTGCCATATCGATGGAGACCACAGAGTAGTATAGAGCCACAGTGGAGGGCTGTGGAAAATAGTCACAAGGGCGGACAGAGCTGAACCATTACCTCATGGAGAAGCCCTCGCAGACACCGAACAATAATGAAAATAATACCATATGAACAGTGTTAGGTTTATTGATAGCATGGGAGAACAATTCTAGAGGATGGGACAGATGTCCATTTCAGTCCCTTTCACAAGGATGAGTTGTAATTAAAATACAAATATTACGAAATCAATAAAATCTTGATCTTATCTTATGATATAATCAACAGTCGAATTATTAATTGAGCGCAAGTTTTAAGGAGGGATGGGTGCCATTAATTTTTGGTATCAAAGTGGGTTGTGTGTTAGAAGAAATGGAAGTTGTTCGGCAAGGTCGTGGGAGAGCTATTCGAAGAGTAGTAGATGAAGGATTGCCAGAAGAGATTTGAATATTGAACGCCCATTTGGCAGTAGTAGAAGCAGGAAGAAGAAGAGATCCTGAGGGAGGATATGATAGTTATGAGGAAGTTGCAGAGACAACACATGGATCAGATGGAGAAGTACCTGAACTGAGAATGTTGAGGTCAGTTTTACTATAAAATATTAAGCCAAAGCTTGAACTTTCGACTTATGATGGAATTTTATCAGGAGAGGTATTGCTGGATTGGCTGAGTGAGCTAAATAAGTATTTTGACTATGAGGAGATCAGCAAAGATAAAAGAGTTAAATTCACTACCACCGGGTTGAAACGACACGCGTCTTTATGGTGGGATAGTGTTGAACAAGCAACCTATAAAAAAATGGACCAGGATGGAGGCTAAATTGAAGGGTAAATTCTTACCCAAAGACTACCAGATTGCTATGTACAGGCAGGTACATAATTTAAAACAAAAGGGGATGACTGGAAAAGAATAAACTGAAGAATTCTATCAGGTAAACCTCAGAGATGGTTGCATATAAGACACCCCTAAAAATATAGCGAGGTTTTTGAATGGATTAAGGTGGGAAATATTAGATCAGATAAGTATTCTTTCACCTAGAACCATAGATGAGGCTTATCAGAGTGCCTTAAAGGCAAAGCATAAAATAAATAGGAAACAGAATGCCAGAAGAGGAGGAGGATCTGGCAGAGGGAAAGGACGAGCCTATGGTAGAGGTAGAGCTACTAATCCCAGTGATGAAGACAACAATTCAAAAACTCCAGGAATAGTGAAAAGGGACAATAAGACTAGGGGAGGAAGGCCATACCAGCGTGGAAGAGGGAATGGCAGAGGCAGAGGAACTGCCATCCAGTGTTACAAGTGCCACAAGTGGGGGCACAAGTCTTTTGAATGTCTTGAGGGTGAACAGATAGGAGGAAGAGGAACATATGTCGCTCAGATGGAAGAAGCAGAGGCACTACCCCAAGAGGTAGAGAATGTACTGGAAATAGGGGAAGCCTTAGTTTTGAATAAGGTATTACTGAAACCAGCAAAATAGATAGCTAATCTGACTCAAAGAAAAGAATTATTCTGGACAGTATGCAAATCACATGGAAAATGTTGTAGACTAATTATCGATAGTGGAAGCACAAATAATCTAGTGGCGACAGAGATGGTGGAGAAATTTGGGTTGAAGAGATTGAAACACCCCACTCCTTACAAGGTGTCGTGGTTACAGAAGGGACATCAACTATTAGTTGATGAGCAATGTGAAGTTGAGTTCCATATTGGAAAATATAAGGATAAAGTTTTTTGTGATATTATGCCTATGGACGTGTGTCACATACTGTTAGGGAGACCATGGCAGTATGAAAGAAAAGTAGTGCACGATGAAAATACAAACTGTTACAAGTTTGTTAAGGATGGGATTAAGCATATGCTTGTACCTATCAAGGAGGAAGAGACAACAGAAACTAGCGAAGTCAAAATATTGCTGGTGTGAGGAAAGGAATTTTTAAAGCAGATTGAGGACAACAAAATCAAATATGTTGTTGTAAGGAGGGAAAAGACAGTGTTGTTACACACTAAGATTACATATTTACCTGAAGAAATCCAAGACATGTTGCAATAATTCAGTGACATTATAGTAGATGATTTACCAGATGAATTACCTCCCAAAAGAAGCATCAACCATCATATAGACTTTATACCTAGAGCTATTCTACCAAACAAGGCAGCATACCGAATGAGTCCTAAGGACAAAGAGGAAATAAGGAAGAAAGTACAGGAATTTCTAGATAAAGGGTTGATAAGGGAAAGTTTGAGCCCTTGTGTAATTCCAACAGTGTCAGCTCCTAATAAAGGCAGAGAGTGGCGAATGTGTACATATTCAAGAGCCATTAATAAAATTACTATTAGATAAATATTCCCATTGCCATGAATGGATGACATGATGGACTGCTTAAGTGGAGCAGCGTATTTCTCAAAGATCGATCTGAAGAGCGAGTACCACCAGATTCGAATTCGAGAGGGGAATGAATGGAAAACAACTTTCAAAACAAATGAAGGAGTGCATGAGTGGTTGGTGATGCCATTCGGATTAAGCAATGCCCCTAGTACTTTTATGCGTCTGATGAATGAAATGCCGAAGGAGTTCATTGGGAAGTTTGTAATTGTATATCTGGATGATATACTGATTTTCAGTAAGACTATAGAAGAGCATTTCCAACATGTTCGGAGTGTGTTGGAAAAATTGCAGGAGGACAAGCTACTGATAAATTTGAGGAAATGTTCTTTTTTTCAGAATGAGTTAGTTTATTTGGGATTTGTGATTGCAGAGAATGAACTGAAGATGGACCGAGAAAAAGTTGCAACTATTGTTAGCAGGCCATCTCCAAAGAACCTATTTCAGGTTCGTAGCTTTCATGGATTGGAAAGTTTTTATCGTAAATTCATAAGAAGTTTTAGTGAGATTTGTGCACCTATGTTGGACACCATAAAAAAAGGAAAAACAACCTTCCAATTGGACTGAAGTGGCAAAGAGAATTTTTTAGATTTTGAAAAAGAAGATCACTGAAATACTGATTTTGAGGTTGCCTGATTTTAACAAACTATTCCAAGTTCATTGTGATGCTAGTGGTATAGCCATTGGGGCAGTACTCAACGAGGAAGACAAGCCGGTCACTTTTTTCAGTGAAAAATTGAATGAAAGTAGGCAAAATTACTCATCCTATGATAAAGAATTTTATCTTGTAGTCCAAGCATTAAAGCATCGGAGACACTATTTATAAGGTAATGAGTTTGTTTTATTTTCTGATAATTCTCCATTACAGTATATTATGCAGTAGCACAAACTAAACCGCAAGCATGCAGAGTGGGTTGATTACCTGCAGAGTTTCACCTTTGTATTGAAGCATATTAGTAGACAGGCCAACAAGGTAGCAGATGCATTGAGGAGAAGAGCTTTGCTCTTACAGGAGAGTACGATACAAGTACTGGGATTTGAACATCTAGAAAACTTGTATCAAATAGATGCAGATTTCAAGGAGGCCTATGAAGCCTGCTAGAATCCTTTGTTAAGAAATAATAGTCCATGGCTGGACTATAAATTACAGGAGAAACTATTGTTTAAAGGAGGAAAATTATGTATTCCCAACTGTTCAATGAGGGAGAACATCATTCGGGAAAAGCACAGTGGAGGTCTTGCCAGACATTTTGGCATTGATAAGACCCTGGATCAGATTAGTCATTTTTATTACTGGCCAAAGATGTGAAGTGAGGTGCAGCGGATTGTAACTATATGTAAGGTGTGCCAATTAGCGAAGGGACATAGTCATGCAGGCAGACCCTGCAATACCAGGATCAAAATCTTCGTTGCATATAAAAATGCACCTCAGTAACGGCCCTTATAAAAACTCCGATTCTGGCAATTACATACAGCATTCTGCTTTTCCAAAAAAAGTCCATTTACATTCTCACACACACTTTCAAGGATTCGGAAGCATTTAAAACATATAGCAATTCCATTCATATTCGGTTAACCAACTCTTGAATTTATACATGCGCCCTTCAAAAGCCAGATTTCATCGAATCAACAACACACAAATAACAAATTTCCAATTCAAACAATGCTGATTCAAGATTTACCTTTTCAACGCAACATTCCGAGCTCTTCAATTCATCGAACCATTCAAATGAAGCCAAATTCCGCTAGAACTCTTTGTGCAGACCTTAATTTCTCCACATCTGATCGGATGGATCGGAACAATCCCCAAACAGATGAATTTCAATTCGCTATCGAACTAACACCAGGCTATAAAATGTTAATTAACAATTGTCCGATCCGATACAATCGCATCGGAGATCGCAAAGGCTCAATTGACAAACTTGCTGATTGCTCATAGCTCCGATTCGATTCACATCGGAAATTGGAGATCGGCATATTCTAATGTCACGCCGACTGATCACAACTCTGATCCGATTCCACAACGCCAATTTGAACTTTCGGCTGATTCAACTTTAAAACTGATTTATAACATTTGCGTCCAGTTCTGTTGTTTGTATGATATGATAGGACTGCTTCACCGTCCAATGAATGGATTACACAGAACTGATTACTCATATAATTAAACAATATACCTCTTAGTTTTGTTCAAATTTCCCTGTAAAGATTTACTTCATAATTCTGGTGTCAAGGAATTTTACATCCCCGGACCTGAAGTTTTCAACGTATTCAATTCCTAGCACTGTTTAGATCTTCAAACTTTCTCTGCTAAAATCGACTTCAACCTCACATTTTGACCGAGATTTAAAACTCAATTCAAGAGCAATAGTCTTACAAAAACCCGCGGATTCAAAAGTATTGAATTAAAACCATTCCACAGAGATTAATGCCCCTATATTCAAAGATTCACAACTTACCAGACTGTAATTCTTTTCTCCAGGCCAAGACTAAATTGATTACGTTTCTTCTATACAATTATAACCAGTCAATTTGCTGTAGGAAACTTTATACACAAAATCGAACTTTTAAAACTATTCGTCCATTTGCTATGAACTCATCAATAGATAAATGTTAATGGACTGTTATGATATTGAAACCTTAGCGCATTCACACTCATCAGTTTTGTATTGTGTTACAAAATTAGCATCGAACATTCCAACCCATACAAAATTCGAGTCTTTCAATCTCATACAATTCAACAGTCTTATAATCACACAACACAAAATCAATTCTTCATTAATTACTCAAACCACTTACAAACTTCCTTTTGCCTTGGCCAGATCTTCATTTGATGGCCCTTCAACTTCTAAAAACTGACTTCACACACTCTTACTCCCTCTATCCTCACTCTCTCCAATTATATAAGGAAAACACAATTGATACAAATACATGGTTTCATGAATCAATTCTGATTCTGAACCAGAAATCTCTCAACCTCTCCTAAAAAATCTCTTCAATCCCACTCTTTTCTAAACTAACACTAAATAAAGCTTTTAAAATCTCTCATACTCTATTCTAGCCAAATAAATCCAACTATTTGGCCTGATCTCCATACAAGGATGATCACTCAGCCACCTATACCCTTTCCTCAATAAATAAACACTCTCACAAATAATTTAATTAAATTATTTTCTTTCAGCCCCTTGCTAGTCACAACATGTGACCATACTATCACATTGCTGACTAGCCTGAATGCTCCTGCATCAGACTCTCAAAGTTGAAAGTTTCCATGACCTCCTGGTCATGTGTTTCTTCTGCTATCCATCCAGTATCCCAAACTTTACTTTGTAACTGGTCATCATTTTCATTATGCTGCTGACTTAATTCTTCTGCCACTGTCATTTCTATTCCTCCAGGTTCCCAAATCTTAATTTGCTATTGTTTTATGTTCTTGCTGATACAAATTTTTGTGGTCAATTTCTCCTTCTTGCTGTCCCTCTTCTCATCTGATTTCATCTTCCATAATTTGTCAATTTCCTTCTTATCATTTGTCTCTAACTGAACTCCACTGACATCTGTCTGCTGTACATTTTCCTTTTCCATACTTTCCTCTGCATTATACGGTGTTTCTTGTTCTAACACAAGATTATCATTCAACAGTTCAATGGCTAGGATTTCTTGGAGCATATCATTGTGAATTATCTTTTTATTCTGTCTACTTATACCATTGCAACAAAATGATGTTATATTATCTTCTCCTTCAACAGGAACAAAATTCTGGTATTCTAGAGCTTCTTTATGGTTTACAGATTCAATAAAATAATTCACTTTAGAATCATAGAATTTCTGAACTCCTGCATCTATCAACATCATCATGCATTCTTCCACAGTTTCCATAATATTTTCATTTTGTTTTTCTATTGAAAATACTTCATTATAATTATCATCACAAATTTTCATTTGTTTATCTTGAGCTCCTTTAATCATGACAATTTCCCTGTCAATACCATCATTCACAAAATTATTAAATACATGCTCAAAATATCTTTCTGTTTCAGCCATTTCTTCCAGTAATCTCAGTTCTTCATCAACATGCATAAGCACATTGTCCGATTGCTATTCCTCACCTGCCAAACCTGAAAACATACACAACATCTCAGTTTCAAAAATGCAAGGCTCTTCATTCAAAGCCTCAATGATCAGCTTCTCATGCTCCTCTGAAATATTATGATAGTTCACTAAATTATTGAGAAATTCTTCCTCAACATCTCTGATTTCTTCCTCATCAAAGAAAACTTCTGGGACTGCAATTTCTTGACTATACTTGGCAACTTCATCATAAGTTTGTAGAATACCTTCCTGTTCTACACAACTTCCTCCAATACTCAGTTTGTCCAAATAAGACAATAATGCCTCTTCCTCTTCTCTGATAAGACTTTGATCTTTCAAATATTTCCTTGGCTTACCTTCTTCAACTAAGTTCTCGGTGTCATCTTTCCTTCTCTTCACTTCATAAATCTGCAATACATTTGTTTCCTTTCCTGTTTCCATTTCCCATTGGTCTTTTGTCCATGCTAAAATTCCTTCAAATATGATCCAATAAGTTTTCACTAAAAGAAGACATAACCATTCAGCCATACCTTTTAATTTCCTCCACCAATTGAAGTCTTGAAAGTCCTTATGCATCTCCTTTCTTTCTTGTCTTGCCTTTGCTCCTTTCACTTTTTCATACACAGGCTCAAATTCTTTAGGCTGCATACCTGCAATTTTACATTCACAGAAATAATTAATCCCAAAAATATGAGATCTTCTTGTCTGTATGGATGATGTCAACACATTCCTCTCATTCTGATCTGCATAGATCAGTTCTTCTCTACTGTCATCACTGTCTTCGTCCCCAAGGAGAGGTCTATCTTCATCCCCAAGGAGAGGTCCTTTCTCTGGTTCACAGATGTACTCTATTTCTTCATTCTCAGTTCTTCGAAGTAATAATTTCTCAGCAAACAATTCTCTGACAAGCCATTTAACTCTTCTTCCCACATAAAATCCTTGTTTCCATTTTTCTCTAATTCCTTTCAATACCAGCTTCTCCAAATGACTGAGTTTTGCCTTCATCTCAGCCAACTCTATGCCCCTTTCTTCTTTACTCATTCCTTTGATTCCAAATGCTTCAGTATTCTTTTCCCTATGTCTGTGACTTTCCTTTGTACCCCTGTCATGACCACCAATAGTCAATTTCTTTCCTTCCTCTGGTGAACTTTTCTTGTTCACTAGTGAGCTGCAACTAACTTTTTCCATTTCGCCTATAACAAGTCTCCTTCATGCCTCACCAAAATTTCCTGAGTTTAGCCTTTTGGCACCTATTGGTTCTTTCCTCGAACCTTTCACTCACTGACAATTCTACCCAGCACTACTCTTGCTGGAATTATTATCTCCTATCCACAATCACAATTGTGGAGTTGCCTCATCAACTTCTACCCAACCTCAGTTGGAAGTTGCTCTCATCTCCTCTTGAATACTTCTTGCTGTAGGCTCTGCATCTTCAATTTCTCACTACTTTCTTCATTCAGTAAATTTGTTTATTTTCGGGTATTGTCACGTTTACACATCTGGGATTTCTTCTTGCTCTTTCTTCTTTACATAGCTCATATGCTATGATGCTGGTACAACTCATTCCACCTTTCAGCAAATCTACTGGTTCCACTGACCTGCACAATATGATCTCAAGATACATCAAAGTATCTTTCAAATATCATCAATTCCTTCTGATAACCTGTTTGTAAGCAAATGTTGTTTTGCATATATAATTTCCAAAATTCATTTCCTGTAGTGGTTCTTCTTTCAGTCCTATTAAATCAATCTCTATTCTTTCAATCATCAACATCATTGCCTTAAATCTCTGAACCTGCAGCTTAAACACCACAAATAACTCAAACACGATTTCAATTACAGTTAAACTGAGCTACAGCTTCCACGCACAAATTACTGTTTTGATCCATCGCTGCACAAATTTATTTTGCAAATTGTCCTGCTATTCAGACTATTTCACTGTTATGGAAACACAAAAAATTAAAACTGCATTTAATTGAATTCCAAACAGAGTTTTTAAACACAGCTCTGTGCCCTCCTGCATTGATTCCCAATTTTTACTGTGCTATAAATCAACCAACAGCGCTCTTCTGCACCGAATCAAAAGATTGAAACTCATCGATTCTGTGTGTTGAACCCTTGACACAAATTAATGTCGATTTAAACAAATCGAACCACTTCTTCTCATCTCCCAAAACAATCTTTTCAGAGCGTTAAACTAGCTCTGATACCAAAAATTGATGCAGGCAGACCCTACAATACCAGGATCAAAATCTTCGTTGCATATAAAAATGCACCTCAGTAACGACCCTTATAAAAACTCCGATTCTGGAAATTACATACAGCATTCTGCGTTTCCAAAAACTGTCCATTTACATTCTCACACACACTTTCAAGGATTCGGAAGCATTTAAAACATATAGCAATTCCCTTCATATTCGGTTAACCAACTCTTGAATTTATACATGCGCCCTTCAAAAGCCAGATTTCATCGAATCAACAACACACAAATAACCAATTTCCAATTCAAACAATGCTGATTCAAGATTTACCTTTTCAACGCAGGATTCCGAGCTCTTCAATTCATCGAACCATTCAAATGAAGCCAAATTCCGCTAGAACTCTTTGTGCAGACCTTAATTTCTCCACATCTGATCGGATGGATCGGAACAATCCCCAAACAGATGAAATTCAATTCGCTATCGAACTAACACCAGGCTATCAAATGTCAATTAATAATTGTCCGATCCGAAACAATCGCGTCGGAGATCGCAAAGGCTCAATTGACAAACTTGCTGATTTCTCATAGCTCTAATCCGATTCACATCGGAAATCGGAGATCGGCATATTCTAATGTCACGCCGACTGATCACAGCTCTGATCCGACTCCACAACGCCAATTTGAACTTTCGGCCGATTCAACTTTAAAATTGATTTATAACATTTGCGTCCAGTTCTGTTGTTTGTATGATACGATAGGACTGCTTCACCGTCCAATGCATGGATTACACAGAACCGATTACTCATATAATTAAACAATATACCTCTTAGTTTTGTTCAAATGTCCCTGTAAAGATTTACTTCATAATTCCGGTGTCAAGGACTTTTACATCTGCGGACCTGAAGTTTTCAACGTATTCAATTCCCAGCGCTGTTTAGATCTTCAAACTTTCTCTGCTAAAATCGACTTCAACCTCACATTTTGACTGAGATTTAAAACGCAATTCAAGAGCAATAGTCTTACAAAAACCCGTGGATTCAAAAGTATTGAATTAAAACCATTCCACAGAGATTAATGCCCCTATATTCAAAGATTCACAACTTACCAGACTGTAATTCTTTTCTCCAGGCCAAGAATAAATTGATTACGTTTCTTCTATACAATTATAACCGGTCAATTTGCTGTAGGAAAATTTATACACAAAATCGAACTTTTAAAATTGTTCCTCCATTTGCTATGAACTCATCCATAGATAAATGTTAATGGACTTTATGATATTGAAACCTTAGCGCATTCACACTCATCAGTTTTGTATTGTGTTACAAAATTATCATCGAACATTCCAACCCATACAAAATTCGAGTCTTTCAATCTCATACAATTCAATAGTCTTATAATCACACAACACAAAATCAATTCTTCATTAATTACTCAAACCACTTACAAACTTCCTTTCGCCTTGGCCAGATCTTCATTTGATGGCCCTTCAACTTCTAAAAATTGACTTCACACACTCTTACTCCCTCTATCCTCACTCTCTCCAATTATATAAGGAAAACACAATTGATACAAATACATGGTTTCATGAATCAATTCTGATTCTGAACCAGAAATCTCTCAACCTCTCCTAAAAAATCTTTTCAATCCCACTCTTTTCTAAACTAACACTAAATAAATCTTTTAAAATCTGTCATACTCTATTCTAGCCAAATAAATCCAACTATTTGGCCTAATCTCCATACAAGGAGGATCACTCAGCCACCTATACCCTTTCCTCAATAAATAAACACTCTCACAAATAATTTAATTAAATTATTTTCTTTCAGCCCCTTGCTAGTCACAACATGTGACCATACTATCACATTGCTGACTAGCCTGAATGCTCCTACATCACACAGTCAGAATGTGGGACTCTACACACCACTACCTATTCCGAGTAGACCATCAGATTCAGTCAGCTTGGACTTTGTCTTAGGTTTACCCAGAACGCAGCAGGGTTACGATTTTGTGATGGTGGTAGTGGACCGATTTTCAAAAATGGCACATTTCATTCCTTGTAAAAAAACTAGTGATGCCACTCATGTAGCACACTTGTTTTTCACGGAGATTTCCAGACTGCACAGGTTTCCTAAGTCAATCGTTTCCGATAGGGACGTGAAATTCACAGGACATTTCTGGTGTACCCTGTGGAAGCAGTTGGACACACGGTTGAACTTCAGCTCTACTTATCACCGACAGATTGATGGGTAGATAGAGGTAGTAAATAGAAGCTTGGGAAACCTATTACGGAGTCTCATTGGAGAAAATTCACGAATGTGGGATCGTGTACTTGCCCAGGCAGAATTCGCTTATAACGATTCACCAAATCGGAGCACAGGATATAGCCCTTTTGAGATCTTGTATGACATGCATCCTCGCGGCGTGCATGAGTTACGAGATCTGGGACAGCTGGAAAAAAGGAGTGCTGACGGGGAGGATTTTTCCAAAGCAATTAATGATCTACATGAACAAGTAAAATCCAAGTTGCAGGACAACAGTCAGAAGTATAAACATCAAGCAGATCTAAAACGGTGGGAGGTACAGTTTCAAGTGGGAGATGATGTTCTCGCGCATTTACGCAAATAAAGGTTCCATAAGGGTGAATACAACAAGTTGAAGTTTAAAAAAATTGACCCTTGCAAAATTCTGCGTAAATTTTCTACAATTGCCTATGAATTACAGTTACTCCCCGACATAGGCATATCACCCATCTTCAACGTAGCAGATCTGTTTCCATACACTGCTAGTCCTAAAGAGAACAGTTTGGCATGGCCAGAGCGGGACACCCAGACACAGACATGAAGTGAATCTTGGATGAGGCAAATGCCTTTGGCTCAGCCCTTTGAGGTCGAGAGAATTCTCGACACATAGGTGGCCAAGCAGACTCGAAGAAAAGAGTACCTCCAGTACCTTGTCAAGTGGAAGAACCATCCCATTGAGGACAGTTCGTGGCTTGATGCAGTCCAGATACAGTGTGCAGGGTATTCAGTGGAGGAGCTCATGGAACAGAGCCATGAATTTTTGTCACCCCACAAGCCTTATGCAGGAGCATCTAGTTTAGGGTGAACGAAAATAACAGTATTTTGTCTCACAGGTTTATAGCTCATTGTACCTGAGTTGGTTTTAATTATTTTTCTTTAAATTCTAGCATATAGGACTTAAGAACAGAGATTATGTTTTTACACTTTAACTCCCTTTTAGTTAATGTTTTTACTTAAGTCAAAATTATGGTGAATGGAAATGGACAATTTCCAAATGTAACTACTTGAAACTGTTAACAGTTTCAAGAAAAAAAAAAAGCAATTGTTCAACAAGTATTATAAAAATAATACGATAATATGTTTGGAGGGTTGATCTTCCATCATAGCAAAAAAGAGGAAGCAATAAAAAAAACATTCAGGAGATTTTTTCCTAAAAAAACCATCTGAGAATTATCCGCGGTCAAATACTATTTTTGTTTTTTTTCTCTGTTTGTTGTTCATTCCATCTTACATTGTAAATTGAACACATGCACAAATATAGCAAAAGCTGGTAGAATTAATTTGTTTATATAGGCATTGGAGCGATTACAGAATTTGACAAATTGAGGCATTCATCTTATAGGAGAGTTCTACAAATTAGGAAATACACTGATATTCACACACCAGCAAGCGCACAAACCTTCACAGGTATTCACCATTTTTACAACAACAGATTTAAAATTCCCAATGTTTATAAAATCAATCGTGTTCTGTGTACGAGTCTCAAAGGACTATAAAAAATATATTACATATCAAATTTAGGGACTGGGTTTGAAACCCTACACATATAGCATTCTATTAACTATGAATGTCTAGATAGCGAACCAACGGAAAAAAAACAACAGAACCGAAGTGAAAATTAATCATGTAACTATATATAGACCCTAGTCTATTTTCCAAGAAGAAGACATATATAGCATACCAAAAATGGTGAAGTTCACAGCAGTACAACGAAGCATGGGAGCCAAGACCCACTAACGAAACAAATTCCAAAACCACCAGAGGCAAATAAAGGGAAAGACCCTACCCATTTGGGGTCAACAACTGAGAAGGCAAAGAACCATGGTTGGAGAACTGTAACCACTTGCAAGGAGAACAAAAAGTTGAGAGTTAAGTTCTGGCATGAATTAAATAGAGTATCTCAATCAGAAGAAAAGAAACAGAGAGGGTTTGTAGAACTCAGCTTACCCAAAATAGAAACACTGAATGGAGGAGGAGTTTCGGTCACCAGCTGACAAGGGATCTTCTCACAAGGAGCAATGACCTTTAGTAACTCAGAAAGAAAGTTGAGAAATTAAAAAAGGGATGGACGACTTACTATCGTGAAGCTGATGAACGGAGGCAGATGCTAAAACCCTTGACGACTTCGACCTGAAAGTGCAGACAACAGTCAGTTAAACAACAAATCATTTTGAGAGAAAAGGTTAAGTAAATGCCGAAATGAAACACATACAAAAAGGTATAAATAATAAACAACACCCATAAACCGCCATGTTGTAGAAGCCCTGTTGAAGACCACGAAGAACCAGGAAAAACCCTTGCCCACAGAGACAGAGCGATAAGAGCTAACAAAACTGCCATATCGACAGAGACCACAGAGTAGTATAGAGCCACAGTGGAGGGCTGTGGAAAACAATCACAAGGGCGGACAGAGCCGAACCATTACCTCACAGAGAAGCCCTCGTAGACACCAAACAACAATGAAAAGAATACTAGATGAATAGTTTTAGGGTTAGTGATAGCGCAGGAGAACAATTCTTGAGGACGGGACAGATGTCCATTTCATTGCCTTTCACAAGGACGAGTTGTAATTAAAACAAAACTATTACGAAATCAATAAAATTTGGATCTTATCTTATGATATAATCAATAGTCGAATTATTATTTGAGCACAGGATTTAAGGAGGGTTGCGCCCCATCAATTCCTTTTTTCATTGTGTGGTGTGAAATAAAACTATTTTGATGCAGAAGAGAAATATACACCCCAGAGTAGTGACACTTGGCTGTAAATGATAAATAATAAATTTGGCATAAATAAATGAACAACAAATACTAAATGATTATTTATATTATTTTGAAGCAATAAAATAACACAATTATGGAAAAATAATTCAATAATTTCAAGTAATAGTCTCAAGTTACTATCATTTTTCATTTGAATAATCATGAACAGATGTTTGATGCCCCATTTTTATTTTTATTTTTGCATACTTTCGATTTTATGGGAACCAAATTGTGAATAAATAATCTATTTTTTTTCCTTTTGGCCCCAATTTGTGTAAATACCTCTGCACATGCTTCCACTAATTTTAAACCCAATCATATTTTCAAAGTAGGGAGACATATCACTCAAACTAAAATCTATGTGGAAGAAAGGAATGTGCAAATTAGATATAAAATGAGAAGTTCTACTGTTATGCAAAAGGTGGCCCCAAAAGAAAATATCTAACTTGTAATCATGTTGGGAAATGGACTGAGATATTATACTTTGGTGTAATGATTTCTCTAGTTGTATAATTCATTTTTGCATTATGTGGAGAGAAATGAAGCTACTCTGATGCATGTAAGTCAATCCAGAAACAAAAGTAGCTACATTTGGTTGTAAATGATAAATAATGTTTTTTTTGTAAATATATTAACAACACCTAATAAAATATTATTCATATTAGGAATTTGGCTTCTGTGATCCATAGATTTTGTGTAATAATTTTCGGTGAAAATCACATAACATAAATTTTCAGAGAAAGCAACCA